>CM074436.1:34543914-34986414 GCA_037101425.1 Elopichthys bambusa
ATGTGAAATTACTTGACAATTATGAAAAGTCTCCAACTGTGAGGTCAAAACTTGGAGTGCATCACAAAACCTAGTGCTTGGATCAGGCTTATTACATGATTAAGACCTGCTTTTCTGAAAATGTTTGAAAACAGCGAGAACAGAATGGATATGAATTGGGCTGTTGCACACACAAAGCTATCACGTGACTTTGTAATAGCACGTCATATAGAATACTTTTATATATATATATATTTTTTTTTGTTATTTTGTTTTTTAGCTTGGCATTTAAATGAACATCATCTTTTGTTGTAAATGTTGTGAACTATTCCTTGAACTCTTACTGAATTTATTTGCAACCTAATTTTGGGTTTTGTTTGTTTTTAGAGCCAACTTTTTTTTAAACCTCTCTTCAAAATATTAAAGCGCCCCTGTTACACTTTGTCATATATTACCTTTAATGCAGTAAGCAATATAGCTGTTTATGAATGTAAAAGTTCTGCAAAGTTTCAAAAAATCAAAGTGCACGGTAAATGGAGTTATTGTCTCCCAAAAGAATCCTGAAGCGATTTTTGAACTGCCTGAAAGGAGTCGTAAGTAATTCCAGTCTTAGTTCCCGCACAAACCTAAATTTGTTTGTAACAAATTTGCATAATACCAGCCTATAATGCCAGCCTATGCCACGAACAAATCCACTTTTCAAGTACTTCCAAAGGATGAGGACTGGAATTGATAAGATAAAACTGACACCATCATTACTGTTTGTATGACTGTGTATCGGTGCTGAAGAAGATCCTGAGTTGAAATTCAAGTATGGTAATGGGCGTTTCATTTCTGATACGCATTGTAAGTGGTCGACCAATCATAATGGACTGAGCCATCTGACCAATCAGAGCAGCAGAGTAGACTCTCGGAAAGGAGGGGATTAGAGAGACCGCGGATCAATGTATACATCAATGCTGCAATGTATACTAAAGTGTTTTTTGACCTTGGGTGCATGTAAACCTATTGTTGGAGACCTCCAAATCAACATTAGGAGCCTTAAAAATAACATAATATAGGCACTTTAAAGCCAAAAACCAAAAATTAGAAAACAGTCTAAATAAAGTAGTCAACCTTAGCTGACCTTGTTTGAGTCTTTCATCTTGATGCTCTGCATTGCTTTGTCAGCTTTGTGAAAGTTTCAACATCAGGGGCCCTGTTTCAATAAGGAGGTTCAACAAACTCGGAGTTAAAACTTGAACTCTGAGTTGACTTACTTTCAGATGGGAAACTCTGAGGAGACCGAAAGAAACTTTGGGTTTACCAAAAGAAAACCTGCTCCTGACCAGGTTAGGTTCACAGAGTAAGTTATCATGGTAACTGACTCTGAGTATAAGTTACCTCTCTTTCAGAAATAGGCATACCCTGCTTTCTCTGGTTTGACATACCTCCCATTCTGAAATGGAGAACCCAGAGCTTCCCTCATTTCAGGGTTTATATACTCAGAGTTTTCACTTAACCTCCTTTCTGAAACTAACCCCCCAGGCTGTTAGTCCATCAAAGGAGGATCTAAAGAACCTCGGTCTGTGTTGAATCGAGACTCTTACTGATTATTATAAAGGGTGATCTTCATAACAATCAGGGCCAGATACCCTGCCCACTGTCTCCACAGCTATGATTCAATTGGCGAACGAGAGAAGGTTTCTTTCTGCTGTTTGTCTGAGGGTATTAAATACTGTGGGAGGGAGGATATGTTGTGACAGTTGCTTTTAGTTGCGCTTGCTCATGAAAGGAGCCAGACGTTTAGTCCTTCTGGAAACATTTGCTCCGTTCCAACACTGCTGCAAATGTAAAGTTTGTTCCAAAAGGTAGGAAGCATAATTATGCTGCCATCTAAAATTGCTTACTTTGGCCAAATTCTAGCACTGCATGTGTCCTCTGCAGAAAAAGTGTGTAACCAAGTGTCTCACAGCAGCCGCCGAGCGAACGCTTAGAGTAACATTATAACATCTTTTCAACACACTCAAATGTATCTAATATGATAAATGGTGCTGCTTAACCCCACATACAGTTGTGCTCAAAAGTTTACATACCCCTTGCAGAATCTGCAAAATGTTAATTATATTAACAAAATAAGAGGGATCATGCAAAATGTTTTTTTTTTCTTAATTTTATTTATCACTGTCCTGAATAAGATATTTTGCATAAAAGATGTTTACATATAGCAAAAAATAGCTGAATTTATAAAAATGACCCGTTCAAAAATTGACATATCCTTGATTCTTAATACTGTGTGTGATTACCTGGATGATCCACGACTGTTTTTATGTTCTGTGATGGTTGTTCATGAGTCTCTTGTTTGTCCTGAACAGTTAAACTGCCCAACATTCTTCAGAAAAATTCTCCAGGTCCTGCAAATTCTTTAGTTTTCCATATTTGCATATTTGAACCCTTTCCAGCAGTGACTGAATGATCTGAGATCTGTCTTTTCACACTGAGGACAACTGAGGGACTCAAACACAACTATTAAAAAAGATTCAAACATTCACTGATGCTCCAGAAGAAAACACGATGCATTAAGACCCGGGGGGTGAAAACTTTTTGAATTTGTTAAAAATTTTACTTAATTTGTCTTCCGGGAAACATGTGAGTGTCTTCTGTAGCTTCCAATGGGCAGTACTAAATGAAAAAATTAGATATTTAAACAAAATAAGACAAATTTGGACATCATCTTTCACCCCCCAGTTCTCCTAGCTCTTGCACGTTATTACACAATGTAAGCAAATGTAGGCTACATAAGACTAATCAATTTTATATAGCTGACATTATAACCAGATGAATGTTAGAATATCATCAGTATGATATTCTAATGTTGATCTAGCTTACTGTTAAGTCTCATACAGCCAACAAACTAATACATAGAATAACATTACAACTTTCAACACGCTTAGATGCTGTTTAGTCCGATAGTGTAACATGAGACCAAGTGAAACAGCGCTGCGTTATCTCACCATTTTAATTCGTCAAATAAACTGGCCTGTATGAGTTGTATTTCAGCACTTGTGAGAAGTTCGGTAGAATGAAATGTCCTCATTCATTTATATCCCCTGGGACTTGCGTGTGGCACTGTTATCTGTCTCTCATTAGCAATCGCGCCTGCGATTCTCGGCCACACCCTGCTTCATACCACAGTCATGCTAAAAAACATGCGTTCACTATCCTTAAACATTATTTCCCCATAAACATTATAAGATCCATCGACATAACGACAAGTTCCACAACTCCACGCTCATTCACTGCGTCATCAATCTACGCCTTTATTGTTTTGAAGAGTTTAGCGACCCCTAGTGGCGAATAAAATACATATTGTGCCTTTAAAATGTACAAATACTTTTATTTACTTTCTAAATACAGATACTATTTTCTAATATTTCTTTCTTTTTTTTTTGTAATATTTCTTAATCTGTTTTTGTCAAGAGTGAAAATTCAAAGGTTTTTTTTTTGATGCACCATCGTTTTGGTTTCTGTCTCACGGTCCTTATGCAGTTTTAATTCATGCTGTTGGTGGCTGGACTGTACTGAATCAGAGAATCACGGCACACAGATTAAATTAACCAGTCCTGCGTTCCACCCAGTCACTATACAGGATTTAAAGCTGATCTCTAAGAGACGTGAAATAACAACATGCTACCAACACCGGCTCATTCCTGAGTATACTGACCTCCCATCTGTCAGTGTGCAGTCACATTTACAAAGCCTTTTTTTTTTTTTTTTTTTCAGTTCTTTTAACTTTCATGGATTGGCTTAACCTTAATCCCCCCCAGACACACTATTTGTCCTGGACAGAAGAGAAAAGAGGCACTAATCAACCATGTGTCTACTCTAAAGACCAAAGATAAACACAGTATAGAACCTTTTGTTTTCACATGATGTTCCACACACTTACTTTCACATTGTACGGCGAGATGGAAAACTGTTTTGAGTTACAATCATATTCATCTTCAAAGCATATTTAAGGGTGAATAGTCCAAAAAGTAGATTTTTTTTGCCCTATTTTATAATATGCAGGTATATAAAATGTAAACAAAAAATATGTTGATTAAATTTGGGTTGCAAACAGCAGGGAAAAAACTATGCTAAAAGTAAATACAACAGTGTAGAATTGGTGAAGCAAAGCAAGTTGAGTACTGCTGATTTAGACAATGGGGGGGATTTAATTGTGGTTTTAAACAGTTAACTAAAAAAAAAAAACCTTGGCTGACCAGGGCTTCTTTGGTCCAAGGTTTATCTTGGATGGAGCGATGTATGTAACTGTTCACAGTTTGAGTCACAAATAAATAACTTGATCCTGGAACACCCTGAAACCCCATTCAAACATTAAGAGTTTATTTGGAGATGTGCCGCACAAAAATGTTATTTGAATGATTTAATAAGTGCCCATAAAACAAATGTAACGGCAGTCAAACAGTTTAGTTGTGTGTATGTACATGCACAGAATAGTTTGGGGTTGGTAAGATATATATATTTTTTATTTTTTTGAAAGATGTCTCTTCTGCTCACCAAGACTGCATTTATTTGATCAAAAATACAGTAAAAACTGTAATATTGTGAAACAGTATTACAATTTAAAACATAACTTTTCTACTTGAATATATTTTAAAATGTAATGTATTAGTTTTCAGCATCATTACTCCAGTCTTCAGTGTCACATGATCCTTCAGAAATCATTCTAATATGATCATTTGATGCTCAAGAAACTTTTATTATCAATGTTGAAAACAATTGTGCTGCTTCATATCTTTGTGGAAGCCGTGATACATTTTTTTTTTTTTCAGGATACTTTGATAAATAGAAAGTTCAAAAGAACATTTATTTGATACATTTATATTATAAAAATATTTATTTATTTTCAGTCACTTTTGATTTATTTATCGCATCTTATCTTACCGACTTTTACCGGTATATGTTTGTACTTAAATCAGCGGCTTTTACTGGTTTTGAACGGTCCCAGCTGTCCCGAAGTGCTGCCGGTTTATAAATCAGCATCAGTCTCCATGAGAAGGGAGGTAAATAGAGACATTGTGCTTCGATCTGTTTCTAGCATTTAGCGTTTTAGGAGATTTAGGAGGTTATCTTTTTGTGCCGAGAGTCATGTATCTATTCCAGCCTCAAGAGCAGGAACCGTTAAGGTCTGCTTTTCTCATAAGCTCGGTAAAGTGATAAAGCACTCTTGTCAGCGCTTGACTCGATTTAAAGTAAATGTTGTACGCCTGTTAATGCCTAGTTATGTTGTGCATCATAATCAGTTGTGTGATGTTCTCTACATATGCTGTGAGATTTCACAGTTCTGCGACACCACTGATCCTGTTCACTCAAGTAGAACAAATAGTTTACAATAATACTATAACGGTAGCCTATCGTTTTCAAAACTTGCACTTTGAAACCCGTTTTCAAAAGCGTCCGTTTTCAGAGCCCCAAAACGTCGTGGTGGTGTAAATAAACGGCCAAAACGCATAAAAATGTTTTCGTTTTTAATTGTCATGTAACCACACAATAAGCAAATAATGCTAATCATGAAAGGTAGACTCAACTCTATTGATTTTAAAAAAGTTTGGTAGGCTATGCTTTCACGCTAGTTCGAAATTTAAATAGATGCCTCATTAGCGGCCGTTTCAATAGACCGCTACACTTAAGCCGTCCGCCATATTGGAGCGATCCGTAAACATTCAAGAGCAAGTTGTCGTCTGCAACCGTTGTTAGACGCATAATATCTATCTATATGTGACCCTGGACCACAAAACCAGTCATAAGGGTCAGTTTTTTTTCTAAATTGAGATTTATACATCATCTGAAAGCTGAATTTCCATTGATGTATGGCTTGTTGGGACAATATTTGGCCAAGATACATTTGAAAATCTGGAATCTGAGGGTGCAAAAAAATAAATAAAAATTGAAATATTGAGAAAATCGCCTTTAAAGTTGTCCAAATTAAGTCCTTATAACGCATATCCACTCACAATGTTTTTGTGATATATTTACAGTAGTACAAAATATATTCATGGAACATGATCTTTACTTAATATCCTAATGATTTTTGGCATAAAAGAAAAATCGATAATTCTGACCCATACAATGGATTGTTGTTACAAATATACCTGTGCGACTTGTGAGTTTTATTTTCAGATATCCTGAAAAGCTATTGCTTGGTAATTTAACATGACATTATAACAAACATATGGCAAGAGCTCTTTTCAGTTGCTGCATTTTTTTTCCCCTCATGATTATTTTCTTTTTTTCCATTTTGCATTTCGCTGTAATAGTATGAAAAAGGACAACATATACTGCACATTTGTGGTCTGTTCTCCCGGTTTAATATACAATATATCCAATTAATAGTTCACTGGAATTTACGAAGAATCTCTCGTTTTTCTCCTCAAATCCTTTCTTTCCAGGTTTGTTTTCACAGTAATACAATTTATTATCTATAATCACTTTGAAATAGTATCCCACAATGCTGAAGTAAATGAAATTTTTTGATTAAGGTAACGTAGCCTAGGTTAAATAATACAGATACTACAGTGATGCCCGTTTGTTATTGCTGTCTCGCACTTTTGGGGTTATATGGTCCTTGAAAGTACCTTGTTGATGCTTTTACACTTTTAAATGTCCTTTTAACGTTCGATGGTTAAAGGGTGAGTAGAATAAATGTCATCTCATTATACCCAGTTAAAAAAACCCGCATTATTGCGTTCATAGACCACTTAACGGAAGTTACACCCATAATTCGCGCAAAGCGTCATGGGGTGTAG
Source organism: Elopichthys bambusa (assembly GCA_037101425.1). Taxonomy (NCBI): domain Eukaryota; kingdom Metazoa; phylum Chordata; class Actinopteri; order Cypriniformes; family Xenocyprididae; genus Elopichthys; species Elopichthys bambusa. Next base: position 34,550,685 of record CM074436.1, read on the forward strand.
GAATAAGGTGGATAGCAGTGAATGAGAGAATACATTAAATATATTTTAATATAGTTTCAATTTGCTCCAATAGCAAAAGAAAAACGCCACAATAGTGTTTTCACAACTTTCATAAATAGGAAAAAAAATAGAGAGCGATTGATAACGGCAGTCAGAAGAGAGAAAGATGTCATTTCAACTGTCACTCCCATAGCTGCTGTATTAGAAAGACCCTCACAGCAGCGTTAACTAAGTTTTTGTAATTTGATGCAAAGGTAATAATATTAAGTATACTGTTATAAATGTACATATGTTTTTTTATAAAAAAAAATGAAAATATAAAAAACTTTGCAGGATTTACGATATTGATGACCGTTAAAACGCGTCATCACAGTCCATGAAAAGGGTCTATAAAAAGTTAACATAGTAAAAGTAAAAACATTAAAAGTACCATGGTAAAAAAGCATGTAGGTAATACTGAATTAATACATATTTAAAACAACAACAACACATTCTCTGTGAAAGTTTATCCCATTTCTTCGGGAACTTAAATCTCAGCTGTTTCAAAACCAGAAGCTGCGCAATGTTATGGCATCATTGATTCTTATTGTGAGTGACGACACCCTGACCATTGCAAGATGGCGGGTGCGCCGATGTGTCTGGAGCGGTAAAATGAGGCATCTATACATATCTATGATTACAACATTTAATTTTTTGAGTGCTCTAACTTGTTGTACCATGTGTAAAAAGTCCCAGGTTAATTTCTGTAATTACAACATGGCATGAAAGCAGCATAACATCATCAAAACCAAAATATTGGGTATAGTAGTCAATTTTTTAATTATAGTCCATTACAGTTAATTTGATTTCAATGATTAGTAAATCATTTTTTGTTTCACTGTTTAGAATCAACGTTTTTCCTCACAATCTTGAATTAATTTTTTTCAAAGATCTTGTGCAATGCATTATGGGATTGCCTTCTCTTCAAAGGACGCATGCTATTCTGCTTTAAAATTGGCTTCAAATGAGGTATCTTGGGAGGCAGCGTAGCATCTTAAATTGCTGCCTACGCAGGCAGTTGACTGGGAACAGAACAAATGTGTTTTTCAGTTTCAGGCACACAATGATAATTCCTAGTTAATGGTGTGCGAGGAGACCCATTGTTCCTTTAATAAAGGCTTTTTTTCTGCGCTTGACCTGTTATATGGCAATTTGCACACTGTTTATTTCTCCCAAGCGGCCTGCTCCTGTTTTTCTATTTGCTCAGTGCGTTAAACCGACTCAGAAAGTCTTAAATACAATCAAAACAAGTGTCTGCATTTGACTGTCATGTATGGAAACTGTCTTTTTATCGATTTGACACAAAAGTGCATGTTGTACCCAAGTGTGCACATGTGTGTTTTGGATTGAACATAAGGAACATAAGTTCCTTTTAGATTTACTTTACTGTTTATTTATTTTTAAGTTCCCAGATTAATAACAATTGTAACTTGTAAATGAACCTCTGAATTACCCTTTAAAGTCAAATGTTTCAAATTTGTTTCATTTTTCAATGTTTCATTTTTCATAATGTTTCTCTGATCTAGAGAAAACCCAGTAGGCAGATATTATTGTAGCTTTAACTTTGTAGCTGTTGCATCCAACACGTTATTCCAGACTCCAGATGTGACTGTTGTTTTCCATTATAGTTACACAGCGTTTCTGTTTGGAGTCACTTTAAAAATACAATGAACTACAAAATATTAGAAAAAGGCATTAAAACTAATCCAAATAGACAAGTGTATGCACACTAACAAAAAAACAAAAAAACTAAATGTGAAAATGCAGTGCATTTAATCATTTTTGTACCTGGGGACCCTAAACAGAACTAGTGCGACATTAAAAAAAGACTTAACAGAATATGGTTAATTAGCAACCCAGTTTCACTGGAAAAACGTGCCTGTGGCAAAATATCTGAAAAATATATTTAAAAAAATGTCCACATTTCGCAACACGTTCAAAGTGAAATGTCCAGTGAATGATGCTAAAAGTGTGTTAGTTTTATCTGAAACAGATTAATGTGAATCTGAAGTTTTATTATGTTGGTTGTACTTTTTTATTTTTATTGCTGCAGTTGAAATATCCGTCGAGTGGCGCTAAAAGATTATTAAAAAACATACCACCTGCACTAAATCTAACCGATAGTGTTAACTACGGAGCACCGCACATGACAAAAAAAATAGGCTAAATCGTGCGCACAATTTACTAATCTCGAGCAAATCGAGGGAACAGATTAGTAAATCATGTGCGATTAAGCAAATCGAGGGAATTAGTAAATCGTGCGCACAATTTAGCAAATCAAGGGAACAAAATAGTAAATTGTCTGCACAATTTAGCAAATTGGGGGAACAAAATAGTAAATTGTGTGCAATTAAGCAAATCGAGGCAACAAATAGTAAATCGTGCACGATTAAGCAAATCGAGGGAACAAATTAGTAAATCATGTACACGACTTACTTTTTTCCCCCTTTATATCATGTGCGGGCTCCGTGACATAAAAACGCATTTGCTGAAGCAACTGTGCCATTTTAGTTTAGTCTTTGAGCTTTTTTTTTTACTGTGATTCAATAAAGCAAGTGCAATGCTGTATCAGGTGAGCTACCAAGCAAGTTTACTTGAAAGCCATATATATAAAGTTGGTTATGTGATGCAAACATCAAAATGTATTAGTTTACAAATCATGCATTATGGTAAAAGTGTTTTAAAGTCCAAATGTATGTTGTGCAAGGGCAAAAATAAGTCTTTATTAATGGATAATCTTTCCCTGAAATCGTAATTTTTTTGTGAAAAGGCATAAAAGTTGTTGGTGATTTACTGGCACTAGTGATCATTTCAACTGGAATCTGCAGTGAAATGTATGTAGGTACATTTTTGGAGTTCAGGGTTAGCAAAAACCCTTTTTTTTTGTTTTACATTAGTCTGAAGGGGAATCGCTAACTAGACATTTCATTTGGCACTTTTGTTCGAATCTGTTAACTCAAGGTTTCAGCCAGCAACATAATTTCTGCTCTATACATTAATCACAGAACCTTTGGTCCGATCACTGAAAATGCTTGGTGGCGTAAAGTGGGTCTTGGAAGCAATAAATATATTAATCTGGGAGCATTTTCTTTCATGTTGCTCATAAATGAGTTCAGTCTCTCATCAGCGTCATTTTTCATATCACAACAGTTGGTTGAACCACATGGTCTTCAGTTATGTGATCTGAACCTTTTTCCATTTGTAATTCTCTTGGCTCTTCTAAACTTTTTTGGGCCTGTAATTCATATGTTCATGCTGTGCGGATCCTTCCAAAATAGACCACCAAACCTTTAGTGTATTTTTCCGTCTCATCTCTTCACTTTATTTGTGTACATTCCACATTCTCGGTCACTCTCAAGGATGAAGTTCTAATGTCGTCTTCTGCCATCTTGCCAACAATCGCCCTTGTTATTGAGCGCCAGTTAGCAAGTTTGACGGCTCCGAGGCACTTTGTGCCATTGTTCCTAACGCTCACAAAACACAGAGTGTTAATGACCCCGTTGCTCATAGCAATGCACTCAATGATGTAGAAAACAACCAGCGAGTTACGGCCGCGCGTGATCAGCGCCGGGTAGAAATCGCGCAACAGCGTAAAACTGTAATACGGCGCCCAGCACAACACATACGCTACCAGAACCGCGATCAGTGCCACGACCGTTCTGCGCCGACGCCGTAGTCGTTTACGTAGCTGGTCTGTCGGAAATCCCGGGACGTTCTTGAACCAAAGCTCCCTTGAAATCCGTGCATAGCAGACTGACATGGTGACCACGGGACCCAAGAACTCCACGATGAAGATGAAGAGGAAATAGGAGCGATACATGAGCTGCTGGTCCGCAGACCAGATCTGGGCGCAGAAGATCTTTTTGTCGTGGCCGAGCGCGCTGTGTGGGTACTCGTGTTCTGTGGCGAAGTAGGCGGACGGTACTGCGATGAGGACTGGGATAATCCAAACCCCAAAAATAAGCCAGTACGCTGTCTGAAACTTCATACGGGGCTTCAGAGGATGAACGATAGCCATGTACCTGTTGAATACAGAAAACTTTGAGAGAACTGCCTGAATGCAGATGCACATCATTATTTGTAACATAGAAAAAACTGTTTTGTGTGAAAGCATGTTTCCGCCACTAAATAAACATAATTGTGACACAATTCAGACTTTTTTCTCACAATTGCGAGTTTATATCTCGCAATTCTGACTTCTTTTCTTTCTTATAATGTAAGAATTTCGAGATATAAACTCACATTGTTTGCTTTTTTTCAAGATTGTATCTTGAATAGAAGTGTATTTTGTGTTACTTATTTTCTTAGTTGTTTATATTTAAAACAAGTGAAAATAATTATCTTTGCAGTAAGGCAAAATTAAAGAGGTCTTAATATCTTCGGCAGTGTGGCTTCTCAAGTAGCAAGTTTTATATATTTTTAGACATTGTATTGCAAAATAAGACAAAAATTAATCTTTTAAAAGGCAAGTCAGTGATAGTTGCCATGGGACAATGTTCCAGAAAAAAAAAAGCAAAAATGTAAGGATCATATTTTATAAAGCTCATATGTGCTCATAAGCTTATATGAATTACTCAGGAAAAATTGACAAATTGGAGATGTAAAGTTGCCTAAATTATCCTGTTTATGAATGTATATAATGCATATAAGAAAGCATAGTAAAATGAAATTTAATTACATTCAAAAAATTAGTTATATACTTATTAAATTAGTTAAATAACTGAAATTCAAATAAACTTTTATGACTCAAATAAGTCTTTTTTTTTACTAGAAAAGGAAGGTTTGTCCGACGAACAAACAAATCTGTTTGAAATTTAGCTATAGAAACTATAACACACACTTTAATATATGCCTATATACATTTTATATTATTAAATCGATATATCCAAAAATATTAATATTACATTTTCCAAAATGGCAGTACCTGTTGAAGTTATCTTAATTAAAATGCAGGAAATCCTTTTAATTCTAATTCAACTAGCCAGTTCTTAAATTCTGCTCAAATATAGCATTTGGACTGGATCTGGATTTAAATCTGGATCAGGAAACTTTGAGCATTTAGAATGGATCTGGTGTTTGTGATAGATCTGTATTGGTATTTATTAAACATCTCTGTTCAAGGCTCAAATCCTCAGAAGCGTCCAAAAGTGGAAAATGAATCAGGATTATCAGTCTGGCACACAGCGGTCTATTAACACACAGACTTTCTGATCTCTCTGTCTGATCTGATCACTGCTCCCCATCCTTAATGAGATATTCCACGACCTTTTGACATTCATGGTGAATAACAGGCTCCTCCATCTCTTGCTCTCTAAATCAAAGGTACGACACTATTTCTACCCATTTATACTCTGTCCGTTTTGATTAATAGCACACCTTCCACTCTCTGTAATAATAATTCTAAATAAAAATGTGTTAATTCATCTGTATGTAACTTGAATTTTACAAAGAATTCTGTTCTTCCCACAGGAAACCTTTGCAATACTCAATAGGGAGCGGAGTCTTTGCTAGATCGGCAGGAGTGAACAGAGTGTACTTTTGCCCCAAATACATGCGGTTACTGTGATGCATGGGAAGACTAAAGACTACTTTATTAAATTTACTATTGATATGTATCATCTGTGCTACCTGGCGAGGTCCCAATTAAGAAGTCAGAGTTCATGGGAAACTGCACCCTTGGAGCAACAGGTCGGATGATTTCATGAATAACATTGTAAGATACTACAGTGGCTCTGTTCCAAAACCTAGTGAGGGAGCATTTGAAGGCATTAAAGTCTGTCCCAGGTAACTTCTTATGGCTAAATGCTGCATTATATGGAGAAGACAATCCCAAAATTAATTGCAATGAGCTCAGTAAAAAATAATCCATCCACAATTACAAATATTATTCATTCAATACTGAAAATATTACTAAAATAGTTGTCTAATTAAAGATGTAATGTTACTATTTGAGGCCTCGTTTACCCTAGTGCGTTTTCGTTTTAAAACACATAACTTTTGCTACGGTTACGCCTGTCATTTACACTACGCCAGCGTTTTTGAACCTCAAAAAGTGAGACTTTCGAAAACGCTGCACACCCGTTTTAGTTTCAAAACGCCAGGGTTGCGTTTCAGTGTACAACGGAGACTTTTGAAAACGATGGCGTGGCTGCCCGTTCGCTCTCCGTATCCTTGACGACCATGTAAACAATAACATGGAGACTGAACTGCAATCTTTGCTGGCTTTGTTGTGATTTTTAGCAGCCATTGCGCAGTTAAACTCTGCATTTTTTAATATTGCATGCGCAGATCATGTGCATGAACGGTCATGTGACATGCGTTTTCAGCTGTGAGACCGTTTCTGAAACACTGTGGAAACGCCAGTGTAGACGATGATCATTTTCATTTTAAAACACCGTTTTAAAACGCACTGATGTTAGTGTAAACAGGGCAGCAACGTTGTCAAAACAATCCCCGTTCACACGGATCCGCAAAAACAACTATCTTTTTGACCGCGTCACATTTTCACAAATCTGCGTTTTTTTTTTTTTTTTGTAGTTTACACCGAGGCGATAACGGTATCGTTTCAGAAAGGACTGACTAATGGGTTTATATTATTAGGGTTATATCTTTAGAGGCGATGAGACTGTTGGATGTACCATACTGTGCGCCAGATGCTGATTTAATGACATGCTTGCTGTTTGACATCCTCAATTTACATGAGCTGCTGCTGGAGGCTAGATACAGCAAATATTAACATGCTAATTTGCTAGCATAGCTTAGCTTCAGAAAATGGCCAAATGTGATGCAAGCCAGTGCAATTCCTCACATGCAGGTGCAGCTGCACCTCAGAAAGCATGTGCTCCGAATGTATGAATGACATCTGCACCTAATCCAAACTGTACTTGAGTCTCTCCTAAACTGCTGAAGTGTCTAATTCTGCCTTCAACTTCTTCTGAGAAATTTCTGCTTGTAAGACTGGAAGTAATAAATATGAATTTGTGTACATTGTGTGTGATTTTCGTTTAATCCAAGTGATTTTTGTTCTGTCCCTGCCATTAATATTTTTTAATCAAATCCACAAATTCATTTGAAGAACCAAATTAGCCAGAGATCAATTATCACGAGTAGCTGTCATGATCTGGCATCTGTCAAATCATCTTAGATATATTAAGTGAGGATGAAGAACGGACCCCAACTTTTTTTTTTTTTTTTTTTTTTTTTTACAGTTTTTTTGTAAAAAACAACAACAACAACAAAAAACCCTATTTTGGAAATGTAAGTTAAAAAGCTGCATAATAGTGATTGCTGTATGACAGCTTAATTTAGGCAAAATTGGCACGTAATATTAATGTTATATACACTACCATTCAAACATTTGTGGTTGATATGATTTATTTCTCATGAAATAAAAATACAGTAAAACAGTAATATCATGAAATATTAATACAATTTAAAATAACCTTTTTTTTACTGTTCTTTTTTAATATATTGTAAAATGTAATTTATTCCAGTGATCAAAGCTGAATTATCAGCATCATTACTCCAGTCTTCAGTGTCACATGATCCTTCAGAAATCATTCTAATATGATGATTTGATGCTTATTATCAGTGTTAAAAACAGTTGTGCTGCTTCATATTTATGTGGAAAACATGACACATTTTGTTTTTCAGGATTATTTGATGAATAGAAAGTTTAAAAGAACAGCATTTATTTGAAATAGAAATCCTTTGTAACATTATAAATGTCTGTACTGTCACTTTTGATTAATTGAACGAGTCTTATAAATAAAAATAAGATAAAAGTATCTTAATAATAAAAGTATTGATTTCTTTCAAAATTATATTAAAAATGACTAATTTCAGGCCCTATTTTGTAGACTATTCATAGAAAGTGACTATTTCTCATAAAGCAGCCATCTTTTTAAACTTAACAAGCTAATGATGTGCATTTGGTGTGTAATTCCTGAATTTTGACTTTCTTATGCAGCCACAGTGAATCATGGGAGATTTTGGCTGCACCCGAAATAGCATACTTCCCTACTATATAGAAAGTGAAAAACACTATGTGACAAAAGAAATATGTCCGAATTCACAGTTCTCATAAAAGAGTAGGCAAAAATCCCCGGATGACCTACTACTTCCATAGAGACTCTGAAGTGAGCATATAATGGACACTTTACTATCCCATTAGGACACGGAAGAATATTTATGAATGGCAGTGAAGTGATGCAAATGATGCTGGTAGGTCACATGATAATGACAAGATGGCGGAGTACGTCCAGATTACATTCATACTGCACACATTCATACTATCTAGAACATACTTTTTCAGCGGTTGTGAAGTAATTACTTATTCAAAATAAGTACCTACTCAAGAGAGTATGCGATTTCAGACGCGGGCTTTGTCCCGCCATTGCCTAATACCAATTTGCCATGATTATTTAATAAACAGACCCCAAAGTCTGTGGTCTGTGTACAACATTTAGCATCATGCAGCACAAGCTCAGAGAGACAAACTCACCTGTCCACCGCAATGGCTAGCAGGGCATTAGTGGACACATAGAGAGACATGGTCCTAAGGTAGTTAATGGAGATGCAAAGCACAATCCCATGATCCCATGACAGCTGTTTGACCACGTAATAATCCACCAGAAAGGGGCAGCACACAGTCGCCACCAAGAAGTCTGATACTGCCAAGTTGGCGATGAGTAAGTTAGTGAGGTTCCTGAGTTTTTTGTAACGTGCCAATGAGGCAATAAAGACACAATTCCCAACGCCGCAGACCAGCATGATGCAGACCAAGACCACCGCGATAACGATTGTGGCCACGAAGAATGCTCGTCCCTGAGTCGTGTCTGGGATCTCGTCCACAGGAACCTCGTAGTCCAGAGGGATGTCGTAATTCGGCATGAGGTCATAAGGGCTCCCCGACGGGTGGATGAGAGTCCATGTCCCAGTGGAGGTGCTTCTGTTGTCTTCTCCCATCTTCTCTTTTTACTGGTCTGTCAAAGCACCAGGGTCTGCCATACTCTTTCTCCAATACAGAATCTGCTGTTGGCTGCAAAATTAAAAACATTAGTTTCCACAACATACGGTTAAAGGACATTCATCATAGTTTGGCAGTTTTCAACAGAGATGCCGCACTCTTAAAAATACCTTTTTTATTGGCATCTGCGGTTCCATGAAAAACTTTTCCATTGCACAAAATGTTCTTTATAATCTTCAGATTATTAAAATGTTCATCACACTAAGAAAAAAAGGTTAATTTTGGGGAACCAACCATTTTGGGTTCCTCAAGGAATCTTTCAGTGAACAGTTCTTAAAAGAACCATTTTTTGTTTCTTTCACTTTGATGAACCCAAAATGGTTCTTCTATGGCATCACTGCGAAAACCCCCTTTTAAAACCCTTATTTTTAAGAGTGCATGCATATATACGAATCATTTGTGACCCTGGACCACAAAACCAGTCATAAGTCGCAAGGGTATATTTGTAGCAATAGTCAACAATACATTGTATGGGTCAAAATGATGGATTTTTCTTTTATGCCAAAAATCATTAGTATATTAAGTAAAGATCATGTTCCATGAAGATATTTTGTAAATTTCCTACCATAAATATATCAAATATTTATTTTTGTGAGTGGATATGCATTGCTAAGGGCTTCATTCAGACAACTTTACAGGCGATTGTTAGGAAAGGCCAAATATTGTCCCCTATGCTAACAAACCATACATCAATGGAAAACTTATTTATTCAAGTTTTAAGTGAATCTCAATTTTAAAAAATTTACCATTATGACTGGTTTTGTGGTCCAGGGTCACATTGTTGGTTCCCCAAAGAATTTTTAAGTTGAAAGTTCTTAAAAGAACCTATTTTTTTCTTAGTGTGCAGAACATTTTAATAATCTGAAGAACCCTTTCAATAGCCTTTTGTGGAATGGAAAGATTCCATTGATGTTGAAACCATCAATGCCAATAAAGAACCTCACACATTCTGCCTAACATCTCATTTTGGTGTTTCATAGAAGAAAGAAAATTATATGAAGTCGGACTGGCATAAGGGTGAATAAAAGACAACAAAATGTTCACTTTGTGTGCTTTTAATGGAAGAAAACACATTCACAACAAAGTCACTGTATGTGAAACGTGGATGACAGACAAAAATGTGCTTAGTTATCTGGCAGTTACTGATTTTTATGTTTGGAAAGCTCACAGATGGCCACATTAGGGATGGATTTATGATAATGCTCAGATTTAGGTGCATGTTTAATTGAGACTTAGCTGAACTGGTTTTTCTTTAAAACAGAACATAATTCACTACACGTTTTTGCGTACTAATGAGGTCCGTAGTACGGAGTTGCCTATTGTGTCAGTCCCAGTTAAGAGTAACATAAACTAAAAGTTAATATAGCCTTTGTGTGCCAAATGATCAAACAATTTTTGTTCTGTCCCTGCCATTAATATTTTTTAATCAAATCCACAAATTCATTTGAAGAACCAAATTAGCCAGAGATCAATTATCACGAGTAGCTGTCACGATCTGGCATCTGTCAAATCATCTTAGATATATTAAGTGAGGATGAAGAACGGACCCCAACTTTTTTTTTTTTTTTTTTTTTTTTTTTTACAGTTTTTTTGTAAAAAACAACAACAACAACAAAAAACCCTATTTTGGAAATGTAAGTTAAAAAGCTGCATAATAGTGATTGCTGTATGACAGCTTAATTTAGGCAAAATTGGCACGTAATATTAATGTTATATACACTACCATTCAAACATTTGTGGTTGATATGATTTATTTCTCATGAAATAAAAATACAGTAAAACAGTAATATCATGAAATATTAATACAATTTAAAATAACCTTTTTTTTACTGTTCTTTTTTAATATATTGTAAAATGTAATTTATTCCAGTGATCAAAGCTGAATTATCAGCATCATTACTCCAGTCTTCAGTGTCACATGATCCTTCAGAAATCATTCTAATATGATGATTTGATGCTTATTATCAGTGTTAAAAACAGTTGTGCTGCTTCATATTTATGTGGAAAACATGACACATTTTGTTTTTCAGGATTATTTGATGAATAGAAAGTTTAAAAGAACAGCATTTATTTGAAATAGAAATCCTTTGTAACATTATAAATGTCTGTACTGTCACTTTTGATTAATTGAACGAGTCTTATAAATAAAAATAAGATAAAAGTATCTTAATAATAAAAGTATTGATTTCTTTCAAAATTATATTAAAAATGACTAATTTCAGGCCCTATTTTGTAGACTATTCATAGAAAGTGACTATTTCTCATAAAGCAGCCATCTTTTTAAACTTAACAAGCTAATGATGTGCATTTGGTGTGTAATTCCTGAAAAATGTGCTTAGTTATCTGGCAGTTACTGATTTTTATGTTTGGAAAGCTCACAGATGGCCACATTAGGGATGGATTTATGATAATGCTCAGATTTAGGTGCATGTTTAATTGAGACTTAGCTGAACTGGTTTTTCTTTAAAACAGAACATAATTCACTACACGTTTTTGCGTACTAATGAGGTCCGTAGTACGGAGTTGCCTATTGTGTCAGTCCCAGTTAAGAGTAACATAAACTAAAAGTTAATATAGCCTTTGTGTGCCAAATGATCAAACAATTTTTCATTTATGAATACATGACTGGCCTAAAAAAGGTTAAAACAGACTTGCATTAAGCTTCCACAACATACATTTAAATTCTAACAAGTGCTATATATTTATATTTTTGTTGCAAAAATAACCAAAATGTGACTCCGTATTGAGGAATGGCACTATAATTAGATTAGATTTAAATTGATCACTCATTGGGCAAAACAAGCACTGTCGACAAATTGAAATCACAAACGTGACTGCTATCAGCAAACACATACAGTACTTATAATGAAGTATTTACAATAAATCGTTCAGTGTATATACACGCACTGTACAGTCTGTGATGTATAAAACGTATTCTGCACTCATAAAAGTATTATTTTTTAAGAGATGTTCACTGGTCAACAACAGCCTCAGAATTAATTGTTACAACATATTTTACAAACTTCTAAATATAGGCTTTGTTGTAGTATATTCGTCATTATAGAATCAAAACAATGTTTTTTGTTTTGTTTGGGTTTTTTTTTTTTTTTTTTTTTACAGAAAAATGCACTGATCTGCAAACACAACGATTTAACTTTCACTTCAGAAAAAAAAGTCATATAGCCTACCTTCACAGTATTAATCCGTTTGCTTTACTCGTTTTGATCTCCGAGTTTGGACATGTGTGCATCTTCAGACGTGTCTAGTTTGTGTGCGCTGCTGTTCTCTCAGCTGATGAATGAAGCAGCGCTCAGCGCCTCCTGCTCCTGCCCTCTAGTGGCAGTGATGTGTGTCTGCAACCCGGTCACGTGATCGCTTATTTCTTCGCGTATTAACTAAACGTATACAAATGTAGCATACTAAATTCCTCAGCACTCAGAGCTCGTAAAAATACACACGACTGTAATTAAAATGGATAGCGTCGACAAATTCTGGACGGACTACGAAATCGTAAAATGCTATATGCAATAAACGCGCCATGTCGCTCCGTTGCTTGGCAACCGTAAACGGCTACTGGACCTATGAACTGCCTGGCGCACTTGTTTATTATTCGTTTTTAATGTAACTAAAGTCTCAGACTGCTGTTACCGCAGTTAAAACACTGCATTTTATAATCCACTCGAGTTTTGTGATTTTATCACAAGGTGTTCTTGGTGAATCAAATAACCTTAAATAGAATAGACCTTCTTTACAGCAGCGCCATCTTTGATTTTTAACGGGAATGAAAGCGAGGCTGTGAGGGATAGACATATATCTCTCTTCGGTGGGTTGTACTTTTATTTGGCGTGTTTTTGGATTGTTCTGCTGACGAAACAATGCAAAAAAATATATTTTTACAAAAAATTTCAGTAGACAAAAAACTTAAGACAACATGAGCTGTGGAAAATATATTAATGTTTTTTTTATTGTGCATTCCAAGTAATATCAATCAAACTGCAACTGGGTTGTTTTGAATAAGTAATATTAATTCTAAAAAATACAGGTAAATTAAAAAAAATAAAGTTAATTGAAAGTATGTTTTTTATATATATTAAAAGTTTTTTTTTATTATTATTATTTTTTTTTTTTTTAGCAAAAGCAGATAACTCCAACAGTCGTTTTTGGCAAAAGCAGATAACTCCACATTTCACATTTCAGAGTTAAACAAAACCCAAGTAACTGCTTTGTAATTGCATTTAAAACACACTCAAACACAGGTGTGCACAAACGTGCACACACACTAACAGACAGACACACACATCCATCCAATCACTGTGCGCGCAAACACACACACACACTAACAGATCGGCACACAAGTACACTCACACACACACTAACAGATCGGCACTCAAGTACACACACGCACTAACAGATCGGCACACAAGTACACACACGCACTAACAGATCGGCACACAAGTACACTCACACACACTAACAGATCGGCACACAAGTACACACACACACTAACAGATCGGCACACAAGTACACACACACACTAACAGATCGGCACTCAAGTACACACACACACTAACAGATCGGCACACAAGTACACTCACACACTAACAGATCGGCACACAAGTACACTCACACACGCACTAACAGATCGGCACACAAGTACACTCACACACACACTAACAGATCGGCACACAAGTACACACACACACTAACAGATCGGCACTCAAGTACACACACACACTAACAGATCGGCACACAAGTACACTCACACACGCACTAACAGATCGGCACACAAGTACACTCACACACACACTAACAGATCGGCACACAAGTACACACACACACTAACAGATTGGCACACAAGTACACTCACACACACTAACAGATCGGCACACACACACTAACAGATCGGCACACAAGTACACTCACACACACACTAACAGATCGGCACACAAGTACAAACACACACTAACAGATTGGCACACAAGTACACTCACACACACACTAACAGATCGGCACACAAGTACACACACACACTAACAGATTGTCACACGTACACACACACTAACAGATCGGCACACAAGTACACTCACACACACACTAACAGATCGGCACACAAGTACACACACACACTAACAGATCGGCACACAAGTACACTCACACACACTAACAGATCGGCACACAAGTACACACACACACTAACAGATCGGCACACAAGTACACTCACACACACTAACAGATCGGCACACAAGTACACACACACTAACAGATTGGCACACAAGTACACTCACACACTAACAGATCGGCACACAAGTACACTCACACACACGCACTAACAGATCGGCACACAAGTACACACACACACGCAAAAGGATAACCCAGGTTTTAGCATGTAAGTCGTGTATGGTGTACAAGGACTTACAGGAGTCGAAATTATAAATCCTTGATCACTTTTAGTCAGCTTTGACAAAATTTCCCTCAGCTAGCTTTTTGAAGTGACTAGAAGCCTTGTCACCTGACCTTAATACTGTGCGCTGATTCGTTAAAACGGATTTATCGGTTTCTTTTCTTTTTAAAAAAAAGGGGCGTTTATCGGTTTTTGCAAATGAACTCTTCACTTTTTCTTTTTGGAATTTTCAGTGTGAACACACTACTTGCACTATTTATACTTAAAAACGTCATAGAATAGTGCATAAGTACGCGAATTAGGAGCTTTATACAGTGGATGCTACTGAAAACACGATAAGTATATATCCCTCACAGCCTTGCTTTCATACCTGTCATGGCTCTGCTTTGAATAAGGTCTATTCATGGCCTGGAGTGGCTGTTTGTATTATTATTCCAGAGTTAAACGTGAAAAGCTGAAAACTACTTTTAACCCTGGGATACAGAGTCCTGCCTTTGACTTTTTGTCTTCCAAAATAAATTCATAATTTATTTTTTACTGAGTTTCAACATTAGATAAACATTTATCATTTATAGTTCAGGGAGCCTAAATGTCTTTTTCATGCGTGGTTTTCATTTAAAGGCCCTTTGAGAGCAATAAATGTGCATTTGTAGTGCATTTTGTAGTTCAAGCGATCTTTTCCATTCCAGATTTCTGTGGTCTGAATCCAATCACTGAACTAACTTGAACTGATTAATGACACTATTGTCTTTGTACAGCTGCTTTACAGCAGAATTTGAATTTGTCTCATATTTGATGAAGTTTGCAACATTGATCATTATTTTCCTGCTTATTAGACCTACTGTGAAGCTGCTAGGCAGTTTTGAGGGTGTTCTGGTTGGTTGCTAGGCCATTACAGTCTGTTACTAGAGTGTTTTTTGGTTGCTAAGGTGTTCTGGGTGGTTGCTATGGCACTGCTATATGGTTGCTAGGGTGTTTGTGTTTTAATACAATCTGTATTGTATAAAGAACTATATAAATAAAGGTGACTTGACTTGGTCTGGTTCAGTTCAATGAAAAATTATTGTGAACATGATATTCAGTTTAGTCATAATTAATATTTCTGTACTCATGTCATCCTTTAATATTGTTCTGTTTCAGGTGTCAGAAGGGACTGATGACTGTGAAAACCTTGAGAGAAACAATCTAGTTCAACCTTAGACATAAATTACTGATATGATGTTAAAGGGTCAGCAATTGACCCCGATACCTGACGAGAAGAGATTTCATCAGGTAATTTCATTGGGCAAATAAATCTACAGCTCGAAACCCATCAAAAACATGTCCAGCTCCATTTCTCCTAAAAATCAAAATAAAGACACAAGAAAATGTATTTCACTTAAAGATGATGAGGACTACTTTAGGTCCATTACTTTTTCTTTCCTTTTTTTTTTTTTTTTTTCTTTTCTCAATTTTATCACATTATTTTCATAACAATTAAGCATAAAAATATGGAAGCTTGTTTTTGCCACTAAATAAAAAAAGGTAATTGCAACTTTTTATCTCACAATTCTGACTTTTTGTCAGAATTATGTCATACAAATGCGCAATTGTAAGTTATAAAGTTAGGATTACCTGTTATAAAGTCAGTTGTGAGATAAAAAGTCAGAATTGAGAGAAAAAAGTCAGAATTGAGAGAAAAAAGTCAGAATTGTGAGAAAAAAGTCAAAATTGAGAGAAAAAAGTCAGAATTGTAAGTTAAAAAGATCTTGCAAGTATCTTTTACATTTTATTAATCCATGGTGGAAAAATTCTTCCATATATATTTGCCCCTTAAATTATCCTTATCCTTAAAAATGTTTCTCATTACAGAACAGCAAAGTGTGCTTAATTATGCAGAAAATAATGTTACACTGAAAACATGTTATTTAAACATTCAAATGCAAACGTGATGGAGGTAAACAAGCTTCCAGAAACTATAAAGTAATTTGTCACAATGCAAAAATAATATGATCTTAAAATAGGCTTCATTTTCTTCATGCAAAAGATAAATTCTTCTTTTTTTTCCCCTTTTAATTTAGGGTTGAAATATGACCTAGACACGTTTTTGTGGAATTCACAAGATGAGCTTCTGCAGGACAAGCTTCTGGACAACCTGCAGAAGAAAGTGAAGCTGGTGTTGTGTTAAAGATTTACTCACATGTAGAGCACAGAATCTATCAAAGAGCATCATGCTGTCCTGCACACACACGATCCTTCACTCCCCGACAGAATCATGCCTAAACATCCTCTAAATTTACAGCTCCGACTGATAGGAGGGGATGGTAGATTGCTGCATGGACAAAAATATTCCTCTCTTTCTCTAAATCACTCACACATGCACAGCATCCTGGGAAAAGTGAGCCATAAAAAGCGGCACTGAAGCAGCTGAATATCAAACAATGATCTTACAGAGACTGTGCAAATGGGCAACACAGCAGAACAGAATTATAATGGTCCCTTCATAATAAGTGAAGCTCATTATAACAGGAAGTGAAAAAGCAGTGATGCTTTAATGGTGGACAGCTGTGTATATCCATTACACTGCATCAGAGACCCGGTGAACTCGTTTGACGGCAGCAGCAGACGCCTCCCAAGTCCTTTCCAGAAATGCTGTCTGAATGTCCAGCACGCTTGAGTTACTTCACAGACTGTGTGTGGCTACCTGATGTCTGATCCAGATCAGAGCGGTGCGAACTGAGATGATTAGGCTGTCATGACGACAAGAGATCAGTAGTCTGAGAGTAAACGAGGATGACGGTAGCTAATATCTTCCCACATCACTGTCGTTACAAAAAGAGAACTATTTTACACAGTTTACTGACCACAAATACAACTGATGCAGAAACAGGAGGGGTCTTTTTTTTTCTTTTTTCTTTTTTTTTGGCTTGACAAAGCCTTGTCTAAATAATTTGAAACCTTTAAGATGTATAGACAGGGTGTTTTAAGGTTTCAAGGTGTTCTGGTTGATTGTTAGGGCATTTGTAATTCTGAGTGGTTGTTAGGCAGTTTCAATGGTGTTCTGGTTGGTTGCTAGGCCATTATAATCTGTTACTTTAGTTTGCTAAGGTATTCTGGGTGGTTGCTATGTCATTGCTATGTGATTGCTAGGTTCTTGTTGTTTGCTAGGCAGTTTCAAGGATGTTCTGGTTTGTTGTAAGGGCATTACAGTCTGTCACTAGGGTGTGTTTAGCTTGCTATGGTGTTCTAGGTGGTTGCTGTGTCATTGCTATATCGTTGCTAGTGTGCTTTGGTTGGTTGCTAGGGTATTTGTGGTTGTTTGCTAGATTGTATTGGGTTGTTGCTAGGCTGTTGTTGAAAGGGTGTTCTGGGTGAATGCTGCTAGGCCATCAGTCATCAGTCACTAAGGTGTGCTGGGTGGATGCCAAGGGGTTGCAAGTCTGTTCCAGGTAGTTGCTAGGTGGTTTTAAAGGTTTAAAGTGGTTGCTACGGCATTGTATTGTGTGTTCTGTGTGGTTGCTAGGGCATCAGTAGTCAGAATGATGAAAGAAACAAGATTATTTTAGAGTGATGTAAGTTTCATTATATCACTATTTAACCCTCTGGTGCTGTTGGGTCATTTTTGACTGAAAAATGTTACTTTAAAAACTTTTTTTTTTTTTTTTTTAATTTTTTATTTCAGAATTGTTTGAAACTTGGTTAAGGTTTTGGCACTTGCTGTGTGAACACACACTCACACACACAAATCATGGACATTATTTTGTGTGTGTGTGTGTGCATTTTAAACTTTTAAAAAGAGACCAAACTTTAGTCTGTGCTAGTTTAAGTTGGAAATTTAGTTTTCAGGTCTATGCTCAAAGTGAAAAAATAAATTATAACTACTGTATAAATATACAAAATATTAAATAAAAAACACTATCAAACTAAAATATAGTACATTAATTTTATTGAAATAATAAAAAAGGTAATTTTGACCACCACATGACCAGCTCAGAGGGTTAATGGCATATTATGATTGAGCTGTTTTGGTCAAGGACTTCGTTAAAATCTGTTTCAACTTATTCTGTTTTATTCTGTTTATTGATTTAGTCGGTTTCATATTTGCCTTTCCTTTCATTGGCTGCTGCACAAGTGTTGATGCAGGAGTCTATATGACTTAATATTCCTATAGCAGGAGAGCAAAAGTTCTGCTCATCTTCACTGTTCAAAGCTTCCCAATTAAATTTACCTGTTTAAAAATTTTTTCTTCTTCTTTCCATTCAACCCATTTAACAAAAAGCTTTTAATGAAGTTGTGTCATTCTATATTTATTTATTTATTTTTTTAAATTAAGCTTCGTGGATGGCTCATTATGTGCTGGGACTAATTTGATAGTTTCTGTCAGTTATTATGCAAACCTCTCATCATGACATTTTAAAAGCAGCAGGTCTGAAAATGTCATTAACCTCTGTGGTCAGATCTCCAGCTGTTTAAATGATGAGACCGTTGTCTGCTAAAATATAAACATGACTCATTTAATCTGGTCTGAACATTCTGCTGCTTTGTGAGTTTCCCCAAGTTTGCCTACAATAAAACGCATCCATTGCAATTAAAATATCAACAAACAAACATGGATATGTTTATCTCTAAACCACAAAACACATTCGGCACAGAGAGTTGATGAATGCAGAACAGTGTATGCCATGTAACCATAGGGTTTTTACATCAATGATGTATTGTAATCAAAGCAATAACGTGCTGCTGTTATTGATGCACCGGTCAGCTTGTGCCCAAATTCATAAGCGAGTTGCACCCAAAACAAAATTTATAGTTGTGAGCGCTGACGCATACGGATGTCTCCATTATCTGCCAACTATTTAAGGCCTTCCATCAGGTACAGAGAGTTCAGGCCTGACAGTTTACAACTGATCTCAATTCACACAGTTACGATTTAAAGGAACAGTGCATCTAATAATGGTTTGGAACAACATGAGTAAATAATGCCTTTTTAATATTTGGTGAACTGTTCCTTTAAGATCAAGCAGAAAACAAAAATGTCATCAATAATATGAAAGGTGACTTGTTTTATTTTAGAGGCTAATTTTATTAGTCCACAGTACAAAATAAAGATCTGTCCTAGAATATCAATGTCCCTCAGTGACCGAATCATTTCCATACACAAAAAAAAAAATTTAAACAGTCACTGAACAAAGGTGTTTTTAAAAAAAAAGATTAGACCGAGTGAAAAGACAAACGCAAATCAGAACCGAGGATCCACTGATAAAGCCTCAGTTACAGTCCATTACAATCTGCATTTCTCAGGAAATGAGTGTGAGCCGGGTCACTTTTTGGCATAAGTGATCTTCATTGCACACGTGGCTGTGATTCTGAATCCCTGTAGTGCGTCTTTTGCGACTCCGGCTTGAGTCTCGCTCTCAAACTCCACAAACGCAATGTCATGCTTTCCGGGGACCAGACGCACTTCTTTAAACCCAGGAAACCTGAAAAGATGAAACATGACAGGGAGCCGGTGACTGAACAATCAGAGAAAATCTTGCTGAAAGAGCTATTTTTAGATGTTTGACAGTACATGATATAGATCTCAATATTTATGCATTTGCGACAACAGCTTAAAAGTGTGATTTTTTTTTTCTTTTTGTCTTCATCAAATGGGAAACATTGAGTAGACTTAAAGTGTTTAACAAAACTGAAGCGTTTTCCACACTAAAAGAACAAAGAAAATGTAATATTAAATTTCTCATATATTCTCAATATTAAAATTCTATATATGTACCAATATATAGTAAAAAATACAACACATTTTATTACTAAAACATTTACTTTGTTTTTCTTCTTATGTTTACTATATTTAAAACTTACTGGTTGAATAACATGGAGAGCATCATCTCGTTGGTTTCTTCTGGGAGATTATTCAGGAACAGAATATAATTGGGTGGGTTGTCAGGGACCTAAAACAATAAAATCATTTATTGTGCTGCATGCAATCATCGCAATCGGGCGAGACTATATAAAACAACTTATTTTTAGTAATACTAAAAGTGTGTAAATTGTGTGACATACCTGGACCGTGGCAGGTGGAGGAGGCTGTGTGTTTACAGTTCCCTGCAGGGAAAACGCAGAAGCAAAATTTGCTCAGTTGATCTGGTTTTCTTAGAATATACTTTTCACAGCAAAATTAGGTCAATGTCTTTTTCTGATCACATGATGCAATTCAACTCACCGCTGGTTTCTTGTTGACATTGGCCGCCTGTTCCAGGGCTTTCTTTTTCTTCTCTTTCTTCTTTTCTTTATCTCCATACGTGCCTCTCATCTTAGCGATCAGGTCCGAGTCTGTTTTTGCATACTGGATTCGCTACAAGTACATGCAAAGGTTAGCAAATGTGAAATGTGTAAAGCATTTCTAATACTTTACAATGTGAACTAATGCGTAATATGAATGACAATATCTGACAATTCCTATTTTTTATGAAATATTACAGTATTTGTTATAAATGATTTATCCATGCACATCATTTTTTTTTTTTTATTCATTTGCCCTCGTAATCTTTAATCAAAATAACTCCCCTCCCTCTTGCAGTGACATCTCTTCTCTGATGATGTGTTTACTGGCGTGAGGGCGAGACAATCTGTCACTCACATGAGATCCACCAATAGCGAAACCACAACCATCCAACCAATTATCATATGTACACTTCAGGCAGCTCCATAGATCACAATGCAACACGATTGTGATGTCAGAACAGAAACTCGCAGTCTTTGCGCTTAATTTACACACATTTTACACGATTCAAAAGGATGGAGGGAATAATATTTTATAGATGTAAGTTAAGTTAGGTCAATTAAGCAGTTTAGAAGAGTTATACTGAGATAAAACCACATAATACTTTTAAACTACATTAAATTCCAGTGATCAAGGGCTTAGGGCTTTTTATTTAAAACCATTGCAAGGGCTCCGCCAGTAGCGGGCACTTGTGCAACGTAATCAATGACGTACATCCAAGTCAAAGAAACGGAGGGAAAATAGGGTGGGAAGGCCATTAAAAAAACCCTGGACTTAAACACAAATTAAGACATTTTTCATAAAACCCAAGAGTTCTTTTGACTGAATAAAGTCGTTATTTTTGTTTTGTTTTTGCGCACAAAAAGTATTCTCGTCACTTCATAAAATTAAGGTTGAACCACTGCAGTCACGTTGACTATATTAACGATGTCTTTTGTACCTTTCTGGGTCTTGACAGTGGTTGTTAAATTGCTGTGTTATTAAATTGTCTATGGAGGAGTCAGGAAGCTCTCGGCTTTCATCAAAAATATCTTCATCTGTGTTCTGAAGATGAACGAAGGTCTTACAGGTGTGGAACAACATGAGGGTGAGTAATTAATGACAAATTTCATTTTTGGGTGAACAAACCCTTTAACATTCCATTTCCTTTTTTACACCAGAAATTCTCTTTCTGACATAAGTAGCTCTTGCAGATAAAGGAAATAAAGGTGTAAAATGCATGTTTTTAACTGAAAGCAACTTTCACTTTGTAAACTTGCCATTGTTTTGTCTCAAGATGCACACCAGTAATGTTTTTTTCCCTCCCCAAGGAACATTTATAAAAGCTACTTAAATGTCCTAATTGAACTAAGGCCTAATCCTGGCTTAATCTGTTGGGGCGTTCAACTCACTTTCATCGGAGCAAGATGGCGGTGTACCTTCTCTTAATTATCTACACACAAATACAGCAAGGTTTTTACACTCTACTTCCAGAACATGAAAAACAAATAATGTGCATCAGCTGTGTTTTGCTTCTTAACGTTTTTAATTAATTTATGAAGCCACTGTAAACTTTACCATTATATATTGTTATATTACAAAGCTATTATATTTGTGCTGGTAATTATCTTATTTTGTTGTAAATATAAAAGCCTGACAATTTCACTGCTAAATGCCTATAAATACTGTGCTATTCCACCACGTTTCTCACTGACACACCCCCAACTCGTACAGATCGGGGGTTAAAGAAAATCCCAAACTTCCCACTCATATTTACAACTTTGTGGTGGCGTTCATGTGCATTAAATTTGTAAAAACGATCCTTTCGACATTACTTGAATCATAAGCCCTGTTTGTGAATGCACCTGCCATCATAAACACAAATTCCCACCTCATAAATACAAACTTCCCAGGAGAATTTATATGCACCAAAAGATTAAGCCAGGATTAGGCCTTAGTTCAATTAGGACATTTATAAATATTCCTTAGGAAAAAAAAAAAACATTACCGGTGTGCATCTTGAGACAAAACAATGACATTGACATATTTTAAAGTCCCCTTGTAGTCAATCATTTTATCCCTGAAAACTCATCTTTGATCTGAATACGGTTTGAAATCACTGTCTTTAGATCACTGCAGTTTTAGAGAGAAAATACTCAGCAATGGTGTTGACTTATGAATTTGCACATAGTTTGTCTTAAAGAATATTAAAAACACCACATAGACATAAAACACCTCTGATTGGCCATTGTGTTGACGCGCTCAACAGATATGTCTGTGATTGGCTACAATGATTAATGCATGGGAGCATTTAAAAGCACACGGAAGTGTTTGAAAGCGGGAGTCTATCAGCAGACCGCCTGCTTTCAAACGCTCCCGTGTGTATCTGTGTAAGCCAGGGGTGTCCAACCCTGCTCCTGGAGGGCCACTGTCCTGCAAAGTTTAGCTTTGTTTAAACTTCTAGGCAGGTGTGTTGAGGCAAGTTCGAGCTAAACTCTGCAGGACAGTTGCCCTCCAGGACAGAGTTTGGACAGCCCTGGTGTAAGCGCTCAGTGAAGAGCGTCATTGATGTCTATTTTACAACATGTTTTTGAAGCGTTGATCACTGTAGCCAATCACAGACATATCTGATGAGCACGTGAACACAATGGCCAATCAGAGGCGTTTACGAATGCGCTCAAAGCGTTACATTTTAAAAACTTCAGTATTGACTTGGTGTCGAAGTCGATACTTTTGACAACACTATCCTTGGGTAATGATGATGATCTAATTATAACACACAAAAGTTAATCGTATCAGATACGTTAATGTCAAATGACTGCTTTGTAGTTCCTTGTGTGTCACTGACCATGGGCTTGTTGTAGAAGGGGAATCCCTGAAGCTGTCTGAGGGCATTGGTGGCTGCAGAAAGCTCTCTGAAGATCACAAACGCCTGACCCCTCATCCTCGTGGTCTTCAGAGCAACGATGTCCATAATCTGGCCGAACTGGGAGAATAAGGCGTACAGCGATCTCTTCAACTCTGTTGAAAAGATCCGGGAGAGGAAAAAAAAGTTTCACAAAACTGCAGATTCTGTGCTCAAACATATTTTAATGATCAGAGAGGGAGACAAACACAACACACATTTCAAAGCTGTTCCACTCAAAGCCACAATCGTCTTTTTTTTTTTTTTTTTTTTTACCTTCTTTCTTGATCTTATCGTTAACATTGTTGATGTAGATGGTGTGATTCGGTCGTATGTCCATGATTAATAATTTCACTGCAATAAAGGCACACAAAAAGAGATTGAATTCAACTAGCAGTAAATGTGAGCAACAACACAACAAAACGCACTTATTGTCTTCTATTTAGTACTCCAACTAGTGTTAATAACACTGAGTGCCGATTTGCCAAATTATAAACGTAATATAAATAATTAAACACTAATATAACAATAAAACGGAATGAATCGCCTCGAACTTACCACACTGCTTAGTTCACGCGGAAACTGCTGCTACGCTTTCTTTTCCTTTATTGTTGTGAAACAGTTGCCGCCACCTGCTGTCGCGGAGTGATATAACATCTGCGCCAAAACAAAACGCGGAGTACGTGGTTTTACTAAAAACATTTATCCTGTCACCAAAGTTTGATAGCTTAGACTCCAAGTTTAAAAAACGTTTTTCAACCCTAAAATATACAAATATTTTAAGATACATATGTTCTGAATGGTTGCTAGGCAGTTTTCAGTTAGATATTGATTATAATTAATAATCACTAATACTTAATGTTCATTCAAAGACTGTGGAATTTCATATCACCTATGGATAACTTTTTGAAAACGTTGAGACACATTCAAAAAGATAAAAATATTTCACCTTTATTTTACACCCAGAAAATGAACAAGAAACACCATAAAAACACATGACATTATAAAACATTCAGCTGCTCAGGTCATTATTTGCAGGATCATGTAGTACGGATCCGGCTGATGTGTATTTTGTGACATGTCGACCGCTGCTCTCACTGTATGTGTGTTCAGAGTGTGTTGATGCTCTGTAGCTTGCGCTCGGTGAAGAAGCGGTGTGTGTCTCGTGTGTGTGTGAGCTCGGGCAGTTTGCTGCGGCTGAAATACGACAGCATGGAGGCGTTATTCTGACGAGCAGCTGCTTTTTCTCCATCTTCCTCATCATCATCCCTACAAAACAAACAAACATTTAATATTGAATTCCAAGCAAATATGCACAAGTGTACAACATATTCAAAAGAGAAATATTATTGTGTGTTGCACATTTTTGTATATAACATATTTCAGAGTGTAAGTGTAGCCGGTCTGAGTCTATTATGAATAGGAAAGGCAGCGCCCTCTGCTGTCAGACTCACCAGTGAACAGCTACAGCTTTACTGTCCATGAGCGTCTGCGCTGTGCTCCAGCTGAACCTCACAAACTGAGGATAACCAAATACTGGGTCCAGATATTTCAGCAACCAGCTCTTCGTTTTAGGATCTAACACACACACACACACACACACACACACACACACACACACACACACACACACACACAATATATAATAAAATATTTATTTTTGAGCCAAGTATACACTAACTTTCAAAAGTTTAGTGTCAGTAATATTTTTTTGAAAGAAATTACTGTAATTATTAGAAATTATATCTTGCATTCAGCAAGGATGCATTAAATTAAAAAAGTGACATTTCAAAGATTTATATTTCAAATAAATGTTTGGAAAAAATGTATCACCATTTCCACAAATATGAACTGTTTTCAACACTGATAATCAGAAATGTTTCTTGAGCATCAAATCATCATATTAGAATGATTTCTGAAGGATCATGTGACACTAAAGACTGGAGTAATGATGCTGAAAACTCAGCTTTGATCACTGGAATAAATTACATTTTTAAAAATATTCAAATAAACAATTACAAATTGTAATAATATTTAACAATATTACTCTTTTTTACTGTATTTATTGATCAAATAAATATAGCCTTGGTAAGCAAAAGAGACTTCTTTAAAAAACAAAAAAAAATCATTCCTGATTATTTACTCACCCCCCATGTCATCCGAGATGTTTATGTCTTTCTTTTTTCAGTTGAAAACAAATTAAGGTTTTTGAGGAAAATATTCCAAGATTTTTCTCCATACAGTGGACTTCAACGGCTACCAACGGGTTGAAGGTCCAAACTGCAGTTTCAGTGCAGCTTCAAAGGACTCTACACGATCCCAGAAGAGGAATAAGGGTCTTATCTAGTGAAATGATAGGTCATTTAAAAAAAAAAACGAATGCTCGCCTTGCACTGCTCTGCGAGGCGCCACGCATGATGTAATCATGTTGGAAAGGTCACACGTGACGTAGACAGAAGTACTGAAAAAGCCGCTTTTCCACCATCAAGCCAAACGGTTCTCATTGCGTAACCGTTCCATTCCGTGCCGATCCGGGCCAGCTGGTACGGTTACGGTTTCATTTTCCACTGTGGGGCTGATAACAGCCGCTCTTTGGAATGTAATATAAAAGCGTCAGTCGTTGCCTTGGAAATGCAATGGCTTACTTATGATGTGAGATGATTAGGATAAATTTTATTTGTGTTTATGAAAGCAAATAGAGTGCTTAGCCAGCTACGGAGAAACTGGTAGCCAAGCAACAGACAAGTGACCAATTATGAGCGGCAGCGTCACTTTACGCATTCTACCAGCACAATTCAGAATTCCGGGCCGAGAACGGTTTGCAATCGTGCTGTACCAGGCCCCAGTGGAAACACAACTGGAACCGTTCCTTATCATTCTAAGAACCGCTCAGCCCGACGGTGGAAAAGCAGCTAAAGTGAACATGTGAAGACTAAGTCAAACGGCCTTTAGAGAAAAAAGGTAAAACAACAATGTTGGAAAATTTTGAAGTTGGAGGAGAAAATGAGATGGGAGTTTTTCGCCCTACCACTTCACCTTTCCAAAGTGATTACATAATGCGTGGTGGATCGCAGAGCAAGTGCAAGATGAGCATTTGTGGTTAAAAAGTATATAATGTTTATTTGTTTTAGAAAATGACTGATTGTTTCACTAGACAAGACCCTGTATAGATCGTGTAGAGTCCTTTGAAGCTGCACTGAAACTAAAATTTGGACCGTCAACCTGTTGGTAACTGTTGAAGTCCAATAAATGGAGAAAAATCCTGGAATGTTTTCCTCAAAAACCTTCATTTCTTTTCAACTGAAGAAAGAAAGACATAAACATCTTGGATGACATGGGGGTGAATAAATTATCAGGAAATTTGAATTCTGAAGCAAACTAATCCTTTGGAAATGGAAAGATTCAGCTGATATCTACTGACCATTAGGATACCCAGAGCCATAATCTGTGTCCACTTTACCCAAATCTTCTGCAAACTTCCAGGATTTGACAGCATGGTCTCTGGCCACCTACAATGAGTAAAATGGCAGTAAAAATATAAAAACAGATAAAAAAAAAAAAACAATCATGACTATAAATCTTTCTTTTATTATTAGCAGAACTTTTTTTTCCTCTAATAACTGATATTCCCCTCATATCATCCACCTCTGAAATGCGTTTACCTTGGCACAGATGCTGGCGGCACTGACGATGGGGAAGAGTGAATCAGCTTTGGGACGAACGGTGACCTCCACCCCGGGGAACCGCTGGGAGAGTTTGTCCTGATACTTCTCTGCAGGACCCACGGTGTCCACAAACACCTGAGAGGTACGAAAGACATGTGGGAATGGGTTCATCACCATTTCTGCTGTCTATCATACAGCTATTGATTTGTTCCAAGACAATAATACCTCTTTGAGCTGCACCCCACAGTCCAGTGCATACTGCACCAGACCAATAGCAGCATCATGTGACATAGCATTCAGATTGTATTTTGCTCTGGAAACAAAAGGGCCAACAGGTTAAAATGATTCTTCCGACTCTAATTACCAGCTTTAGTGTGACGTCATGTGTACCTTTGCAGCATGCTGGTGGAGATAGTGTTGGGTGAGAGGACCTGAAGGGCCCAGCCTACAAAACTTTTGGCCTCATTGAGCTTCAGAAACAGGTTCTCTCTCTCTGCCTCTGTCAGCGTCTTCGAGTCTAAATATACAACAAAAACACTGCAGAAATCTGAACTTCTGTCAAGACTGTAACTTCAGTAACATCAAATGTGTAAACGGATAAATAACTCGAAACCAACCAGCCACTTTCAAATTCTTCAGGTTTTCTTTTCTCGATACGGGACAGAAGCATATTCCATACACCATGGGTCCTGAAAAAGAGTATATCAAATGTAAACTCCAATTTCAATAAAAAAAAAAGATGAGACGACAACACTCACCCAGGACGGGTCCCCTGCCCGCCTCATCGATGCCCAGGCAGCAGTCCTCTGTCTTACAAACGTCCGGGATGGACGAGGACAAACGACAGCTCACGGAGTTATCTGCCTCAAAATCACTCAGATCCATGTCTGATCATTTAGTGGATAAAATATTAAAACATAAGTTATATCATATATCACCATTAAGTGTTGAATAATAGGCATGAATTTTAAACTTTAATTTTAAATGAACGAATATCAATAATACATGAATAAATAATACAATAATAATAATGAATGAATAAAATAAAAATAGAAGGATGAGAAACAACCAACTAAACCTAAGCTTTATACTTCCATCCTTTATTTTCTTGTCATTGTGTAAATAAGTATATACAAACACCTCATTACAAAACAAATATAATTTTTCCCATGTAAGACACAGAAATCAGAAACGACCCACAAGACGTTTCTCCGGCATCTGAATATTGAAATCGAGCAATATTGCGAGATAATACAAATAATTTACATTCAAAATACTACAAAAAAAATGAGTGTAGAAAACATGCTGTTTATTCATTCTTATTATATAACTAACTGGGGTTTTCAAATTAATAATTACACTGTGCTTATTCATTAAAGTGTGTGAAAGTTGGTGCACAAACAAACTCGCACGAACCTGTCTTTGTGTGCAGCGCGCCTCACCCGGAAATACAGAATTGGCGCGAGTCTGACAGGACAGCGTGACCTTTGACCGACAATATTGGATGGACAAAACGTATTTATTACTTCATACAAAAATACGACACACACGGAAATGTATTAAAAAATACATATCATTTCTAAAAGTATGCAGCGAACGTATTTAAATGCGTACCTCTACATCTCGCTATCGCAGTGGGTTGTGGGAAATGGAGTTCAAAGAACGTTTGGCTATTTTTTCCAGCGATTTCCCCTCCAAATCAATGTTTATTTGTATTCAAGTGAGTGCAAAAATGTATAACACAAAAACAAACAGGGAGTGAAGCAGATGGCGGTTAATTTGATTGATTAAGCAAGTATAACGTCAAGTTTTGATGTCAATATGGCAAAACACATTATGCATATGCTTTTTTGTGCTATTTGTTCTCATGCTGTGGATGCTAAAATAATGAATGTGCTTTTTATTTTCTGATATGTGAGTAGACTATGGACAAGAACAAAAACATGGCAACCATGTACATCTAAATGTATTGTTTTCTGAAATGTCCGAATCTTGTCCAATCTGTAATCTATCATAAAACTAAATGCAAAATGTGGCTTGAATTTATAAAGTAGAGAAGGGGGAAGGAGGTGCACTGATAATAGATACGGTAAAAAAAACTTTTTTGTTTTTTGTTTTTGTTTTATCCATCTAATTGTCACTTCACACTCCAGTTCAGTTGGTGGCAGTAATGCACCTAAAGTTGGCTTGCCCACCGCCAATAAACGTCACAAGAAGAAGAAGAAGAAGCAGGAGGAGGTGCACTGAAGCACATCAAAGAATATACACTGACAATAAGCGAAACTCAATAGAATGTTCCATTGCAACACTGGCGCCCAGCAGCAGCCCTGCGCTTCAGCCTTTTTGGGGTGAAAGCGACTCGCAGTCCACTAGTTTCTATGGCAATATCAGCTGCTTTGTTAAAAAAAAAAAAAAAAAAAAGTACATTAAAGCTAAAGTCCAACCTGAATGATGACAACACAGAATAAAATACCATAAAAAAATAGTTTCTCTTTGTGAAACTATATTAATTATTTGTTTGATTCACATGCATTGATATAGTCAGATATTTTCTTTCAGCTGCCTTCTCAAACTTTCACTGCATTAATGTTTATTCCTGCTTTGTAAATGCGTTTAATTTCATATTTTTCATAACGATCTCTTAATCTTCGGAAGAGACATGAATTGCGAGGCTCTCTCGCGAGAAGTGAATCAAACTTACTTCTCCTTGTTCAGTGTGGTTGGCTGTTCGCCGCGCGTGTCACACTTTGTAAACCTGAGTTGACAGAGGAAGTTTATACCGAGCGTTGTGCAACAGTTGATCCGGATCTAAACCAGGCTGGATTTGTCAACTACAAACCTACTCTGAAACCCAGAGTCTGTTCAACTAGCTTCATGCAACAGGCCGCAGGGCGATATGATATGCTGGCTGAGACCAATCTATATTGCGTTTATTATTTTATCTGGCAGATATATCGATGCCACTTAGTTATTAAAAACTGCAATAGAGAAATCACTTTGGTCCTGTGTGTGGTACGATAGAAGGCGGCAGTATGATTTCTATGCGGTTCACATAACTGAACGATCAAATGAACACAAGATATTCAAATATAAGTCCATTTATTCTAAGCAAGTGCAAGCAGTTCTTTAAAAAATTAACACAAATACAGTATACGTTTTTTCATCTGGTGATTTGTATTTGTTGTCATTGTACGCTTCCGAGCGTGTCCTAAAACATGGCGGCGACTACCCAGAATGCAATGCGCAGTGACGTATTTTCACGAGCTCTATTGCGTTTCTGATTTGGCTGTGAGAAAACGAAATGAAAGAAATTTCCTTTAAGCTCATTCACAATTGCAAATTTTCCAACTGTAAACCTGTCTTCATAAAAGAAATGGAAAATTATTAAATGTAATTTCAGTATCTACTAATAAGGAAGCTATAAGGACTGTTAGGATTTGCTCTGCCTTTGATCTCTTTATGTGATCATGTTTAGATGATAGCCCTTATTGTTATTTTTCTTATATTTCTTTGTTACTATTATTTTTTGTGTGTGTGTGTGCTTTGTTTACTTTGTATTTTTGTGGTTGTGATGTATGCTTATTCTTCTGTATGTTCTGTGCGTTCTATGCAATAAAAAAAATAAAATGATTTGGCTGTGAGATTCGCCGATTTTGGGTGCGTAAAATGTGATGGACTCTATTGTCCACTTGGCATTTTCACTCCAAAATGGCTGCCGCGCTACCGAAGCGCCTCCTCGTGGCTGTTACCCAAAAAGCATCAGAGTTTCGCCTCTTGGGTTCTATACTCTTTGAGCACATGGACCCTCCCTTCTTTACGTGGACCCGACGCTCGCTCCCTACTACTTTTGCAGCAGGTCGCGCGGTTGTAACATCCTGTGCTCGTGCATCAAGGCAAAGTGAGGTTTCGCTTCCACGTCCAGAACAGGTGAGTTTTAATATCGCTGTTTCACGGACAATCCTAACGTTTATGCACATGTACAAATACTAAATGAATAGTTGTGCTGGTAATTACTGAACAAAAGAGCGCATGGAAAACGTCGGAACTGTTTTTCTCTTGCACTTTGCATGTTCATATTTTAACAGCAGCTTGAAATATCTTCATGCATTCGACCTTTAACGGGAGGCTTTACTGTGAATATTAGTTATTGCAGCTGTTATGAATCGCGCAATGCTACTTTTATGTAATATCACCCACCTGATTTGGCTTAGCTCGCGTGGCTAAGCAGCTAAATAACTCTCAGAATATATCACTTGTTTTAATAGCGACTTTATCATGCATGCATCATAAGCATTTCATCTCGTGTCACGTTTCCAGTCACTATTATAAGTGAACAAACCTCTTACGAATTACAACAAAGACTTTTATTAGCGCACCTGTCTCGGCCTTGTCTCGGATTCATTTTATTCTTTCTCCTGGCAGTTTTCAGGGCAAAGTCTAAGGGGGTCGTTGACTCATTCATGTATTTTCTAGGGGTTGACATTATCAGCTTTTTGCAGAGATACTGAGCTGTCAGGCGCTATCAGAGCATGCAGGGGCCCACGGAAGGCGTGTAGTCGACCTCTGAGCCAAGTTCACTTTATAAAACGCGCGTAAAGTTCATATGTTAAGAATAGAAATGACTTAATTGCTCATGCGTTTGATCTGTAGTTGAACTGAGTTGACAAAAGGCCGCGTTTAGACTCAACCACTTCTTGAATCAGTTTCTTTGAAGCCCATTGTTCAGAACAACTGACTGTCATGTGACCTGCAGTGTGTGGTCTGCTGAAAGGCTTTTGCATGCATTATGCATTGATATTTGGCTGTTCAAAACCGAAAAGTTACTTATCTTGATTATTTGTGTTAGATTATAAGCTTAGTAACGTGTCCACATGGAGTTTTAGTTATAACGCTAATATAATTTATTTTTAAAATTTTAAAAAGCTTGAAGAATTTTGATATCTTGAAGTCACCATGAAATCAAAATGGACAATTCTTGTTTTGTTATGGAATATTGTAGTATTTATTGTGTTATTAAATGATTTATCTGTGCGCACATTCCACATAACTTTTTTTAATTCATGTGCCCTCATAATCTCATAAACATCATCTCTTCTCTGATGATGTGTTTACTGGTATGAGGGCGGGACAACCTGTCACTCACAATAGCAAACCACAATGATCCATACAGTTCCCGATGGACAAAATCAACTCCCGTCTTACATTTTTCTTGTTCGTAAAGCCGCTTAGCTCGGATATACGTCACTATAGGGTAGAGCTGCAGATTAATCGTTAAGAGATCAAACACCCACGTGATCTCATTCCTAAATGACAATGATTTGCCTGTGTCTATTAAACCTTTGACGAAATCAAATCGGAACATTCAAATCTGTGTTGCTGCTACTGCTAAGCTAGAGAGTCTTTTCAATCACACAGTATCATTATTTCTGTGTCAAAAATATTCATATTATCACAGAAGTACTGGGATAAAAGTTTATAGCTTGAATATAAACACTGATGTCGGTAGCAA
The DNA here is from genome assembly GCA_037101425.1 of Elopichthys bambusa. Classification (NCBI taxonomy): domain Eukaryota; kingdom Metazoa; phylum Chordata; class Actinopteri; order Cypriniformes; family Xenocyprididae; genus Elopichthys; species Elopichthys bambusa. Next base: position 34,583,470 of record CM074436.1, read on the forward strand.
TCAAAATAGAGTAATGCTGCGTCCCAATTCGCCTACTTGTACTACGTCCTAAAAGTGTACCGTTTCTTCACAAAAACAGTTATACTTAAATGAGTGTTTAGCAGCAGCATATACAAGCTTTGTGACATACTACTTCATCATAATTTCGTCTTTAACAGACATTGTCGTTTAGTTACGCAACCTGTAACCGCTTAAACTGCCCTGTCAATCATCTTGTCACAGTTAAAATCCTCCACATACAATTAAATTTAATTTCCTACCGTTTCGGAGAGAAATGTAGTCGCACGTTGATCTGCCAAATGTGGGTCTTTCATGTGGAGAACTCTCCTCATCTTTGCATAATGATGCATTTGAAAGTTAATGACCAAACGCATTGTTAAAGGTTCACAATGCTGTTGCAGATGAAATATAATGTGGATAACATTAAATAATTATTATTATTATTTTTTTAAATCAGGTTAGATACTGATTATTAATCACTCAAACCCCTTTATCTTAACCTTTCTGCTTAACCGTCGGTCTCGCACATCCGTCATGTTTGTAGTTTTTTAACACTTTTTATTCGTGTTTGTAGTTCTAATAAAATCCTCGTCCACAGCGCAATGGGTTGTGGGCAATATTAGCCGTTAGGAGTGTGCACGGATCTGCACTTTGGATTCTAACCGGAAAAAGTAGACCATCCGGGTATCTTTGGAACACTCATTTCAACATACTACAATTTGGGACCTACTAATTTTATTTTTGAACACTCTTTAGGATGGATAGTATGCGAATTGGGACGCAGCGTAAATCACCTTTTGAATGTAACATGGCCACCAGGTGGCGACAAGTGCCTGTACAAAATTATTTATCATTGAATCATTCATCCATGAGATTCAATTAAAGAAACAAAACAAAAAAAAAACACTGAATCGCGATCTCTGTTCGAAACAAACAAATCATGATTTTCAATTTATCCAGAATCGACTTTAATGCTCAAACTTTTTATTTAATGTTGCAAAAATTGTAGTAGCAACAATAATAATTTTAGTGATCAAAGCCTAAAGCAGCAGTGCCATAAAGTTCTTCTGGATTTTTTTTTATCACTAGTGACAACCAGTCTTCATCATGTCTGCTGGAAACGCTAAGATCGGTCAGCCTGCTCCTCAGTTCAAGGCCACAGCTGTGGTAGATGGACAGTTTAAAGACGTTCAGCTCTCTGACTACAGAGGTGAGCATCAAACGCTTTACACTTGCCATTTTGTAGATTAGAATGAGAATTTAAATGTCATTTTAAACTAATTATGCTTTCCATTTTATCATGATATGAGCCATCAAACTGCCTGTCTGTTTCTAATTGAACTGAGCTGTCAGGTCTAACCTGTTTGTCACTTCATTCTCATTACTTCTCTAGGGAAATATGTTGTGTTGTTCTTCTATCCGCTTGATTTCACCTTCGTGTGTCCTACTGAGATCATCGCGTTCAGCGAACGGGCTGCCGAGTTCCGTAAAATCAACTGTGAGGTCATCGCTGCCTCCACCGACTCTCACTTCAGCCATCTGGCATGGTAAGGATTCCTACATCTTCCACATCTGAGGGGCTTAATGTCACTTCAGAGCAAATGCGTACATGCATATAAAAAAAAATGTGTATTGAATATCGATAAAATGGTGTAAAAATATCAAACGTTTTTATTTAGTTAGCGGTGATTTTGTTTTGAGTATATTTGAAACTAACAATATAATAAGTAATTTATTATAGATCAATAGCACTATTTGCCCTGCTCTGAACATTAGATTTCACAGCTGAGTTTTCTCATGCTGGTGAACGTGCTTCTTCGCGGGCTTTCTATGGCTTCACCCAGTTAGTGGTTATCTAATGTTCTTCTAACCAGCCTGTCATTGATAAGAGCTACTATAGTGTGTTAGAGAGGTGCAGATAAAGGAAGGGTGAAGTGCTTTATTAGTTCTAGAAACTGCCATTTGAAGTCGTCTTGACCCTTTTATCGAAAGCATTATTCTTTACGGCAACTTGAATACATTTTTTTTTTTTTTTTTTTTTTTAGATTTGGAAACCCCAGACTTTACTAAAAACATAATTGTATTTATTTATTTATTTTAAGGCTCTAAAAAAAGACTTTTATAAAATAAGTAAAGCTTATTGCTGAAAGAATTGTGGACAGACTTGGATGTTAAAAAATAGGGGAGGGTGTAATGAACAAAATTATATCATGTAGGGACTGCAAGTTTTTTTGTGCCCCCAATCTGAGTCATTAAATATTGAATGTCTGCCGATACCAAGTCCCGAGCTGATACTGTGTGTGTGTGTATGTATATATATATATATATATATAATATATTATTGTGTGTGTATGTATGTATGTATGTATATAATCTCTATCAGAGGTGTAAAGAGTACTTGAAAACCATACATGAGTACAGATACCTTACAGTGAAAATGACTGTAACAAGTAACAAATTCCAATATGACTTGAGTTTTATTTTTTTTTTATTTTAACAGTACTTAAGTATTTTACCCATACTGAATGTAGGCTCAAAGATGCACTAGTCCTCGACACCTAAGGGATGGTGAAAATAAGAATAGGTTGGTTTGTGAGGGGAGCAATCACATGTTTATTTTCTAAAATCAAAATAAAACAGAACACCTCAATTGCAATAAATCAAGGTCGACACAACAGCCTTAGGTCTCAGTTTAAGCTCAAGTGCACAGAAAGGACATAAGTAAACTAATTTCCTTCAAAAAAGGTTTATTCTATATAGTGGATAAAAAAAATAATGTTAAGTAAAATTAACTAGCCAAAGTCTACTTACTTGCATTGAATGTGCTGGTTTCGGGCTCAGTCATGACCTCATTTAATAAATCAACCACCTGCGATTAAGCGACTATCTGCCAATGCACTCACATTCACATAAAGTAGCCTTGTTGACAAGTTTGGGTGAGTAAAGGCAAAATGTACAAGATGTAGTACCTTCAATGCCCTTAGATGGCGATATCGCTTTTATAGCAGAAACAAACTGCTGCAGAAAAAGTTAGGTGCCATGCAAAATGTAATGTGTAATTGCATTACTCATCACAAATGTATTGTAGTCAAGTAGAGAGTAAAAGTTGCTATTTTGATACTCAGTAAAACTACACAGTAGCCAAAAATATGCTTAAGTACAGTAACCAATTACGTTTACTCAAACGCTTTACGCCACTGATATATATATAATAGTAAACTAAATAGTTTAAATATAAAATAACCATGTGGCAATGTCTATTGATCTGTAATCCAGTGGATTAAACATTAAACATTATAAATCAAATCTCATTCCTGTTATGACATGACCCGTGGCTTGTTCCTGATAGGATCAACACACCCAGGAAACAGGGTGGACTCGGCTCCATGAACATCCCGCTGGTGGCTGACCTGACTCAGTCCATCTCCCGGGATTACGGCGTTCTGAAAGAGGAGGAGGGCATTGCCTACAGGTCTGTGATGTCGTGCTACACCTTCTTTCCTCTCTCACTGATTACTGCAGGAGATAACGATCAAGTGTGCTTGATAACATACATGTGTACTGCAGTGTGGGCATGGTACAGTATGTATATTGTGGCTACAAATTAAATTACAATTTGCTCCCATGATTTACTAATACATCAGCTTGTTTTACTAATTCATTACTTTTTGAGTTTAGTTCCATCAAAACAACAAGGGAACAAATGAGTTAGTATGTATAATAGATAGATAGATATAGATAGATTATCTATCTATCTATCTATCTCTGCATGTTATGTATGGGGTTCTGTAATTATGAAACGAGGGACCTGAAATTCTGTACTAATCATCAACGTTATGTAACAAATGCTTAGTGCTTAACTTGAATTGCACCTGAAACATTCCTATAATGTTAAACTAGTTTAACAGCCATCATACAGATTTTATTGTAAACAGACTGCTGAACAAGCAGTAAGTTTTCTCCTCTCGTCCTGCTCCACAGAGGTCTGTTTGTGATTGACGATAAAGGCATCTTGAGGCAGATCACCATCAATGACCTGCCAGTGGGACGCTCGGTGGACGAGACTCTGAGACTGGTGCAGGCCTTCCAGCACACTGACAAATATGGAGAAGGTGGGTGAAGACTGATGCTTTTTCTCAGTGTCCTGTTTACGCCTTGAATGCCTCTTGACTGAACAGCATGTAGTCAGAGACACGTGACCACACTGAACTTGTAGTGTAAATACAAATGCGTCCTGGTGCCAACAAAGAACCGTTTACTCGAATAAGTGCGATTGATATCTACGCACATTTTACTCGAAACGTCAAGTGTATTTGAGAGCAAGAGTGTGGCAAGTTTTTTTGCTTTATCATTATGCAGTAACACATTGACTGAAGTGATGGATGTAGCACTGAAATCTGATCACAGGATACGTAATAAGTGTCAGTCTATATGCAGAGGTGTTTGGTTACTGAGTCACATTACTGTTGTTAAGGTTCAATTCAGTGTGTGTATATATATATATATATAATATAACACACATATACACATTATAACAGTATCTGTTACATGCTGTTGATTTATAACACGTCTGTTTGTTCTCCATAGTTTGTCCTGCTGGATGGAAACCAGGAAGCGACACTATTATCCCAGATGTGCAGAAGAGCAAGGAGTTCTTCTCCAAGCAGTAACAGTCCTGTCGTATTTAGATTTTACTCCCATTCAGTGGGGTGTTAGTGCACTTAAATTTAGCCTGAGATTTCTTGAAAAGTTGTCTTAGCCGACGTAACAAACTCTTTAGTGTTTAAATGCACTTGATAGACCGATTTCTTTTCCTTTCCACTGTCTGAAGAAGCTGTTCCAGTCAGTATCTCACATGCACTGAAATGCCTGTAGTTCGTTTGCAGTTCTAGTTAATCTGCATTATATATTTGGTACTCATTTGATTCATTTTGAATTGCCTCAAGTTGTTTAGCATTCTGGTGTTTATCGGTATCTCTGTCAAATAAACAGGCTGTTATTGCGTAACATTGCAGTTGTCTTGTTTTACCAATATAAGCTGTTTGTATGTTCCAGGTTCATTACAAACTAATAATAGTTCACCCACCCGGAAAAGTATTCCCAACTCAATAAGGAAGATGTAAACTGCTAATGGCTCATGAGTTTTCACTAAATGTGAACAAATATGAACAATCTCAGGTTGTAAATCTTCCAAACACTGGCCCAGTTTACTTGCTTTATGAGCGTTCTAGTGTAATCAAATAAAAAATAAAAAACAACTGGATGAGTAAAACTTGTTTTTGGTGGAGATTGAATTGAATTGAACTGGAACATGTCTTAAGTTGGGACAAATCAGACCAGTAGGTGGCAGTGTTTCATTGCATTTAGAAGAACTAGTCTACTAAGGAGCAACTTGTTGCCCAGTATGGATTGCAACATAACTGCAATAGTAAAGTTAGAATCATTTTACTACATAATTTATTTCAAGGTGGCTTTTAATGTATATTCAGGAAGGCTGGTATTCAGGTGGAAATCTAAATCGGGGGTTTTCAAGCTGGGTTCTGGGGCTGACATAGTGTTAAAAGGGTCCATGGAAAAGTTTAGAAACTTAACATAGCATAACAAAAACTAACTATTTTCCAAATAATGTATTATATGTTTATAATGGCATATACATTTTTTTTTTTTTTTTAATAGTGTAAATTGGGTCTTTATACATGAAAATATAGAGCTGTATATCGCTTAAAATGTTAGAACTGGGATCCCTTAGGGGTCAGTGGTATCTAAAAGATTGTGTTTGCTCAAACGGACGTGATTTGTAGATTGTGTGGTCAAGTCGTGCCAGTAATGTAAACGTCATCTGATAGTAGCAATCTTGTGACAATAAAATACCCAAAGCAACAATATTACAGTGAAGGCTACAGGAAATAAGAGTGTGGAGGGAGTACTTCACACTGAATTTTAAACACTTGTTGACTTTTGATAATCTGAAACTATAACCATAAGTAGTGATTTTGTTAGTCTCGCTGAATCGTCAGCATTAAATGTTCTTTTTTTCTGCTTTTATTTAAATTAGACCAGTGTTCAACACATGGTGTTATTTTCTATGTAATCAAATTAGTATAAACAAGATTAATTAATATTAATGTGATCATGGATCATTTCATGAAATGGGTCTTTTTTCATAGCCTACTGAAGAGGTGGTTATGAAAGTAAATCTCTTTGATTATAAACATTAAATCACAAATAATGTGCTAATAAATATCATTGCTAAATTTATAAATGTCATGTTGAGCTACAGTATGACTTTAAAAGGTTTTACAGTTCATTCAGCTATTACTAGACTTTTGCTCAAGGTCATGACAATACAAGGTCATTTATTAGCGAGAGAATGTATATTTCTATAAATACTATATAATGGCAACTGGTGATGCAAGTCTTTTCAATAAATCAAAATACTGGCTTTTATTCATAGATCTGAATCAATATGTTATTTGGGTTAAAATGTCCTTTTGTTGATTTAATCTGTTTAATGTAGTCACTGTCTGGACTATCTATGCCAAAGTAGAATTTACACTATGCACGACTTATGGAAATGGTGAATTTGAATGGTGTAATTAGTTGTAATGAAAGCCTTAAGTGTTGTATTTTGGGCCTGACTAAAATGAAGAAAATCTACCACTTATGAAAGAATGAAGGATGTTACAAAACATAGCATATGCCGTGGGTATGTGGTTTTAGTACTGGACAGTTAAGATAAATCTACCGGTATATTTTCCGGTATTCACTGGAAACTGTCACTTCTCGTTTACATCTGTTTTTCTATTTTTGTGCTTGATACGGCTCCATTTTTTGCAAAGTACCTGGAAAAAAGCCCGTGCTCATATTTTTATCTCTAGTTTTCGCTGAAACTGTTTTGGGAAGGTTTCTGCGCGCGGGGAAAATCCCTAATTGCTAAATTTTCTCTCATTCACACGCGCTTCATTCATTCGAACGTCAGACATGAAAGCGCACGGACTTCCTGACCGGTAGCGTGGGCGGGGGTTCCCGCAAGTCTACCCTTAGTGACGTATATGCACCAAAACAACCCATATATGGGCTTTACGTCAGCAGGAAAAAGTAGCCAACGTGGGCACGTAAATTTCGAAGCCGCAGATTTCAGAATTAACCTTTAGTTTTCTTTCTGTGCTTGAAATGAACAACCCAAACAGTAGAGTTATTTTCAACGTTTTTACTTAAATATAAAAAACAAAATATAAACAAAACAAAACAAAACAAACAGAAACACATGTAAAGGTCTGGATCAACCTGACTCACAATATCAATAACTTACTGGAATGTTTTCATAGGGCAGCACTTAACAACAAAACCAAAGTTACTCAGGTTCAAGTGCTTTCATTGTCCAGTTGGAAGTACCTTGTCGCTCAAGATGCTTTCGAAAACAATTATTATAACACTATAGTTTTCTACAAGAAAACACTTAAGAAATATACAACGCTCGTACTCAGTGCGGCAATTGCATTTGCATCAAAACACACAAACATGGTCTGCTCTTCCAGTGTTTCCCATTTGTCATTGTCCGTGTGATCACAGTTCGTTTTAAAACGACTTGATCTTCGGCGTTAACATCAGCTGACAGCCACTGCTCACGTGGGTCATGACCTTCTGCTTGAGCTGGGCCACTTGCTCCCTCAGCAGGGAGGCGGTGCTGGACAGTCCGGCGTTATCCGACTTTAGGATTTTCACTTTGTCCTCCAGCCTGGAGATGCGCTCCAGCTTCCGTCGCCGGCACTTGGTGGCCGCCAGCCGGTTCCTGAGCCTCTTGCGCTCTGCCTTGATGCGCTCCTGGTCCTCCATGTCGATCGGGGACATGGGAGGAGAGCCGTCGCTGCTCTGCAGGTCGGGGACGGTCTGTGGCTCCTCTTTAAGCGAAACGAGTCGCTGCGGATGGAGCGAGTGCTGAAAGTGATGAGGGTGCGTCGTGGCTTGGTGGTGGTGATGGTACTGTTGGTGGTGGTGGTGAGGCAGGTAGCTGATGGTGGCTGTCGGGTAGTTGTTTGCAGGCGTGAGGTTAGTGTTGGGATTGCAGCTGTTTAGAGTGGTGTACACGGGGGTCTCCGGCTGCAGGGAGGCGCCGAATACGGACGAAGCCACCGAGCAGGACGACAGTCCGCCGGCCCCGATGGACACGTTCGGCGGGGGCATTTGGTTCATTTTGTGGAGCTCGTCCAGCGCCTTTACGAAGCCGTCTGCGAAGCCCTCCTGCTCCTCTGTGATGCTCCGGGTGTACAGATACTGCCCCGGGGTGGGTGATGTGATGACACCGTTACCGTTCTGGATTATGAGTCTCTCCAGCTCCGGAGAGGCGAGTTTCAGCGAGCCCACGTCTCCGGTCGCCGCCGTGTAGAAGTCGCTTTCGGAGCGGAGGGACTTGAGGTTCCGGTAAGGTTCGGGGAAGCCCACGCTCATGTTCTGCTTTAGGAGCTTGTAGTCGTGCAGGGCAGCGTCTGGGTGACCATAAGCAGAAAGAAACGAGTCGTCATGATAAAACGGTTGCTCCATTTTTGTTGACATGAGAACAGAAAATACGTTGGACGTTTTGAGTTGACTGTACACTTTAATGTCCGCAAATCTTGTTCTGTCCGTAATATTACATGAGGCAAAAAATGATGTCAAAGAGAAAAGAAACTTCCAAAATAGTTTGAACAACTTTACTGTACCAAGTCGATAGGTGTTTTCCCTTGACAGCTGATGTCCAAAAAGTGCTTTTTCGCTGTTCCCGGACAGTTATTTACAAACAGCCGCACGCTGTATCTTCTGGCTCTGCGCGCACTCGATCTCATAAGAAGAGCGCCTCGAAGCCTTTTATTCTGACACTTTGAGGGCGTGGCTAGTGGCGATGGCGGCCGCTGATTGGATGAGAGTTCGTTCCGCTCCTCGAGCTGTCAGATGGACGATGACGTAGTTGCCAGGAACCGCTGAGATTGAAAACAACGCTGGAGGCGAGAGTGCAAAAAACTCAAGGGAGACTGCGCTCCTATTTTTGTTTCCACAAACAAGACGCAAAAACTGTCCGCAATGGTTGCATAGGCACTTTTTAAAAAAAATTCCCATGGCCAACAAAACAGAAACACTGTTGTAGACTAAAATAACAAACAGCTCTAAGACGGCGTTAGAATCTTAAAGACTATATAAGCATTAAAGAAACATTTTTTTTTTTTTTTTTAAGCCAATTGGTTTTTCAACCCAATATTATTGTCTTAGGAGATCTTAAAATGTCTTTAGAAGCAGTTCTTTCACATACAAGTGGAAATGATTTTAAATGTCAAGCTCTAAATATATTCCTTTAATTTAGGTGGCACAACTAAACTGGCTATTAGAGGATCGTAAGATTTTAGCCCAGATGAATGTGTCAGTGCTACCACATCATCCCTGGCCCTTGTGAAAAGTCATAAGGGGCCCACTAAACTTATAGGAAAAGCTATATGAGTAATATATAATAAAGCTGCCTGAGTAATTCAGATAATATATAATTCAAGTGTATTTGAGGGCTTATTGACCATTTGTATTTGGGTAATTTTACTTACTGAGTCATATAACACACAAAACATTACTCATGATAGGCCTTTCGCATAGAGTTTAAAGAGTCAGACCCCACAGATAGCCTCTAACATGTTTTAAGATTCTTACATTAAAGTATAAGCTGTAACCATAGCCATTTATTGATCAGGAATCAACTGGCAACTGATATCAGTCCCATATATGGGCAAGACCACACAGTAGTTCCTCCTTAGTGAACGGCCGGGAAACCTCTCCCATGTCGGCCTGATTCCAGAGGCAACGCCTCCGCACATGGAGAGGTGGAGGAGGGGGAGTACACTTGAGAAGAGGCAGCACGTACACAACATGCTGTCGCAAGAGTGTGAGATTGAAAGACCAACTTTAATGTGACATATTAATGCAAACTGTATTTCAGTACAGTCATGGTCTCTATGCATTTAGGGATTATATCAGGTTAGGACACAATGTCACTTCACACCTGCGTTGTGTGTGGAGACGTTCACACGACCACACGCAAACACCTGTTTTGCCCAAAAAGAAAGCCACTACTGTCTCCTCAATATGTTAATAAGACTGAATCATCACTGACTGGGCTAAAAGCCAGGTGCAAACCCATGTTTCGCCATTCGGCAGCAGCGCAGAACCTTTTACCTATTTCTTCAGGTATATACCACACTCCTACCAAGACAACACACTTTACTTCCTCTCCTGCTGCAGCGAGTTAAATATTGAACATCTCAACTTTTCATAAAGCCGCAAGCCATGTGACAAGAACCAACCGATCAGCGTCGGCCTTTCCGTAACAAAACATTGAAAACTCAGCCGAACAGCTGATCATAGCTGTACAGGGTGGTTTTTATATCTCATCTCCATAAATATATCTAGTAGTAAAGCTAATGCAAGGGCTAAAAATCAATTTATCCTTTGCTGAAACTTCCTACGCCATGGGAGCCAAGCGCTTTGGAAAGAAGAAAGCAGCGCAGCCGCGCTTTCCAAGTGATATGTGAGCGGCCCCTAATTTAGGTTCATTTTTAACATTTGTGTTTGCAGTTTTTGCAATCCGGTTACCAAAATTTGAAGTACGTCTAAATACAGTTTAAAACCCTGATTTTTGCAATAAATATTAAATAAAATGAGAAAATTAATCAAATTTGATCTATCTGTCTATGAATCAATCAATCAATCAATCAAATTATTTATTTAAACATTATTATGGTAGTCAATGGAATCAAAACATGAGTAGCTTGGCTGTATCACTTAAAAAAAGAGGAAAACAGTAATATTGAAAAGTATTATTACAATTTAAAATAACTGTTTTCTATTTGAATATATTTTAAAATGTAATTTATTCTTGTGATCAAAGCTGAATTTTCAGAATCATTACTCCAGTCTTCAGTGACCCTTGAGAAATCAGTCCAATATGATGTTTGCTGCTCAAGAAACATTTCTTACCTACCTCAATACATGTATGTATATAAATATATGCAGTACTTCTTCGGAGTGACAATGATTCACTGACAATGATCTGTGTGGACTTTTAGTTGTGTCATCAGCTGAGATCAGGGTGGAGGTCATTCTTAAACGTAAGGACCACATACATTCTTCAGAAGTCTCAGAGCATGATGCTATAACGCACATATTCATAAAAATGCATATCTTACATTTATGGATGTGTATATAGTTTAAAAGCACCACAAGTTCCTGTACAGTTTCAGTAGCTAGCTGACATATTGTTTATCACAATAAATGATACAGCCAAACTACTTATATTTTGATTCCATTGTCTACCATAATAATGAGTAAGTCTTTTTTTTTTTTTTTTTTCAAAATTAGACCTGGTATGTTTGTTCATGAATGAGCCAGTCATAGTGAAAGTGTGAGGCTAGAGAAAAAAAGAGACAAGAAGAAGATAATACATCCAACCGTAACCATGTGGTATCTGCAGAGAGAGCAGTGGCTTCCGTCTCACTTCTTTGATATCTTGAAATCAAAATGGCTACACAGGAAGTTGGCTTCCTCTCTCTTCATTCCACCACCACAAAGTTCAATTCCTTTTCTAGATATCATTCTTTTTAAGAATTCGCTGTATCATATAGTAGTCTTTTAGAGATTTTAGAATATTTGCTTTATTATGGTTTTTCTTTTTTTGATTTTTTTTTCATACATGTTTATATGTGGTCTACTGCATCACTTAATTCAGCAACCATTACTAAAGGTCGCAAAAAGGTTAAAACCTTTATTTGATCTTTTTGCCACACCATTTATTTAGCATCTGTCCACATACCAGTTTTTAAAGTAACATAAAGGTTGGCATCTTTAGATGTTTATTTGCATTCCCCTTTTTCCCATCAAACTGCTTTCAATATCAATTGAGCCCACTCACATGACGTCAGATGTCTGTCAGTTTCTTCACACCAAGTCCAGAACAAAGTGAATTACACAGAAGAGTTTTGTTTTCTTTGAAGGCAGACACACATGAGAAGTTGTACACTGGCTGTAGTACAGTACTTCCCCTTTAAAAACATTTAAAGGAACATTGATAATTCTCAATCAGGCTTGCTGGAGATTCAAAAGCACAGCAGCTCATTGCCTTTCATCATACACACAAACACATTCACGGCTCATGCAAGCGGTTTCCATGTTAAGTGTCATTTGTGTTGACAGATTGTAGTTTAAGGCAGTGAAGAAGGTACGGCATGGGGTGAAGAGTGGTGTGCCTGTGGTCATATCAGTCAAGCTGGTGAACATGGAGCCTGTGGCTTAGCTGAGAGAGGGAACACTTAAATATGTTCACCAACTATTAGCACATCACTGCTCACTTCAGTGCCAGAGACAGAGCCAGAGCCGATGGAATGTTCCCTTGGTAAGGGGAGAGTTGCAGGGGGAGTTTGGTTGTTACATTTTTGACATTTCTGTCTGTATCTTGGAGTTCTTTTAAGCCAGTGCATTCAAAATGCGATTCAAACTAGTTACATGTATCTGCTATTAAATGGTGCAGCTGTTATCTTTGCAGCACAAACAGAAAATACATGGTTTAGTTTGAAACACAAGGAGTGAAATGTTACAATTCATCACATAGTCCTGTTTAGTTGTAACATACCCTGGGGTGAGATCTAACATGATGAATTAAGTGTTATGACAAAAAAAAAAAAAAAAAAAAAGATTTTGAAAGCTTTTCATTCAACACTAACTTTTCAACATAATTGGTTTGTGTTTGTTACATTTGCATCATAATAATAAAACTGAATAACGTGTATGCGTGTGTTACATGGCACATGTTACATGTGTTACAGGGCTAAATGGCAAATGCCATACAATTTTGCCACAGGTCTTACTGACTTGCTCTTTCACATCATCTGATACTCTCTTCAAAATGCTGAGAGACACCCCTCGGTTTGTCTTTCTTTTCCAAGACATATGGCATACAGAAAACATATAAATATAACTAAAAACTAGCTTGAGGTTGGTTGTAACATGTTTCATTGATGTTACAACTAACCCAGAGTCTTGAACTAGCTCACCTTACAGATAACAGCTGAAAAAATCTACACAATAAACTTAATTTAACTTTGATGAGTTTATTTGCCATCACAAAAATAAATGAAGTAAAAAAAAAAAGTTACTTTCTTACCTCAAAATTAGTTTTTCCCCTCTATAATCTGCTGTGTCTACCACAGGTCTCTTCTTCCTCACATAAGGACTAAACTGAGACCCTGTTTACACTAGTGCGTTTTCGTTTTAAAACAGCATTTTAAAATGATAACGATCCTCGTCTACACTGGCGTTTCCACAGCGTATGAGAAATGATCTCCGTCTACACTATACAACTGAAAACGCATGTCACATGACCATTCATGCACACTGGGCATGCGCGTACAAGTCTAAACAGTTGCCTCTTGCGCATGTAGGTAGCTGCAATATTAAAAAATGCAGAGTTTAACTGCAAAATGGCTGCTAAAAATCACAACAAAGCCAGCAGAGTTTGCAGTTCATTCTCCATGTTATTGTTTACACGGTCGTCAAGGATACGCAGAGTGAAAGTGGGCAGCCATGCCATCATTTTCAAAAGTCTCTGTTTTGGTCTGAAACGTAACCCCGGCATTTTCAAACTAAAACGGGTCTGCAGCGTTTTCGCGTTTCAGAAACGCAGATGTAGGCGTAACCGTAGCAAAACTTATGCACTTTAAAACGAAAACACACTACTGAAAACTGGGCCTGAGCATGTGTGAAGCGATAAGGTGATTTGTAACTTGTTCCTAACTTGAACAAGTTGAAATAACCTGTGTTACAACCATCCCCGGTCTCCCCCAGACTTCAAGATTTCCAAACATTCACTCTAGAAGTCTGTACCAGATGCTTCAACTCTCTGTTTCTAAAACTGCTGCTTCTCACAGTTCCTTTGAAGTGCAAAAGGGAAAACACATGTTGTATTTGCAACAACTCTCCTAAATCTCTAATATTTAAACTTTGTGGGTCGTATCGTGGAACTCAAAAGGTCACTTCTGAGCTCTTCATAACAGTTCATACTAACCATGGTCGTCAAGCTCCAAAAAAGGACCAAAAAACAATAAAAGTAGCCCATATGACTCATGTACTATAGTCCCATATTCATATATAGTTACAAACTACTGAATCACAAAAAATTTCAACCCTTTGTGAAAACCTGTTCGACATTATGAGTGACTAATTTGTGAATCTGGCTAGTTCTGATAGATAGAAAACACACATGAATTGATTTCTGAAATATTATCAGAGAAAATGATTCTTCGGTCAGTAAACATTAATCTTGACACAAGGATATCAGGAATATTTGATAAAATTTATATTTTTTAACATTTTCTAACTATATTATATTTTATAATAATTAAATATTATATATTACATTATTTGTAATATATAATAATATATTATATAATATCATTTTTACAAACTGTGAATATACTGTATATAATCATTACACATTCTCAAATGTTATTTTATGTTTTACCCTATTTAGGCTTATTATTTTGCATTTTAGACTCATTTTGAGCGTAATTGAAAGTGTGATTGTTTAGTATATTTTTTATTTACTCATATCGGACTGTACTTTCACCCATGTATAGTTCAGATGTGTGTGAGAATTAACGCATTTTGACAGTGGAACTTTTGGGAACGTTTAATATTGTGTGCAAAACAATCCCACACCCTCTTTAGCCCTGTTATATAGTACATACAAACAGATGACTTAAATTTAACATTGACTACCTTGAAAGGACACCAAAAACCAGGACTGTCCCTGGAAAACGGCTGTGCTTCTGTCGAGCACTTATCAAGTACTTAGGCCAGCGGATACCATCTCTCCCTCTTCTTGGGCAAGGTTAGCATTAGCATCAGCACTGATCCGTGAGAGGCCTGGCTGTAGGAGTCATGAGTCAGGTAAGAGTGACTCTTTCTGTCCCCACGGGCAAGGAGAACAATGTACAAGTCCTTCACAAGCATATTAAGGTTGTGTGAATGGAAGAACAACATCATAAAGAAAGTTTGAGTTAGCTGAAGTCTTATGTTAGTGCTAACAGATGGCTATTAGCATTTAAAACTCAAGCATCCCCCCTTATTTTCCCATTCGACCCTCATTATCCCACTGTGCCGTGGGTCAGGGGTCTGTTGTGTCTGCGGCTAATCGCGCTAATGAATGCTCTGCTAATCACCACTCTGTGACTGTGCGGGAACAGTCGCATAGCTGCAGGTGATGCGCAGAGGAGCCTCGTAGCAGTCGGAGACCTTTAGCACAAATCACGCGGATGTCAACGGGATGTACGAGATTGGCAGGAAAAGGCTGCGCCACGCTGCCCTGGCACTCGAGGGCACGGGCAGACAGACAGGGGGCATATGGACGACAATGAGGAGGGGAAATATTTAGAGAGCACAAGTGAACATGCCAGATGCTAGTTAAATAGGGTGTGATGTTCTTTTACCCAATTTTTACAACAGTGGTGTTACTGAAAGGGACATTTGGACAAGAAATATTTTATATATGTTTAAAGATTACTGTTACAAAAATAGTATACTTATATAATAGTTAGAAGCAGGAAAGATGGTCAAGCGTAAGGATTTGAACAAGTTTGACAAGGGCCAAATTGTGATGGCTAGATGACTGGGTCAGAGAATCTCCAAAACTGCAGCTCTGGTGTTCCCGGTCTGCAGTGGTCAGTATCTATTAAAAGAGGTCCTTGGATCCATGTGGATGTTACTTTGACACGTACCTAAGCATTGTTGCAGACCATGTACACCCTTTCATGGAAATGGTATTCCCTGGTGGCTGTGGCCTCTTTCAGTAGGATAATGTGTCCTGCCACAAAGCAAAAATGGTTCAGGAATGGTTTGAGGAGCACAACAATGATTTTGAGGTGTTGACTTGGCCTCCAAATTCCCCAGATCTCAATCCAATCGGGCATCTGTGGAAAGTGCTGAACAAACAAGTCCGATCCATGGAGGCTCTACCTCACAACTTACAGGACTTAAAGGATCTGCTGCTAACATCTTGGTGCCAGATACCACAGCACACCTTCAGGGGTCTAGTGGAGTCCATGCCTCGACAGGTCAGGGCTGTTTTGGCAGCAAAAGGGCGACCAACACAATATTAGGAAGGTGGTTATGGGAAGAATGTTATGATCGGTGCATATATTATGTTTAAAGAAAGTCGAATTTATTTTTAAGTATTCAACCATGTTAAGGTTCGAATGCAGTTTCTCACTGCGTTTGCGTAAATAAACGCACCCTAGCTTCAAAAGAGGAACAGATTTTGAGTGTATACGACTTAAATTTCCCGTTTACACCTGGTGTTTTAATCTGTCTCTTTTGTCCACTTTCAACCACTTCTGTCCTGATTTCTTTGCGGGGAGGGTCTGTGAGTGGGAAAATGCATGGGCTTTTTCAGATCTTTCGATCTAATAGACCGAAAATTCGATCTAATTTACATATGAACAGAAAAGCATCTGGAAAACAGCAGCTTTCGTTTCTGCTCTGACAGTTGCAAGACCGGCCGAACGTTGTGAGTGCATGTTAGAAATCAGGAATCAGGAGAGAACATTGTGCTTGGTACATTTTTCAAATCAAACTTGATTTAAAAAAAAAAAAAAGTGTCAGCACTTATGGTATCACAACTGGATGCAAGTTTAATATGTATATTTGCAAACCGAAGTCATTTCTGCCATAGATGTTGGTTCTTTCTTGTGGTTTTTAAGTAATTTATTGAAGATAATCAATCATTCTTTCATTTCGTTTTATTGTTCTTATTGTTAAACATCTTAAAGAAACTAATTTGAACCTTAAGGAAAATGTGTCTGTGGAAAATGATCGGAATTGCTGTGCCATGCCAGAACTTGATTTGTTAGGAGTAAATTCCAGACTGCTGCACTATTTATTGGCTTTGATTCTGAGAATTATATGGAGCCGTGCCAAAACAAATCTCAGCTCCACCCAATCTGATAAAAACTCTGTTCCTTTAAATAAATTTTGCCTGTATTTACTAACGTGATTACTCTCATTTTTTGTTTTTGTTTTTTAGAGCTTATTTAGGAACTGGGATGGCTACAGGTCACCAACAGGTCATAAAAAAATGATGTAATTTTCTGATGATGTGAGATCAGAGTGTATCAGTGAGTGTTTTTTGTGAGTAACGTCCCACACACACCCAAACAAATCACATCACGCACATGTGACCTATTCATACTATTGAAAGCACAGTCACTGTTTGGGTTCCCTTAAATTTTTACTTCTGTAAGACAGCCCCAGGCTTGGCTCACACCAAGTGTTCTCAAAATCTTGTAAGGTCTTCCCCTTCATAATGTCATGACTTGTGTTTCAGTTGCAGATGAAGGTTTTGTAAGTGCAATTAAATGATATCAGACACTGAAAAGGCTTTTATTATTTTCAGGCAGCATTTCCTTCAGAATCATTTCCATGTTATCCATTATGTGAACACCTTAGTGTTTGAGTAAAGAGGATTTTCTGAGCGGCAGCCATTGTTTGCAACTGACACTGCATAGAAATATATTTAGCTCACTGAGGTGTTGGTGATTTCCCTCTGTGGTGGCGAGCTCTCAGTGAAGTTTCGCCTAAATGCTGTTTGTAACTGAAAATTGTAGGACGGACATGCATATGAATGCACGCACACTTTTGTATGTATTTTCTTTCCATCCACATGCATGTTGTTAGCACTGACAGAAATATATTTGTCTTTATTGAGGGCCACAATGTGCCCTGTTGCATCATACAGTGTTGCAACCACAGTTTTTCGATAATTCACCCACCCAAAGAGAAAAGGAACAAAAGAGGGGAAAAAGGAAAAGAAAAACAGAAATGTGCTCTTCGACCACCCCAGTTAGCCATTAGTCTGGCTTTTTTTCCCTAGCTCTGGAGTGCTTCCTCTTTTTGAAATTAGCAGAAGTGTGTATGTACATGCGTGTTTCAGCACAGCCCCGACTACAAACACAAGAACACACCTTAAATAAATGTTTAATGTTCTCTCTGCGCAGTATTAGGTTGAGAAACTGCAACGTTTAATATTTCATTGTTTCATTTCAACATGTGTAAAGGAAGCCAACATGTTTTAGTAGCACTCTTTTGTAGATGCTAAACTATTGAATGAGGATACGTTACACAACAATGATGGAAAGTTTTTCCTTTGCGTTTTTCGCATACAGACGACAATGTTGTCAAAACGTTGTCCCCATTCACAAGGATCCGCAATAATGATTAAAAACACTGTATTATGAGCCCAGGCCAGTAGCTGGCAATGTCACAAAAACTATGTGCCTATAGACTGAACACATACAGTAATATGCATATGCATGTCATTACCGTTTTCATAAATTCGTTTTTTAGTTGAAAACGGTGTAGTATCACTGTGAACACCTTCAAAATTGTAGGTGCAACAATTGTAGAACGAGAGCTGATTGGATCATGATAAGTGCGTGTTATTTATGTGAAATGAGTTATTTATGAGAAAGTATTTGAAATGGAGGGGTTAATTAATTAAAACAGGTATGTGATGTCAGTTAAAAAGAAAAGCTGTTTCAGAGTATTCATTTTGATGAAGTAGTAAGAAGACAAACATTATGTATTGTATTGTTAACCAAAAAAACCCCCAAAAAAACAAAAACAGCTTAGCTGGTTCTCTGGTCTTAATTTGTTTTCCTGATGGAAAATGGAAAAGTACCCATGCTCATGACATTACCGTTTTCACAAATTCACATTTTTGTCTGGTATCGTTTTCAAAAACTTGCACTTTGAAACCTATTTTCAAAAGGCCCCCAAAACGCCGTTGTTGTGTCAATGAACGGCCAAAACACATAAAAATGTTTGTGTAGTGTAAACAGCCCCTTAGAGAATTTTGGGGTCATTTTATGCTTGTCAGGTTGGGAGACCAGCTTAAACAAGCTAGCCAGGCTGGTTTAAGCCTGATGTTTCAGCAGGGTAATGACAAAATATTTTATACATCCTCAGAAGACAGCGATTTTCAAAACAGAAAACACATCAAAAACAAGCCGCTCTCGCTCACATCTCATGTTATCACTTATCTTCTTTATGTTCTGTAAGTGTTACTGTGAGTGTGATGCCCTGCTTGATTGGGTTGTATGGATTTCTGGTCCTGCAGACTCATCAGTCAATATTATAAGTGAACAGTGAAAGCCATTTCCAGAAACTAGTTAACTCACTTCCCTGCAGATGGGTTTCAAAGAAGTGTGTATGTGCGAGAGTTTGATGTATAGAGAGAGTGAAGTCTGGAGGAAGTGTGGTTAGCCAGCCTTCATGCATTGCACTTAGTTGATGCATATGAAAAAGGATATACGCACAAATACATGGGCTATATATATGCTGCACAACGGAAATAATAGAACAAATTAGATTAGGAGAGTAAACATGATCTATGTGACCTAATAATACAGTGACCTACGGTATAAAAAATAATGCATATAGTGAAATAGTGTACTTTGCTCATAGTTCAGTATTTACAACCCACAATTTGGGCTCGGGTATTATTATTTTATACTTCATTTGATTCTTGGGTCATGCCAGCGGCATTTCAATTCCTGCTATTTCGAGTCTTAACAAAAACTCTAATCGTCCTATAAATTTTGTCCAATCTTCATCAATATTGGCACAGATGACACTGCCACCTAAGGGGTCAAAATTATCATAAAAATGCCTTGGCTTAAAATTATGGTCCCATATTCCTTTGACTGCGTTGGTTGCGTTGCAGTTAAACCATACCCAATTTGATTCACCAAACTGCCTGTCCAGAAGTTTATTTTCTCCACTCCTACTAGAGATTTTTGATTTTCAACCCCATTCGCCAATAAATCTCCAACAAAATTCATGGTATTATGTCTATGTTGATTCTAATGCAAAAATACTCTCATATGCTACATATTAACTTTATTTTCTTGAATCTGAACTCATCATGTTACTTCACAATAACACAACAAAACATGCATAAACGAAATACAGTAAATATTCACCTTTTCCAGAGAATGTTTTCACTGAGAAGCCAATGTGATAGCATTTAGGTGATCAGTAGTCTGAGTACTGAGATCATGTGTTACTCATCAGCGAGTGTCAGAATTACCACACCACGCATCTGCTAATAAGGCAGCCATCACTTGTTCAGAGAGTTCTGTGGTAATAATGGGGTGACCCAGCGGTACGCTTGCAGGTGTTCTAGTCATCTTGGTGTGGTCTGATTGCCCAGTCTGTGTTCCAGCAATGCATCTTCCCATAACTTGTCTTACATGTGGGTGATTCTTGCAAAAACCTCTTAAGAACAGGCCCAGGGTCTTTTTAAAAATAAAATGCATGAAGAAAATGAAGCCAATTTTTTTAAATTTTCATTATAGGTAAACATTTTCCATTAAAATTCTCATGGTTGATTTTCATTAGATTCTTATTTCAATCAGCAACAAATACTACAGTGATCTATAAATATTTTACAAATTAAATGACATATTCCTGCTTTTTTTCATCTTACATAAATGAGAATATTTTTTGCATTACGGTAATGAGAACTGGGGGCAGGGGATGTGATCAATTCTAATGAAAACTGCAAAAAAAGATTAAAAATAAGATACAGGCAAAGTATACAATGTCTAATTTCTTTCATTTGGGGCTTTTATTTGTGGTTAAATATGACCTTAACACTTTCTTGCCTGGTTTTGTGAGATTCACTCTTGCACGTACAAGCAGACTACCATGTAATCAGATTGGTTTTACTCACCCTGTGAATTTCCAGATATTCACACACACATACTTGTACTCTCCGTCTGTTTGTGAGTGTGAACAACAAGAAAATGCAGTGTCACCTGTGGTTATGTTAATACGTGTGTATAAGTGCATGTGTGGGTTTTGTCGAGAAACTGAAAGCGCTGTTCTGTGTGTAAACTGGCCTGGTTGCAGCTCTTCCGCGGCTGTCCAAAACAACAACGCAATCTCATGGCAGTTAGTAACAACTTTACATTTTGGAGAATTGGTGGCTAATTCGTTTTGTAACAGCTCATTAGTATGTTTTCTTACGTCCCAGTGACAGGTATTTTTAGGGCTGGGTTGGGGTGGATCTTCATGCTTACTTATTTCTAATAATCGTACGTTTTTGTACGATTCACATCGTACAAATTGATACAAAATCGCCATTTGAGATCAGGTTGTTGGACCCCATCAACTTTCACACTGTAAACCTGAATAAGTTGGGCTAACTCAAAAAATGAGGTAATCAGTTACATCATATTTTTTGAGTTACGATGTTCCTAATTTTAAGTAAGCAGAACTATCAAGTTTTGAGTTTGTAGTACTCATGCATGTTAATTGCTCCTAACTTGAAGTACTGAGTTAGCTAACTCATGAGTTATTTACTTTACTGTAAGCTAGAGATAAACCGTTGTATCGGCCAATAATCGATATCGGCTGATAAAAGCAAATTTTCACACTATCGGCCAGTCCTTTAAAAACAGCCGACAGTCAGGTCCGATGTATCCTGTCAATCAAAAGAGGGCAGGAAAATGCACTGAATTTGTGCTTTGTGTAACAAAAATGTTAAGAAACCAGTTTGATGTTCAATATTAATATTAATTATATGAATTAATAACATTCAGAAAGTTAAGAAATATTAATTCAATCTTCAGAATTTAGTTAATGTGTGTTAATATTAATTTGAGTAATGTGTTTGTTTATAACTGATACCATTTACTCTGAAACAAGTTGATGAAATAGAGAGACGGTATAAAAGGCAAAACCCCCAAACTATCGGTATCGGCAGATATCACAATGAATAATCGGTTCACTATCGGGATCGGTGAAGAAATTTAGTATCGGTGCATCTCTATTGCAAACCCTTTTTTCAGAACTCAAAAAAGTTGAATGAGAAATATTTAAGTTAAGAAACTCAAAGTTTAAGTAAGATTTTTCATAGAACATAATAGAAAGTTTAATAGAAAGTCAGTCATAGAATGACATATGAAGGTGAGTAAATGATGGCAAAAAATTTGGTCTCAGATGTTTCTCCTAAAATTTACATTTGAGTAAAGAGCTATAAGATTAATGTGGACAGCTCAGATTTGTTGATCTTGGAAGATTTTGATGGATTATTTGATGGAAATATAGATCTCTGACTTTTGGTTGCAGACTTTGGTATCTTGTCAAATCTAAACACAGTTTGAGAAATTATTGAGATCTCTTTTGAAACTCCTGAGGAGACACATGAGAAATTATTATTATTAATATTTTACTCAGGAGATATATTTGGGAATCCAAGTAAGAGTCTCAAGGCACGCAAAAGAAACATCCGAGACATTAAAGGTTGTTTTATTTTTATAGGATGTTTCCTTTGTGGTTAATTGTGTGTTCTAACCCTGTGAGATTTATAGATAAAACAAAAGTGCTGCTATGCTTGAATGTCCCAATTCACACCACAACGATTACTAAATCTCTCATGCATATTTGTATGAGGAGCTGCAGAAAGCAGGTGTGGCGCATCAGAGCGTGTGATGTGTGGTGGTCTCGTGAGATAGGTTGCAATTCTCAGACTGAGAAAGAGAGATCTGTGAGGTTTTAGTCAATCAGACCACAGGACACTCAAAACTGTCCAGCACTCAAACGGTTAAACAGCTCTTTTTGTATTGCTCTCCCTGTTCATTCTGTACAGTCAGTTCATTCACCTTATAAGGAAACAGGCCTGCTTTTACAGTAAGAATAAGAAAGGCACACCAATGTGTTCTTGTATACTGGAATTGTTGTTGTTGTGGTGTTGGTAGTTGCCAGGTTTAGGCTAAAGGTGAGAAAATGTCACATCAGTTTTGTGTGTGTGTTTTTGAGAGTGTGATTTCTTTAGTTTCTCAGATCCAGAGTGAGTTTTCTAGTCAATAGGTCCACAAAACAACAAGTTTGGAGGTGAAATGTGTAATTTCCTCATCATTACCATCACCAAATGGAATTGCAAATGTATAGTTACTGTTTTCAAACTTTTTTCACTTTTTATTTTAGTAGCATTTATATACTTCATTTTTGTATTTTCAGTTTTCATTTTAATTTTCTTTTAAAGTTCTAATAATTTTGGTATGTACTTTTGTCATTTTTATTAGTTTTTAAATTATTTCTATTTAGCTTTTTATATTTATTTTAGTTCTAGTAATTGTAGTACATCAACTTATTTATTTCAGTTCTAATTCAGATTTTTTAAGTTTGTTTTTCATCTTGTATTTATATTTATTTTATTCAAGCTTTATTTAAATGACTGAAAACAACCCATTTTACTTCCATTATCAAAAAAAAAAAAAAAAAAAAAAAAAAAATGCAAGGAGAGAAAAATATTTGGTTACACTTTATTTTACAGTGTCCTTATTACACATTACATGTAGTTACTGTGGTAATAACTATAAATTATGCATAATTACACATAACTAACCTAAACCAAAACCTAATCCTAACCCTATACTAAGTACACGTAGTTAATTATTATTACTCAGTACATAAATGTATAATTACACTGTAACACAGACACTGAAAAAGAAAGTACCGGCATATGACTGAATTGTGAAAAGTTCCCAGACTGGAGGGCGAGGGGTTTAAAAGTAAGAGGGTTTTGTGAAAAAAGCCATAAAGAAAAGTATGCAGGCTGTCACATTTTGAGGGAATGTTATTATTTTGATTTAGAATAACATGCACTGATGAAATGTTCATAATAAGACCAGAAATGTGAATTAAGAAACTAAACGGGTTCCATTTTGATTCCATTTTAATATTTGCTACACGGCTAAAAACATTTTGCTGCTACATTGTCAAAGTAACATACCTATTCAAAGTGAGGTGGCAGTGGCATATAGTTTCACATAGGATGCATCGGATGCGCACATATGAGACATTAATGCACCCATCAGAGTCCTCACTTGAAGCGCTCTGTCGTTCGTGGTGAGTGGATACAGCGATGTTCACTTTCAAATGAAATTCGCCCTCCATTCCAGTCCTAATTAAACCGGCCAAACATCTGTCTTGTTAATCTGCATCAGAGGGGCTAGCCTTAACAAGCTGTAACGAGCACCTGCGTAATTGGCCAATTATAATCAGTCCGCCTCTGTGCGGTGGTCATTGTTGTCGTGGCAACAAGAGATGAGCAAGGTCTATGGCCCTCGCCAGTGAAGCGACTGTCCATTTGTGCCCAGCGTTTGTAACCTCTGCTTAATGCTGTGAACCGCGTAGCAATGCCCAACATGCAAGCACCATACTTCACTGAACTGGAAGCGCTGAATGAAATTCTATTAGTGTTATGGTAGGTTTACATAACAACAATGTACTAAAAAACTTTTTTCCTTTTGCGTTTTTCACGTACAGATGACAATGTTGTCAAAACAATCCCCGTTTCGCACATGGGTCCGCGAAAATGTCTAAAAACGCTGTATTTATGCCAGGCCAGTAGTTGGCGATGTCACTTTGTAAAGAAACACAATGCGCCTACGTATTCCACTGAATACCCAAAGTAGTTTACACAGAGACAATAACAGTATCATTTTCAAAAACTTTAGGCCCCCAAAACGCCGCTGTCGTGTAAATGAACGGCCAAAACGCATAAAAAGTTTTCAGTTTTTAGTTGAAAATGCTAAATGGTGTAAACGGCCCCTCAGTAATGTTAAAATTTACTGACTACTTTTATCTTACTTTTATTATTTTATCTTATGTGTTGTGTTATATTGTTAGATATTGTTATATGTTGTTACATTATATATGCTGTTGTAATGTTATATTATATGGTATGTGTTATGTTATTTGTTATGTTATGTTAATTGTTGTTACATTATATTTTATGTTGTAATGTTATGTGTTATGTTATGTTATGGTTATGCTATATGTTGTGTTATGCTATATGTTATGTTTTATGTTATATTATATTTTATGTTGTAATGTTATGTTATCTTTTATGTTGTGTTGTTATATGCTATATGTTATGTTAAGCTATATGTTGTTTTGTTATGTTACATTATATTTTATGCTATAATGTTGTGTGTTATGTTATATGTTATGTTTTATGTAATGTTATCTGTTATGTTATGTCATATGGTATGTTATGTTATGGTTATGCTATATGTTGTGTTATGCTATATGTTATGTTTTATGTTATATTTTATGTTGTAATGTTATGTTATCTTTTATGTTATGTTGTTATATGCTATATGTTATGTTAAGCTATATGTTGTTTTGTTATGTTACATTATATTTTATGTTATAATGTTGTGTGTTATGTTATATGTTATGTTTTATGTAATGTTATCTGTTATGTTATGTCATATGGTATGTTATGTTATGTGTTATGTATTCTGTCATATGTTATGTGTTATGTTATGTTATTTTGGTGTTGCTTGGCAATGATGATCAGCCTAGTTTCTATATTATTATATTAATAAATATTTAGTATTTTTTATTTAATATTCTTTTTACTTAATTTTATTTATTTGTTTTCTTGAATCATATTAAATAATGTGATTCAAAATATTTTTTTACTCATTTAAAGTTTAATTCATAGTGCACTGATTTAGTTATGTGGTTATGTGTGTGTAGATTCTTGTACTGAAAATAGATCAAAAGAAAATGTATCATTAATCAGATAATGAAAGTGACGCGCAGAGTGACGTTGACATTTGAGAAAAATCTGTCAAGTGTTTTTCTCATGCAGTATTTGTAAGGATGTTGACGCATGTCTGTCTTACTGTTAAACCTCTTCAAAGGTGTACAGGTATAAAAATGCATATGATTTCTTTCCGCCACTCTATTATTCATGGAAACAATAATCTCAATATGCTTTCTTCAGTATATTCTCTGAAAAAAAACACAGATTTCAAGTTTCCAATAGTTGCACAGCAGATGTATCAACTTTGCACATTTGGCTCAATGTTTCAGCAGGTGAGAGTTTTTTTTGTTATGGTTATTGACGTCAATAGAAGACGAAAGATGAGTGAAGCAATCCATGAATCACAGCTTCCTTCTCCAGAACTTCTGCCGGCACATTTTTCGCAGATTGACATTGTTTGCACTTGTAGGAAATCCAGAAGTGGGTTTGCACTGTACACAGCAATTTACTTTTTACGGTTTGCATTTGTAGGAGGAGAAAAAGGAAGAAACAAATTGCTAATTAAAACAACAGGCTTTTTCATATAATTGGGAACAATAAAACATCCTGTAAAGTAGTGCTTCCAATTGTTTTCTTTTATCATGATGGACTCCATTATATTTCCATTAATGGCTTCTGAGAATTGGCTCCTGCTTTTGGCTTCCTAGATATATGCTTGCTTGCTGTCCCACTTTTGAGGTGCTTCAAATAAATGCTTTTTATGTGCATTGTTCTTCTTATAGTTTTGCAACAGATGCAGCAACAATTCTCCATTTCCTTAGATCTTTTGATGAAACTCACTCATCTCTGCCTGGATTCCAGTCTCAGCATATTGCGTTTTGAGACTGATATTGTTTTTTGTGTCATTTGTGGAAGAGAAATGCTCTGTGGACTGTGCAGAAATGGTTCTAACTGTTTCCTTTGTGTACAGGCTACCGTGTTTCACTTCCTTTTTCTTTGTGGCAAAGGCCAGGAGAGAGAGAGAGAATGCCTTTTGCATTCCTCAGAAACACTTCCTGAATCAGCGCTCAAAAAAGGGCTCTTGAAATTTGTGTCTGAGAAAAGGGAAGGAATAACTAACTGACCAAACTGTGCTTTTAGAAAGCATGGATGTGCGGAATAGCACACTGTGCGCAGTATTTGCCATTTTTCTGCATGGAATACCCTGCATTTGCCAAAATATACTGTATCCCAGTATATAAACTTCCATTTCCAATATGATATAACAGGAATAATATCAACAGATATTTTCTTGAATTATCTGATCGGACTGCCAAGAGGCATAAACAAATGGATTAATAATTAAATGCTTTACTGAAAAAAACAAAAAAAAAAACATAGGGTGGGATTTGGTCAATAGAAAAAGAGCTCGTTTACATTTTAGATAAGTCAAGATGCGATACCGAACAGGACCACATGGAGATAACTGAAAAATCCTAAACCAACTGCCTTGACCTGATTGCACCTACTACAGTACACGGATATATTCAGAATTATTAAACAAAGCAACACAGACATGGCAAATCCAGACATTATCCTGAAAGTGTGTGGAAACAATGTGAATGTATTGAAATGTGTCTGTGCATAAATACATCAGTGCATCGAGAGCACACATACACGGTTTGCACATCAATATAACAAACTCACGCATGTTTATGACTCCTGTACGTCACTGCAAGGGTGAGAAATTTGAGAAAAAATTGAGAAATTTCCGCCTACCAGGTGCTTACCCCATGGTAGATGCTCAGTGTAATAAACTCCTGACTTCTAAGATCATCTAACTACATGACTTAAAGGGGACCTATTATGCCCCCTTTAAAGTAATATAAGTCTCTGGTGTCCCCAGAATGTGTCTATGAAATTTCAGCTCAAAATACTCCACAGATCATTTATTATAGCTTGTCAAATTTGCCCCTATTTGGGTGTGAGCAAAAACACGCCGATTTTGTTTGTGTCCCTTTAAATGCAAATGAGCTGCTGCTCCCGGGCCCCTTTCCAGAAGAAGGCGGGGCTTTAACAGCTTGTGCTTCGGTTGCTCAACAACAACAAAGCTGGAGAATCTCACGCAGCCAAAATGAGGATTGTCAGTAACGGTGTTCAGCCTTACATTGTAGGAGTCAGACACTCATGGAGAGAGTCAGGAAGAAGTTACAACTTTTAGAATGAATCTGGATGTTTCTGAATGGTTAGTGGATACAATTATGTAGTTGCTGTGGAGTTGATTCAACTCATCGACTAGCATGTGCCGTCATGTTAATCTTTTGTGCAAATTTTTGAGCACTGAATGGTTGAAGAAGTCCTGCTTACATCACCAGAGAGAAGTCTAGTCAGTTATGACATTTTGATTGCATTTACATTTATTCATTTAGCAGATGCTTTTATCCAAAGTGACTTGACTGGATAAATGAGGATTAAACATTACTAGATCGAAACATTTTTAAAAACTAAACATATGCACAGATGGATTGTTGACAATAAGAAAGTGTAACATCCATTTAGAAAACAGGGTGGATTTTCATTTTATGCCAACTTTAAAAATATCAGTGCAGTATTCTGTGCAGTATTTAGTAAATAATATGCTAGTTTTCTAATCCGAACACAGCCCGTGTCTTCATGATGCTGTGGTTACCGGCAGAAGGCCTGTGAAGATGATATTAGGGATTGTGACGTAATAATAATAAAAAAAAAAAACTAAATTAAGGAGGACATCTGAAATATTATGAATAGGCACAAGATTTTCTGCTGTCACTTTGAGGTGTACAGACAATCCCTCTACTAACTCCTGCCAGATCAGAAGTGTGTGGAAGGGAGTGCGTATGCAATCATGCACTCGTGTGTCTGGGAATAGGCTCTGTGACGCACTGGCTCCAGAACACCAGCTGTAGATCCTTGGCAACGTGATGCCGCGCTCCAGCTCCCTTCCTTCACGAGCTCCGTTTGATTTATGGGGTAAATCAATTCATTCTTTTTTAGTGCATTCATTTATTTTTTCCTCAGCCTCAACTGCTCATACGGAGGATGCACCAGTCTGTCTGGAGAAGAAGTGCTGCAGATTAAGCCAAACAAATACAATGATATTGCAATTGCTGTGAAGCTAGTAAATGTATTTTTCAGAATAATTAATCAGAAAATGATTTTATTTTAGACGCTTTTATCCAAAGCATGTATTGCATTCAATGTATTTATTTCATTTCATCTATTTTATTTCATTATTATTTTATACATTTGGCAGGCTGAATTGAATTGATGAAGCAATGAATTGTCTTTAATGTTTTTTTGTTGTTTATTTAATTTAATTTTTTATTTTATTCTATACATTTGAGAGACGCTTTTATCCAAAGCATGTATTTAATTTAATTCTATTTTATTTCATTTTATTTTATACATTTGGCAGAGACTTTTGATCAATTGAATTGATAAAGCAATGAATTGTCTTCAATGTTTTTTTTAATCGTTTTCTTAAATTTAATTTATGTTAATAAAAATTGTATACATTTGGCAGATGCTTGTACTGCATTTAATTTAATTTAATTTAATTTAATTTAATTTAATTTAATTTAATTTAATTTAATTTAATTTAATTTAATTTAATTTAATTTAATTTAATTTAATTTAATTTAACTATACATTTGGCAGACACTTTTGATAAATTGAATGGTTCTTCACTGGAACAGGTTGCAGTGTGGACCAGACTTTTCTGCCATTAGTCAAAAGTCAATACATATCTTAATCATCAACTCCTCACTTTTATAGGTTTTAAAAACGATACATATTCTGCTTTTTGTGTTTTCCTGCTGTACATCTGCCCCAATGTAGTGTTCAGTTTTCCATTGTTCATAACCTTACAATGTTACCCCAAGGAAGAAAAAATAATGGCAAATTACAACCACAAGATGTGAGCGAGAGGCTGCATGTTGTAAACGTTTCCCTTGGGACTGTTTGTTTTGCATTATTGCCACTGGAAACAGACCTTTATGAGCCTTTTAACAACAGTAAAAGTGAAATCAGACACATGCACTCATGACTTCATCCCGATCGGGAATCATGGAGTTCATTACAGAACTGACTGGAGTAAAGTGTTCTTTCGGTTATAGCAAGATAAAAGTAACATGAACTGGTTAATCTGACCTTAGAACGGTGTAAAAAGAGCAACTTTCTGCATGGTTACCCAAGCTTATCTACCAGTAAAGTGTAGGGGGGAGAGCTGCAGTGCTTTGGTTTGTATAAATGTTCAGGCCTGGAAGTCCCAGACCACAAACCTCCCCAAATTCCCTTTATCCCCCCCCAGGTGAGGACGTGGGCGGGGGGATGAGCTGGATTCCCCCCCTCAAAGTTTCCCTTTGTAACAATGAAATCATCTTTAAAACTTTGACTACTGTTCTCAGGACGGCGATAGGCAATAGCGTCGCAGGATTTGGCCTGTGAAGCTGGGCAGCCTTGGGGGTTCCCAGCGGAGTCAGAGAAGTACTATTTTTTTAATACGTGTTTTTGTTTACTCTGTCTGTATGTCTTTCATCAGTTCAAAGGCTGTCTGAATATTTGAGCATATAAAAGAAAAACTCTCATGTTTCAGTCTGCAAATGTATGTGAGTCGCACTGAGTCACTGGCCTTCCCCAGGGCCGGACTGCTTAGTCTGTGCATTTGTACTCACACTGCCCTGGGTATATATGAGGGATAAAGGCCTGTGTACATGTATGTGTATGCGTGTGTTTGTTTTTGTGTGTGACTCTATGAGAAACTGACAGATATGTGGCATGTTCCACGATTGCAGTACACTTTGGTATCTCATTGGGTTTTTTTTTTAAAGCAGAAGCAAAATGTTTTTTTGTTGGGAGACATATTATGTTTGATATGCTATTATTTAAGATATATAAAATATATCCAAAATTAGTATATCATATAATATTTTTATATTATATGATAAAAATTACATTTTTGACAGCAAAATCATTATAACAAAATATAATATTTTTATATTACATTTAATATTTAAAATGTATCATTACTTATATATAAAAATATTAGAATATACTCTCTAAAAAATGCTGGGATAAAAACAATCCAAGTTGAGTTGAAAATGGACAAACCCAGCTGTTGGGTTAAATGATTGCCCAACCTGCTGCGTAGTTTTATTTAACTCAACTACTGTTAAAAAATGACTGTATTGCTTGCTTAAAATGAACCCAAAGTCTGTTGGAAATTAAAATGTTTTAATATGTTTAATAAATAAACATTTACTAATAAGTTTAATGAATAATAATTAAACAATAAACATTTATTGCTTATTAATAATGAATTAAAATGATTATTATTGTTTCCTCTAGTAATTATGTGTCTGATTTTTAATTTCCAACCTATTTTGGGTTCATTTTTCAGCCAGTCATATAGTCATTTTTTAACAGTAGTTCTACGCAGCAGGTTGGGCAATCGTTTAACCCAACTTGGGTTGTTTTCCAGAAATATTTAGAGTGTAAAATGACAAACATGTATTTTCTTAAATGTTTTTGTTTCATATCATTATATTACAAGTAAAGCAAAAAATAATATTTAAAAAATAATATATATTACTCAGGATATTTTAAAGAAAAAAATATATTTTTCTTTCATTTGTAAAAATATGTTTAATCAACATCGTGTTACTTGCAACACATTATGATCCATTTTTTATGATATACATTTACATATACTAATGTAAATAATGAAATCAGAGTCTCTTTCTTGGTATCTCCATTTTTTTGTCTCACTGATCTGAAAGAAGAGCGGTGTGATGGTTGTGTTTTATGTAAACATGTCTTAACTAATACATTCTGCTCTTTATGAAGACACACTCAAATATGTGTTTAATCCAAAATACAATCATATGTGGTCAATTTAGTGACTCGTCACCAGCTGTAGAAGATTTTGGCTATGACTCTCTTCATCAATTTGTAGGGTCTGAGAACATAATGTCAGATTTTGGAAAATACAGCCATATGTGTGAGTGACTCAGGAATGTGTTGGCGTTGGAAAATGTGTAGAAAAATAAGTCTGATTGCATCCTGAGGTGTAAATAGTTTCCAATCAAACCATTTGGGATGCCTGCCAAACAGTGTTGAGAGTAAAAGCAGCAAACACCATGTGTGTTTACTCGAGAAGACACTGTTCAGCATGGTCGAGAGGTTTTGGGAAAGCGAACGGAACATCTGATGACTTCTGGAAAAGGTCAAGGGGGATTTAAAGCATGTGTATATTTTGAAAGCTTTTTTTTGTTCAATGCAATGCATCATGTTTTGAGACTGACTTTATTGTCTTTATATTTGAGATCCTTAAGACCTCTGTGATGTATGTTTAAAAATAATAACAATAATCAAAATAAAGTCTCATTTCCCTTTAAGTTATTTTACAGATGACTATTATGCTTTTTTACATGTTCATCTTTCTTTAGTGTGTTGCTGTTTGAACATGAAAAAGGTCTGCAAAGTTACAAAGTCTCTCCAGCGGGAGTTATTTTCTATATCAGTGCGCATTGTTTCTGAACTCACTGAAACACCTCCATTGTAGTCTCGAGTTTCCTGCCCAAGGCATATGTTGGGCTGCTTTAGAGAAGAGGAAGAGTTGTTGTAGTACATTGTTGTTGCCATGCCGTCATTTTACGCCGACTGCTTCACAAACGAGGGTCAATTCAAAGCTGGATTTGCACAAAAGATTAACATGACGGCACATGATAGTCGATGAGTTGAATCAACTCCACAGCAACTACATAAATTTATCCACTAACCATTCAGAAAGTCCAGATGCATTCTAAAAGTCCATCAGTGTCTGACTCCAGTTTGAACAATGTAAGGCTGAACACCGTTACTAATAATCCTCATTTTGGCTGCATGAGATTCTCCAGCTTTGTTGTTGTTGAGCAACCGAAGCGCAAGCTGTTAAAGCTCCGCCCTCTTCTGGAAAGGGGGCCAGGAGCAGCAGCTCATTTGCATTTAAAGGGACACATACAAAAACAGCGTGTTTTTGCTCACACCCAAATAGGGGCAAATTTGACAAGCTATAATAAATGATCTGTGGGGTATTTTGAGCTGAAACTTCACAGACACATTCTGGGGACACCAGCGGACATATTACATCTTGTAAAAGGGGCATAATAGGATCCCTTTAATTTTTAGTGGAGTACCCTGATGCATAAGTTGCTTAAGTAGTAATTCTCATGAGATTGGGAAAAATCATAAATTTTATGTGTATTTTTTGAGATATCAAAAGTGTTTTGGGGTCTTTCAGACTTCCAACAGAACAAGTTTATCACTGCTGTGTTTGCGTGTCTATATTTTGTTTGGGAAAATGGAGATGTTGAACAATTATGGTTGAATTTGAGTTAACAAACAGGGGTTTGAGACCGACCTCTGTGTTCTTCTTCCACAAGACATGGTGAAGTCGACGTAAGACTCATCCTTTCATAATTTATCCTTGAGACTGGAAGACAAACCGACAGTGACAGTGAGCAATTGTTTTGAGCACAGTCGTGCTATGTTTGTGACCAACAACATGCCTACAGCATCTGACAAGCGCTGGCAACTCGCCTTATAGAGAATGACAGACGGCACAAAAAAAACTCAAGACTCTTCACTACGTCAGTCTGCGTGTCACCACCACCTTCTTAATGAAGGGTACGTAGCAATTCTGACAGCCTGCTGGGTGATGTTTACAACCTTTAAAATGGTAATTTCTTCCATCGTTTTGTTAACCCTAGTAATTACTTCTAACCAGTTGGATACTATTGTCTTGTCGGGGCTTGCAATTTTAGTCTCTGAGAAGCCTGTGGTGGAAAACTGTAGTAGATTTTATTTTCCCCAAACTGAGGATGCAGTCTAAAACAATATTTCCACCATTTTCTGTTTACTTTAAATTTAGCTGTCACCTCTCTCAGCCTGAAGTATATGAAACAGGATGTTTATTTTATTCAGGGAACGTTTAGATATGACTAGATGTAGCGCAGCAGACACTTTCTTCAAAACTGAACTGCTTTTTAGCTTGACACTGCGTTATAGAAAAATAAAGGGAGGTTGGTATGGAAAAACCACATTTACACCACCTTTTTTGTTGAAAGAAACAATTTTATTCAGTAAGGACACATTACATTGATGAAAAGTGACATTTATAATGTTACCAAAAGATTTCTCTCTCAAATAAATGCTGTTTTTTCCCTTTTTCTATTCATCAAAGATTCTTGAAAAAAAAATCAACATTGATGATTTTAAAAAAGAAGTGCTTCTTAAGCATCAAAAAGGCATTTCTTTTCATATTTTAAACAATTTAAGGCAATATTTTATTGTTTTAAATCAATTTAAAAGCAAAAAAGATCCTAATGTTATCATTAAATAGGGTATTGATTGATAAGTGACACCCTTTTCCTCATATATATTTTATTATTTTAATAACAGAAACATTGTAAAAAGGGTAACATACAATGAATGCAACATTTTCCTAGTTTAGTTCATGTTAATTTGCATGTAGAGAAATTGCATGTATTGTAGATGGACAAAACTAGAATAACAGCGAGATTCCATGCAGTGGCCAAAGACGACCACTTGACGCATGTAAAACATAAATGCAAGAATTCATCCATTTTAAATAGCATCTTTTTCTGGTTTATCTTTGTGAGATAAGAATGAAAATACATATTCATGTAGACGCCATGATATTTATGTAATGGGTTACAAATGAAAACAAGGCTGTGAGGGTCACATACTATACAGTCGACATAATGTGTTGTATCATTTATATACAACTGGGTGTTAATCATTTATAATTTAAGACCAATGAACGGGCAATACGCCTGTTCCTCACAACTTCGTTTCCATTTGCTTAAATTAAATGCATTCTCCCTGATTGGATCCATGAAGGCTTGACTCAGTTGACCTGAGCAGTAATTTACAGCAGTAATGTTAAGTCTGCGATGTAGTGTGACTCAATCTTTTTCGCAACCCCCTTCACCAGTGTCTCAATCGTTTTGACGGGAAACGGGCGTGTTTTTATTTGCCTTTTTTTGGCTATATGAAGATCAGAGCTGGGTTAGCCAGTTTTGTAGATGTTTGTCTGTATGAATGTGTGTAGATGTCTAATTATCACCGATGGCCTGTAGAGAGTTGGACTGGGTGCGCACACAGTGTCCCTTTGTTCCTCAGTCTCTTTTGGGATTTACGTGTAAAGTAATATTTCGTCAAGGTGCAAAAATAAGAGCTTTATTTTTCTAGATTAATGCTTGCAAGTTTTTAGCTGAATTCCCATTTGATTTTGTTTATATTATTCATTGCCGTACATTACTTTTAATGGCAGCTGCTTCCTTGTGACTCACATTTTAAGTAGGTGACATTCAATAAATAAGTTATTACTGGTGTTTGCTGAGGCAAACATCATAA
This sequence comes from Elopichthys bambusa, assembly GCA_037101425.1. NCBI lineage: Eukaryota > Metazoa > Chordata > Actinopteri > Cypriniformes > Xenocyprididae > Elopichthys > Elopichthys bambusa. The sequence goes on from CM074436.1 coordinate 34,618,532, forward strand.
TTATCATTGCTCATACTTAAGGTTGGAGATTTGAACAAGTATATAACTTCATATGTAAAAATCAAATCTATCATATATTGTGTTTGTGACTAACTTATATAGGCAAAACTGATATGAAGTACCTAAGTCCCTCAAGTCATTTTACTCTGCAGCCATCTTTAAAACGCCTCTCGATCATTCATTTCAGTCATACAAGTTCCTCCTATCCCTTTTAATGGTAAAAGTCTAATTCTTTAAAGCTGTTCACTAAGCTTATGATTAAATTCCATATTTGAAATCACCAATGAAATCTGACAACAATTGTATCATAAATTTCTAGGTTCTAAACACTCAAATCATGACAAAAACCTGCATTTTTAAGGCCGGTGTGGTGAGAAATCGAGTCCCCCCAGGAAATTTTCTTTAGGATCCCAAGTGATCCCATTGGTTCAACGGACTTTTAATGGGTAGTATTTTTAGCGCCTAGTTATAATTCCTGCAAAATCACGTTATGATTTATGTTGTTTAAAATGTGTTATAATGTCTTTTAAATTACATGGTTCATATACTAGTATATAACTGAAGCTATAGGTTGTGAAATCAAGGATTTCTCGTTCTTAATGTTTTTTTTAGTTAGCTTATGTACTAGCATAGCATACATCTACCCGATTAGCCAGCTAGGTTAGCTTATATTATATTACGTATGTTTTTTGCTTCCAATATCTGTTTCCAGCTTGTTTTATTATGCAATACATAGGCATTCATTTTATATTTCAAGCATGTTGTTTGTGCACTTTATGTAATTAACATACAATAATGAAATAGGTTATAATTAGTCAAGACATAATGATAACAACTTTTGATCAGGCATTACTGCCTGGGTCCAAAAGGAGACCCGATTCCTGGGGGGCTTGATTTCTCATGACACTGGAGCAGCCAATGCACATTTGTAGTCCTAAGCATGTGTTTCAGAACACTGACCGAAACTTATAATGGTGTGAGCACACCAAAAGCGAATTTAATTATTTGCGCGAGTAGATTACATACAAAGTCAATATAAAAGACTCAAATAGACGCGAATTGGGTGACGCGATTGCCGCAAACGCGTGATATTCACCTCACATGCGTTTCCGCGTAAGTTCCGCATGGCGCGTTGTCACGCAAGCCGATCAACAAAGAGCTTATTGACACATCCGGTTGTATCAGAAAATGGAGGTGAGCATTATTGTAGCTATCTGACGGCACCCCGAAATTTATGACACAACTTCTTATTCATACAGAGACCGGGCAAAAAAGGAGATAGCTTGGAGAATAGAAAGCGAGGAAGTTGGACTACCTGGTAAGCGATGAAAATATGCGTCTGTTACTTGATTCTAGCTATGAGGTTTACATAACTAGTTAGCACAACCTGGCATTCCCGTTGAAGACACTCATCGCGCAATATTTTCATGTGAGTGACGCGAAAAATAAGTAATCTTGAGCGAATAACACAATGCGAATATTTGTTTAGTTTTTGGTGTGCAGACATTATCAGTGTTGCCAATTGCTTTCAGTTGAACGTAGCTAAAACTGGTCGCTAAATGACGTCATACTGACGAGTCCACTGATCTATATTAATATAAATATAGATCAGAGGGCGAGTCACGGAATCTAGATAAGGTTTGTCGCTAGGCTTTTGGGGAAAAAAAAGTCTCAAAAGTGGCGGGGAAGTCGCTAAATTGGCAGCACTGTACACCATAACGGCAGCTGCAGTGATGTAATGACTATACCAATTGGCGATTGGCTCTTTTAGGCGGGACTTATTCCGCGAAATTGCGTGTTGCATTTTCTCCCATTCATAGTAACACTAATATGAGTGCACCGTCTTTGTATATCTAAAGTATTTGGAAATACTAATAGCAAAGCATAGAGACGGTGACAGAAGTCACATCATGGTGAAACCAGAAATCGCTATTAAGAACACAATAATCAAACTTTTCTAGTCACATTGAATTGGATGAAATGGGTGTTCGTTTATGTATGATGTGTTTGTGAAAAAGAAGGGATTAGGTATATGGCAACTTTTTATCCCAGTAATGACATAGTTTCTGGGGCAGTGTGGTGATTATGATGAGGATTATTAATTATAGAAATAATCTTCTCTTATGATCCTGCAGCTTATAGATGGTACTGTATGCTCATTAATAATGTTACTGATGATAATAATAATAATAATACTTTTTATTATTATTAATACCAAATAAAGCATTAAACAAAATAAGAAATATTACTATTAAAATACTGTAAAATAAAAAAATCTAATATTTAAGAAAATAATAATAATTTAACAGTAATGTAAACCCAAACTCAGAGCAGATGCAGAAATGACCCTTCTTGAAAGTAATTTTAATTATTTCACTTGTTTTATCATCTGTAAAACTATACGTCGTTTGCTCTGAAAAAATCACACAAGAATCATGATTTCAGGTATCATTCATGACCAAGTTGCACACAAGATCTTAATACTGAGGCTTTGGGGATTGTTTAAATCTTTAATCCAAAGTATGAGCAGTAGCAGTAGCGAAGCTCGCCTTAGCAAACACCACGACTTTACATTTCCAGTCAAGAAGTATCTGAATGGCTCCTCTGACCTCTGGATCATCTCTTGAATGTGTCTGTGACCCCTCGTTGCCTTTCCTAATGTTTGGATTTCTCAAATCTCACCTCCTGTTGGGGCAGACAGAGGCATTTTCAGTGCAGAGGTTTCTTCCCTCCTCCTAAGGAACTGTTTATGTTGTGTCTTGCATGGGGTTTTTCCAGTCTAGAAGGGCTATTTTGGTCAGATAAACAGTGAGGTGTGGGTGGGATCGCTGGAGAGTAGCACTCACACGCACAGCCTGGGGAGATGAGGGAACAACTTCAGGACATGAACCAACATGGGTGAGACATTACGAAGTGTGCAAAAATAGACACGTTTCCATTCCACCTCAAGGTGCCCTCAGGGCGGAAATTACCGGATAGATTCTCCAAGGACACCACCAGATGAAACAATACAGCAGAGAATGGGAGGATAATAGAAACTCAGACAGGTTAATACCAACTCTTTTTTTTTGTCATACAGCTCAATGCTAAAATGTTGATTCTGAAGTGTAACTTCGCCGATTTGATGCTCTCTCGGGTTGCCAGTTTGAAGACACGCAACAGGAGTGAGCTCAATTGACATTGGAAGGCGAGGAGACTTACACACTGTAAGATAATTAGTTGATTTATGATGATGTTGATATCGCGTTTTAATATGCTCCCGTTCGTAGAGATTTTTAGATGGATGCTGAGGCTTTTTAGGTCAAGTAGAATCCTGGATCTCTGACCCAGTTTGTTCGCTGGCTTCCATGGCTGCAATTCGCTGCATGTGTTTTCCGCCAACTGGCAACCCGGGGTGGCGAAGTACTATTGGGTAAATTAGCAACGTGTCATGTTGCACAGACCGAAACAAAAACAGAAATTCCGTCACGGAACGCAAATTTCAAAGTAAAATAACTGGCTGTAGCAATCGTTTTCAGAGAAACGAATATGTGAACTGAGCATGTTTAATAAATATCTGCAAACGTATTATGGTATTTTTGTGCTTTAGTACAGTCATAAACTTACACAAAGCACCTTTAATTACACATCAAATAATTTTCCCCCAAAGATGATTTTTGTCATTTTATGTAGTTTTTATCACGCTGATAAATTCAAGTGTGCATTTTTTTAAATAAGTTTGATTTTAGTTATTTGATGCTATAAAAACAGGATGTGACATCATGAGCGAAGTAGTCACTGAGGCACCAACGCACTTTTCGGGAGGACATTGGAGCTTTAACTTTATATTTCCATAACTGTTTATTTCACACCGACTTAATTTGTTGTTCTGCAGTAAACTGTACTGAATGATTCTGCTGGAGTGTGGGCGGGGCCTTGATAGCGCGCGGCTTCACTTCATGCTCACTACTGCACAGAATCGGGTCCCGAATCAGCACAAGATGCCATATTGGGACACTGGCAGCTTCACATGTCTACAATGGAAGAAAGTGGAGGTGCGTCATCCATATTTTTTTACAGTCTATGCCTACAACACACTAGATCCTTCACTGGAAACCTGAAAGTAACTCACTCTCGCTAAACGTTTACTCTTTAAATTCTTGCACAAGGGAACAGTAGCCTATAAGTCGACACCATTATCAATAAAAGTTTGCTAAGAAGTATTTCCATCTAAAGCAAAGCAGTATTTGACTCTGGTTAGCGTATCCATAGCAGATTGGAGGGAGTGGCCTTGGATAGCAACATGACCCCCAGTGCATTATGGGTGTTGAAGTTTTCCTACCTATTTGGCAAAAAGGAAGACAGCAGGCTTTTTTCTCTGTTTTCTCTAGCCAAGTAGCACCGATTTCAAAAACATTTTCGCCTTTCTACTGTATATGCAGCCAAGTTTTATTGAAAGCCCATTTCGCCAGTGGTGAAGTACCACTTTAATTAATGTAGAATCAAAAATACTAAAAATATCAGTGCAGTCCATTTCTAATGAGTATGCATTGTTCATACATATACTACTGACATTGTAACGATATAAAGCTGGTTAAAAATCTGCAAACTTATCCTTTAAATGCCCTTTAAGTTATATATAGGATAATCTGCTGGAATATGAGTATTTTAATTTTGAATAATGACCTAATCAACTTTAAGTTACCTTTTAATTACATTTTAAAAGTTTTCTCAAATATTTTAGGATGTTTTCTAATACTGGACTAATTTAAAAATGCACCTTTTAGAAAGTTAATGAAACCAACATGTGTTAATTTGAGTTATGTGGTGTTTTTAAAAAATCCAATTCAGTGGTAATTAAGTGGCAATTATGTTTTCAAGAAAGAACCTACATTTTATTTAGGTAAACAAAAGTCAGTGTAATAGAAACACTTACTGCATACGTGACCGTCAGCACCTTCTTTATAGGTGTTTACATGTGGGATTATGGTTTTAACCCTGAATGTAATGATCAGTATGTATGTGTGATGATTTATCGATGTAATTTATGAATCTCTTTCTCTGGCTCGGTGTGTCCTGCACGCTCCTGAAGGACACTCAGACTGTGGAATGCTGGTGTGGCCGCCTGCCGTCGCTCCACTCGGACGCTTCGAGTGTGTGTGTGATAATGGGTGGTTTCTGTTTTGCACCACTGGACAGCACTGTACTGTATGTCTGAGCTTCACAGCCAAGAAAAACACCTGCATATCCATAATAACACATTTATTTTATTTTATGTTATAGCAGAGCATTTATATATTTTATTTTATAGCAGAGCATTTATATATTTTATTCTATTGTTTACAGCACTTTTTTTGTATATCAATTGATTAGATTTGATTGAACCACTGATTTTTCTGATTTATTTAAATTAATAGATTTAATTGAAGTATTTGACATTTTATTGACAACATGCAATGTTTTTTATATGGCTAGGAAAAAAGTTTTAAATCCAGTTCAATTAATAAAGAAGTTAGACACATTTGATTCCTACAATGTGTGTGTGTGTGTGTGGAGTTATAATGAGGTCACCATTCTACTGACTCAGGAATTATAAAATGACACACCCTATTACTGACAAGACAATGAGCCTTCAGCCTTTAATCTCACACACACACACACACACTTTCTGACATCTACAGAGACTCAGCACAGCATTTGATTGGTATTCAGTCCCTCATCAGAACATTGTGAGGTCTTCAAACTTACAGACCTTAAGCTGCATCCTCAGATCATGATGCTGATTGGGGATTAAGTGTCTATCTGTCTTATTTTTATTTGTCACTCTGTATATCTGATGTTCATCTGCAGCACTGTATTGATATGACTCAAGCATTCTTTAGATATTTTTTTCTTCAACAGTAGATGTAGGCAGAACTGCTTAAATAAGACAGTTCAAACAGTTCTATACTTTTAAGTAATTTTTAAGATAAACATTTGAAAATCTTCCACTGACTAGCTTTATTAGAATGTCAGTGTGGTAGAATGTAAATTGAAACAGCTCAAATGGTTCGTTATGTTGGAAGCAAAAAGTGTCTGCAAAATATTTAATTAAAAATGTTTGCCTTTCAAAATGTAATTACTGATGAGTGGAAATGGTGATGGTCTTCAGGTGCGGGTGATTGATAATTGTGTGCAGGTGATGAACAGGAGGGATGCTGGGAAACATAGTGCCGATGCTGGTGACTGTGACAGTACATCCCCCTCCGGTGGTGGACGGAGTGGTGAGATGGAGGATGATGCTGGAGGTGGCTCAGGAGAAGGACGATCGAGCTGGAGGATGAGCCAGGTGGTGACCCAGTCCCCAGCCAGGATGGTGGACTATGGTGGCGGCGCTGGAGGGAGGAGCCATGGTGGTGACGGCTTCAGCGCCACCTTGGGGACGAGCGACGGCGATGACGGAGGAGGAACTCAGAGCGCAGATGGAGTGGATCGACGACCCAGACGACTGCGATGGAGCCGCAGCGACGACCCTCCGAGATGGATGCAGGGATCTGGAGGGCTGTGGTGTAGCTGGAGCGACCAAGGACAGAAGCGGAGCCTGAAGGAGGGTGGAGCTAGCCGGAGCTGTAGGGGTGGAGGGCCGGAGAGCAATGGACGGCCCGCAAGTCTGTGGCGCAGGTGACATGACATCACGTCCGACCCGGGTAAAGCCGACGGTTCGAGGAAGCTCTGCGAAGCTGAAAGCTCGAAGGTCCCAGCAGATGTCGAAGAAGAGAGGAGCGCAGGTGGAGGAGTCAGGACAACGGGTCGAGGTGGAGTGACATGGACAGAAGCTGGAGGTGGAGCCACGGGATCCTCACGCCCAGATGGAGGTGGCTCACAGTAGGCCCACGATGTAACCACGTCACTGAGAGGAGACCACGGTGGTACAGCGGGACTGATGGGGGACAGCTCGGGCAGGACAGCAGACGTGGCTGGGGTCTGGGTAGAAGACTGGGACAATGAGCTGACCAAAACATTTAGGAGAGGGAGGCTGGGTTGGACCAGTGAGTCCAGTATAGAATGGTTAGGCAGATGAAGGGTTGAGTCGATGTTGGTGTTCTGAGGCTCACTCTTAGTGATGGGCGGGTGGGCTGACCAGCTCATAGACTCCAACACCTACTCCCTCGGTGCAGGATGGGACTGCCGACTCGGACCTCTCCTCATATGGATTCCCCTCAGGTTCCGGAGCGATGTCATGCTCGGTCGCTCCTCCTTGCACGGGCTCTGACATCGTGGTGGAGTCGTACACTGCGGTGGGTCTCTGACTGGGCACTGGGCTTGGCAGGGTTCTGGACTGGGGCTTTTGCTCTCCAGACACTTCAACAAGGTTTCCCTCCAGTTCAAGCCGGTGGTGTCTGGGAGGTTGCTGGAGCCGTGGAAGTTCGCCCTGATCCAGAACAAGGTCTTCAGGTGTTCATCCTCCAGCAGGCTGGTGACAGCAAGGTGAAAAAACACAGACGAAAATGACAGGAAATCGTGGCTCTCCTGATGAATTTTTTCCATTTATCCATTTAGGAGATCCGGTCTTCTGTAACATGCTGTGGGTGCGGGTGATTGATGATCGTGTGCAAGAACAGGAGGGATGCTGGGAAACGTAATGCCGGTGCTGGTGACTGTGACACTGGCCAAGATACTATTATTTTATTTTATTTTTTTATTTATTTTAGGGTCAGGCCAAGATACATAGGCCAAGATACTATTTTGTTTTATTTATTTTTTTTATTTTTTTTATTCAATTTTAGGGTCAGGCCAAGATACATTGGTCAAGATTTTATTTTATTTTATTATTTTTTTTTATTGACTTTATTAGAATGTGCAATTCAAAATCTAATTGACCAAGACACTGTTTTGTTTTGTTTTTGGAAATCATCTATTGATCTTATTAGAATGTGTCATTCAAAACTGAATTGAATTGTTATTTTTTTAAAACTGAATATGTTTATCATTGTAATATTTGCATGTTCTAATAGGTCATTTCTTTCTAATTCAGCATTTTAATTATACAGGACCCAGGCCCAAACCAGGACCTAAAACATTTATGCTATTCATTTGTCATGTTGCAAACACTGATATTTTCTTTCTTTCAGGATCTTCTTGTCAATATAATTTTAATGCCATTGCATGTTGTAGTGCATTTGTTTGGCATTGTTTTCATTAGTGTAGTAAAGTTGACTCGCAATGACACTCATGTGATTCCGCTGTCACATCCTCAGACATGCGTTGATTGCGTCTCCACCAAGGACAGCTCAGTTTGACACGAGGTGCGACCGAGCCATGATTGGCCAAGTCACATGTCACACTCAAGTTCTGCAGCTCAGGTCGAGTCACAAATGATCTGATGACAGTGTACACATAGACACAAAGTCAAGACAAAGTCAAAAGCTTTATGGGGTTGGGTTGAGACGCGCGAGCACTGTACGTGCCGTTTACAATAGATGCTCATTAGCATGGTTTGCAGAAACAATCACAGTAAGCCGATGTTTGTTGCATTTAATGGTTCAGCGATTAAATGCTTAATTTCTAATGGGCAGGAGCAAAATAAATGACATGCTTTGTTCATTTTTGGTTCAAGCCACACCCGTGGATTGCTAAGTAATGGAGAGTAATTGAAAACAAATATTTAATAATTACAAACAAAATATGGCGAAACAAAATAAAATGGCGTTGTCAGTTTTAGAAAGATTATTATTCACTAACACTGCAAATAAGTGCAAGTAGACTCTCAGTGAACGTGTTCCTGACACATCGAGTCATGGTGCTCATCCAAACACTGCAGGTTTAAGTCTGGACTTCTGTATGTACGGATCCTCTCAGCCATCGTTTACCCTGTTACTATTCATCTCTAATGTACAAGTCTTAAAATAGAAAAGAAAGAGGATATAAACTTAAAGACAAATCACAAGTAAATTGAATTTCTTTTTTTAAACTCATTGAAAGTATGACTCATCTGTGACACGGTTTAAGTCACAGTGACTTGAGTCGCACTCTTTGGTAAAGACAGGTGACAATAAGTTCAGAAACATTCACAGTCCAAAAAAGTTGTTTTTAAAAAAAATATTGTTTCATTTATGAAATGAAACATTTGACTTTTGCACAGATTCAGAGTAACCTCTCGAATGAGAAGTCTGTTTGTGTTGTAAAATAATGAATAATAATAATTTAAAAACTGAAAGTCTATACAGTGGTGTCCAAAAGTCATGGAAATAGCTTCTGGTTTTAGAAAAAAGTAAAACTGTTTCTTGCTTGTACTGCAGTTTTTGTGGTTTCATAATAAAATAAGTTAAAATGTCATTGTAAAAGTGAGAACCACGGTTTTTAATTTGTGTAGGTGAACAGAGAAGTGTGTGAGAACAAAGGGACAGTAGACGTACACTGTTAATGACACAGTTACAGTGATAAGGCCGGACGGCTCAAACAAACTCACAGACAACTGCTGAATCAGTACTAGTGTCAAATTAACCAGAGCGAGGGAGGCACACAAACACACTCTCTCTACACAGTGACATATCCACTTTGTGTCGTAGCCACATTACTACCTCGGGTGTGCATTATTTTTCGAATAATTCAATGGCCTGTCATCAATTATTCTTTACTTCTACTACAGGGCTGTTGAATGCTCGAATCTGATTGGCTGACGAACATTCTAACTAAGGTGTCTTTCTCCCACTCTCTCTCCCACTCAAATGCACACACATACACTACGGACACACACTCGCACAGAAACGTGTTGTCAATCCTGCTCTGATGAATTAATCAGTAAAAAATAGTTTAGCAACTTAAAAGATACATGACTTTTTTTTTTTTTTTTACCAGCGAGGTAATAACGGCACTGTTCTTGAGTTAGATAAATTTACACTATTAGTAGAGACACTGCTGCTGAACACTGTTGAGAGACGCACAGACTCAGGTAGGCTAATTCACATATGCATCTCTCTCTCTCTCTCTCTCTCTCATAACTGTGTTAATAACTTTATTAGTTTGCTATCAATGGCTCAAGCCTCACGTCTCTAAAATGACATTCTGGAATTGGCAATAGAGGCTTGGGATGAGATGCGTAAGAAATTAGTCCCACACACAAGAGTGTTTTAAGGACAAAAACTTGACAAATGTTTTGAAATACAACATCTGTGCCTTGAGGTGTGGTAACTGTAGTATAAGCAGAATAATTGACTCTGGGCCATTAAATTATTAGAAAATAATGCACTCCGCTTCATGTCATGGGTGCATTACCACCTCGGGTGTGCATTATGTTCTAATAATTCAACAGCCCGGAGTCAATTATTCTTACTTAATGCACAGGTAGTTCCAGTCAGTTTAATCACTGTTCTATATTAATCCGCTGTTTTCATTGAAGCGCACAGACTTACACACAGAAACAGGAGCACAGAAGCTTATCAATTTATAAAATAGCTTTGCTACTGAATCACTATATTGTATTTCTCAGCAATGAGGGTTACACTGTTTTTGAAGTAATTCAACTCACAGCTTCATTGTTAGTCAAGAAAGACGCATGAATTTGCACGCATGTCTCATCTCTCTCTCTCTCTCTCTCTCTCTCTCTCTCGATAATTAATTGCTAGAATTCCTTTATAAATGTAATCTTACAGAATGCTAGATCTAACAAACCACAAGTGATCAAATATTGTGCTGCAAACATCAATGGCAGATTTAACTTGTCAGTACTTTTTGGCTCCGCTTGTATAACATTTTTAGAAAAAAAAACAGTCTCATTCACAATCATAATTATGATATATGATGAATTAAACCTAGTTAAAAAGAAACTAGGAAACTAGATTTTAATAGAATGTTGCTGTTAGTACCCACATTGGTACCATATTCTTGGAAATACATCTGAAAAAATGGGGTCATCTTATATTCTGGGTCTAGACCAAGGGTGTCCAAACTGTCCTGGAGGGCCACTGTCCTGAAGAGTTTAGCTCCAACTTGCCTCAACACACCTGCCTGGAAGTTTCTAGTATGCCTAGTGAGATTGATTAGCTGGTTCAGGTGTGTTTAATTGGGGTTGGAGCTAAACTTTGCAGGACACTGGCCCTCCAGGAGCAAGATTGGATACCCCTGGTCTAGACTCTTACAAGTCAATAATACACTCGCAACAATAGGGAGTGTCAAATATGTGTAAAACGAGTGTGCTCCCAGGACTGAAGCGACTACTGGTACACAGGGACCCGGCGAATGACCGTCCAGAACAGAGCAAAAGTTAGGCAAGTAAACCAGCAACTGAGGAGAGATTATGATGTAAACTTAAAGCTCACAGCGGAGTCATCAAACAACTCTTAAACAGCAAAAAAAATATGGTGTCAGAGTGTAATGTTAGAAGATGGTGAGCCCAAAAAAAAGGCAAGTGTGTCAGTACGTAGCTGAAAAAAAATAAATAATGAGGGGCTGCCCATAACCAGAGCCATCATCCAGCTGAAGGCACTGAATATCGCCAAAGAGCTGAACATACCCACCAGCAAGGCTCCATCATTTCTTTTTTTCAGGCTACATTCTGACGCACTTGCCTGTCAATTTTTCAAAGAGGCCGCTTTAATGCGGCGTAAGAATGATGCGGCTTAATGGATTAGCATTACGCCACAGAACAAGTCTTGCCAAGCACTTGCCCTCTGACTTCCTGGGAGAAACTGCTGTCTTTCAGCGCTATGTGATCGGCCCAAGGAAAAAAAAACAGTCATATCCCCTGGATCAGACAGGTAAGCTGATCAAACACCTGTGTTTTTTGACATGCCAACATCTGTCACTGTACAAAAAAAAGTGAGAGATCAGTCATTGTTAAATCTACAGGAAATGAAAACTACAGGTTATTTTTATGGTATGCCATAAAGTGTTTATTTTCTAAACACTTGTTGGTACATTTTATGTACAATATGAACAAAAGGTACATCTTGAAAAAGGGGGTCATCTTTTAATCAGGGTCGTCTTATATGTTGATAACACAATACTCCAAAGCATAAAAACACCACATATATTCCCTCTTTTTTTCGCTTGTGTAATTGGTGAATCTTCACAGGATATTATGCCACTTAAAAACGTATGTACGCACAAGGTATGATTTAAGCAGCAAAAAGTGGGTGTTTGGGCATGTCTGACTGGTTCAACCTTCATACCTGTGTAGGTGTGATCTTTTGAATTGTTTTCACTGCAGTTTAACTGGTTCAGTTAGAAAAACAAGGTGTATGTTATGAAAATAACTTATTTTCATGGAATTCCAAACATTTAAATTTAAAACAGAGATTCCACTAAGGAAACGTCTTTCCTAGAATTTGTTCACATCTAAAGAACATCACTGATGAAGTCATAAAGTTCTGAACGGAAGCTACAGAAAATATCATTTTTGTGCTCCCATTTGCCCCAATAGCAAAATTAAAAATCCAAAATGGTGTTTCTACGACTTTCCATCAGAGGAAAAAAAATATTAAGTGATTGAGTACGTTGGTCACAAGAGAGAAGAATGGTCAAATTTGCCATCACTTCCTCAGTCGCTGCATTAGAAACACTTGCGCAGCAGCATTAACCAGTTCTTTGTATGAATGTCAGAATGAAACAGAAGTCTTTTCTCCCTAATTGTGATGTATATCTAAGTGAAACTGCTTCTCAAACAACAAAAATGTAGGGCATTTGTCCATTGGAAATTGATTGGATGGTTGTAGTTTGCTATTGGTGGATCTCATGTGAGTGACAGGTTGCCCCTTCCTCACGCCAGTAAACACATCATCAGAGAAGAGATGAGATGAGCTATGAGAGGGAGGGGAAGATATTTTGAGGGTCTCCGCTTTCAACTCAACTTGTCTGAGAAATATTTGTGTATTCATATTATTCGATTGATTAAGGTAGCCAATGGAATATAAAAAAATTCTTCTTTACTTCTGTATCCTCCATAGACTGATAATTTCTAAAATAGCAAAATCTAAAATTGCTTTACGTGTTAATAAAGACTGTTCTTTCGGATGCCAAGGTGGGGTGTCGTGTCCTCCTCGGGTGTTTTATAGGCGAGGTCATGTGACAGTGCTCCGGGGATGCCCGTGGGCATGTGTGTGCGAGGAGGATGCTGGGTGGCTGCTGTCAGTTCACATCACCACACCTCTCTGGATACATAGGACAGGGGGGCGCTGACCCTGCGGTTCCCCAGCTGCAGTGAGGGGCCTCTGGGGCTCAGAACGGCCCATGTCCCCCTCTGAAAGCCTTGGAGCTGGATGACTAGGAAACATCTTGCGGTGTTTCTTTGTATCTTGATTCTTCTTCTGTGGTGTTCAGTGGTGAAGAGAGTGCCGTGTGCTGACATTTTCACACCGCAGTGCTTGGAAAACTGTCATATCATTGCCGTATGTTCTGGCTCACTTGGTTCCCAACACAGGGAAAAAAATATTATTCTTTCTGAGTATTTTTGTCTTGTTTTCCAGTTAAAATATTTCATAATCCTTAAAATAAGACTACTTGAGAAGCAACAATGCATTAGATATTAAGACCTGTGTATTTGGTGTATTAGGTCTATTGATTTTTCAAAGGTATTTTAATAGAAAATGTACTGGCAGAAAATCACCAGTCTTAATATCTCATGGTAGTGTTGCTGCTTAAATAAATGTCTATTGTTTTAAAGATTTTCAGATGTTTTTACTGGGACACAAGTAAAAAAAAGTCTAACTAAACTTTAATTGTAATTTTTTGTAGTGTAGCTGAGATGACCATAACAACTAAACAAAATAATTACTGTGTTTTGTTGTATAGCACTATGAACAGATATTTGCTAGAAAATAAGAAAAAATATTAAAATAAAAAAATGCTCAAAATTCAAAAACATTAATGCAATACTAATATTATATTATAAATTGTAAAAGTAAAATGTTAAAAATACAATAAATTACAGTGTTTAACATTTTTATGAACGGATATTTGCTAGAAAATAAAGAAATATATTAAAATAAAAAAATGCACAAAATTCAGCATAACATACACTAATATTATATTATAATTTAAAAATGATTAAATAATTAAAAATACAACAAACAATTACTGTTAATTTTAATAATAATGTTGAAACCCTTTAAGAAAATATATTCAAATGAAAAATACCCAAAATGCATCATAACATTTACACTAAAATATTATATTATACCTTTTAAATACTTCAATAAAAATAAAATAAATTAATGTTTTTTTTAATCTTGATGGCTGCAGATCTGTCACTGTTTAGACCTTCCCTGTCACAGGATTTTCTGTAGTTTGGTCCAGAATGAAGATGAAAATAATAAAAGTAAACACTCAAAACTGATTCTGTGATTTAAAGACTTCCTTACACAAGTCACAACTGAATCCCATTACCTCAATCTCAGCTGCACTGCTGGTTACAAACACACACAATCCAGTTTTAGCCGGCTAAAGTTACAAAACTTATTAACACATTATATTTCTGCAGAAATGATCCAGCATTATCCATAAGAATGCGTAATCCATCAAGCTGCCCGGATCCCTCATGGCACTCTCAGATAAGAGCGGTAAATGCTGGCTCATATATGCAACAAATCACATTCCGCATGTCATGTTTAATTTAATCCTGCCAGTCACAACACCAACCCCATGAAATCAAAATGAGGGTTTTGTATACTTTAGTCCATGTCTATTATCTTTGAGGTCATCTATTTATACTAGTGTACCCATAAAAGTTGGCAAAATCATATTTTAGCTGACTCTTTATTCTTTCGTTTCCAGAAAAATTAGCCACAAATATTTTGGTTTCGTCTTCCCTGCCCCAGTTTTGTCTGTGTTCCTTGTTTCTGATTAATTCTGCACCTATTTCTGTTCTGGTTAATTGACTCTCCCTGCATATTTAAACCCTCAGTTTCCTTAGTTCGTATTGTCTATGGTTTAATGTGGTTGTGTGAGTTTCTTCCTGGATTTATTATTAAAGGCTGTTTATTTCTCTGAATCTTCTGCGTTGTGCGCATCATTACAGCCACACACATGACACCTGCACTCAGGGACGAATATTCATTATGTCAAATAAAATGCTTTCTACATTTAATGTTTACACTTTCATCAAGAGTGACTTGCATTGTTTTCAAGGTATACATTTTTTACCAGCTCATGCAAACCCAAGACCCTTGTTATGTACCCTAATTTATTATTTTTGTTTTCTATTAGAAAAAAAGTCATCTTTGGCAGAGGACTTAGGAGATGTGTAAATACTGTATCATCAGTATAAAGTTTCGACATTCAACAACTGGGCAACAACGCGGGCAAATCATTTATAAACATACTAAAAAGCAACGGGCCTAACACTGAGCCTTGAGGTATCCCCATTTCAAGATATTATACATCTCAAGCCCAGCTCAAGATATTTTCACATTTTATTCTATGACAAAAAATATCAGTAAAACCCCTTGTGATTTTTTTAAAAGCTTTTACTTGTCTTTAAAAAGGAGGTTGATAACAAGTGGCTAAATGGGTGTACAGACGTTGTCAGGGACATTAAATGTCATCATGCTGAACAGGTTAACCAAAGTCCCTTTTACGACAAGTCATTTCACTCGGCGGCCATCTTTGAAATGCCTCTCGGGCATGCAAGTGCAGCTCCTATCTCTTTGAATGGGGAAGCATCAAATTCTTCAAAGCTGTTTGCCAAGATTTCGATTCAGTTTTATATTTGAAATCACCAATGAAATCTGACAACAACTGTCTCATAAATTTTGTTTCTAAACGCTCAAATAATGACAAAAAAATTGTATTTTTCAGGCTGGATCAAACTAATGCACATGCGCAGTCCTAAGTGTATGTTTCTATAGGAACTGGAGATTATAACGGCCGCTGCAGTGATGCAATGACTTTACCAATCTGCGATTGGCTCTTATTTAGAAGGTGGGACTTATTTCTCCCATTCAAAACAATACAAGTGACGTGTCTTGTGTTGTTCTATAGTCTTTTGGTAAACTCATCTACTCACTAGTCCGCTTTCATAGTTGAAAATTCATGGAAGTTGTGTTTATTTGTGAAGATTATGATGATGAACAAAACATCATAAACTTTTGTTGGCCACAGAGCTTATATTCTGCAATAATCCAAAAGCCAATGGAAAAATCCTATTGGGTTTTTGAGGAACCAGGATGAACTTCTGGGTTGGACTACAAAAATATGTAATCACTGCAGCACTCAGTTGGCTGTTTAAAAAGAAAAAGAGTCCTTCGATAAGTCTGCCAGCTTCAGTTGGAAGTACATCAATATAGGAAGGAAAAAGCTATTTTATTGTTTCTTACAGTCCTCTTCAACAATTCTCTAATTAATGTGATCTCTAATTAATTTGTTTTGTCATCCTCAAATATATAAACTAGTAAAACAGGAATGACGTTTTAGCATGCTGGTTGCACACACACACACACACACACAAAACGCTGTTGACACTGGCATGGCGATGAGTGGTTAATGCGCTTTACGGTGTTTGAGTGTGTGCTACGGCTGCCCGGAGGGTGAAAGTGTTCCGCGGGTGGAGATACGAACAACTTGCAGCACATACACATATGAATCAATGTTGGGGGAGGGGTTTGTTTCCAATTTATTGCGCTCGCCAATCTAGTTTCAGAGCTCTTGTGACCTCATGTCTAGGAAAGGGTTGTTTTCTGCTGTCTGCTTCTCTCACACACACTCATAGATCTAATCTTACGGTCATGTGTCATATACGGTAATACGTGGGCATGCTGGCACACTTCCAGGCTGCTTGTATTATATTTATGCACTACCAGTCAAACATTTGGACACACCTCCTTTTTTTATTTTTTATTATTATTTTCCACATTTTAGTCAAAACTGTGGATGACAAATGGTAGATTTCAGAGTCATTCAGAGGCCAACATGTTAGGCAATAGTATAAACAGTGTTCACAATATTGTGAAATATTATTACAATTTAAAATAACTGTTTTCTATGTGAATATATTTTAAAATGTAATTTATTCCTGTGATCAAAGCTGAATTTTCAGCATCATTACTCAATCTTCAGTGTCACATGATCCTATATATATATATATATATATATATATATATATACCTCAAACAATTATAAGACTAAAAAAAACCAATTAGTCGAGGGTGTCCAGATTTTGATTCGTACTGTATGTCATGTTTATATGACTGTGCACATCGATGTGAGCGCACGCCTACTCTTTCTTTGTTTTCTGTTTTGAGTGTTGACAGTAAGCTGTCAGTAAACAGTGATGAACAGAAAGTAATTTGCTCGACAATGAAACCTTTTGAGCGTCATTAGGAATTACAGTCTACAATAAATCAAAACTGAGACCGTTTACATTCATTCTTTATTCTTCGTCTTATTACGCCTATTATAAGGTTTTCTTTTTTGGCTCAATAAAGGTTGTGGTGGTGTCTAGAACATTCTGGTTTAGAAAACAGCAGTTCAAACTGATTGTCTGTTTTTTCCATTAATGTTATGGTGTTGCTCAATCACCTTTTTCAAAATTCATGACCCAAACAGCTTGAGATTCCGGAATTGTCAGTCAGTTTTCCACACTTGTTGTCTGGGAAACAGGAATATGGTGAAGAGGTCAAAGGTCTGGCATGCTGAGGGAGTGAATCAAAACCACATTGGCCTTTACTGATAATTTTACACAATTCTGCCTCCTCCCTGTATTGTCTATAAAAGAGACAGAGAGAGGAGAAGTACCACTTTTATTTTCAGGAAGGAAACACATCTGTGGAACTGTAACAGAGACAGAAAAGCGGAATTTGTAGGAGCGCTTAAATATAGATGCCCTTCGTTCTGAAAACACGCAAATACGCCCACGTCAATGCCTTTTCTTTAAAACACCTAGAAATTACACAAATAAAGTACTACAACAAATACTATGATTACATGAGGGTACAAGACCTCAGACAATTAAATATAATGAGCTCTCTTTAAATCATAATACATAATTATCATCATCAGTGTTACAATAATTTTCAAGTGGGTTGTGCAAAAAAACAAAAAGTGGACTGAGATACAATCAAAATTAAAAGTGATCTGAGTCCACTTTCAAGGCCAGCAACAGTGTGAATGCAAACAGAGAGAACTGTGTTGTTTTTCACTCAGTTTACTTCATATCCACATGGATTTCAAAACATTACTATATAGAATACTAAACCATGAACTAAACCAACTAGTGCTGAGGGAAATCACTACATTACAAACACTGATATTAAAGGATTAGTTCACTTTAAAATGAAAATGACTTTACTCACCCTCAAGCCATCCTAGGTGTATATAACTTTCTTATTTCTGATGAACACAATCAGAGTTATATTAAAGGGTTAGTTTACCCAAAAATGAAAATTCTGTCATTAATTTCTCACCCTCATTCCACACCTGTCCTAATATTATAAAATGACGAGAATACTTTTTGTGCTGAAAATAAAATAACAACTTCATTCAACAATATCTAGTGATGGGTGATTTCAAAACACTACTTCATGAAGCTTCGAAGGTTTACAAATGTTTTGTTTCAAATCAGTGGTTCGGAGCGTGTATCAAAGTCCCAAAGTCCCGCCCCCTGGTGGTGAACCATTGAAATTTTGAAACACTTATCACATAACGAAGCCTCGTTTACTGAAATCACATGACTTTGGCAATTTGATACACGCTCCGAACCACTGATTCAAAACAAAAAATAAAGCTTCAAAGCTTAATGAAGCGGTGTTTTGAAATCACCCATCACTAGATATTGTTGAATAATTGGCAATGGAGGCCTCACTAAGCCAACGGATTTCATCAAAAACATCTTAATTTGTGTTCCAAAGATGAACGAAGGTCTTATGGGTGTGGAACGACATAAGGGTGCGTAATTATTGACAGAATTTTAATTTTTGGGTGAACTAACCCTTTAATAAATATCCTGACACATCCAAGCTTTATAATGGCAGTGAACGGGATCAACGAGCTGAAGAAAGTGCAGCCATCCATCATAAGCGTACTCCACACATCTTTGGGGGGTTAATAAAGACCTTCTGAAGCGAAGTGATTGTGTTTGTGTAAGAAAAATATAAGTTATAAAGTAAAATATTCAGCTTCCGCCAGACCGCCTTCCGTATTCAACTTAGGAAAAAAGCGTCAGTTACACTTTCTTTGTAAGTTGAATATGGAAGGAGGTCTGGCGGAAGCTGGATATTTTACTTTCTTCAGCTCATACTCGTTGAGCCCGCTCACTGCCATTATAAAGCTCTGATGCGTCAGGATATTTATTAATATATCTCTGATTATGTTCATCAGAAAGAAGAAAGTCATATACAGGTGCTGGTCATATAATTAGAATATCATCAAAAAGTTGATTTATTTCACTAATTCCATTCAAAAAGTGAAACTTGTATATTATATTCATTCATTACACACAGACTGATATATTTCAAATGTTTATTTCTTTTAATTTTGATGATTATAACTGACAACTAAGGAAAATCCCAAATTCAGTATCTCAGAAAATTAGAATATTACTTAAGACCAATACAAAGAAAGGATTTTTAGAAATCTTGGCCAACTGAAAAGTATGACCATGAAAAGTAAAAAGAAAACTGTGACATCAGCAGTCTTCCCCATGATTGTGTAGCCTACAGAACTAGACTGAGAGACCATTTAAAGGCCTTTGCAGGTGTTTTGAGTTAATTAGCTGATTAGAGTGTGGCACCAGGTGTCTTCAATATTGAACCTTATTCTTATTCACAATATTCTAATTTTCTGAGATACTGAATTTGGGATTTTCCTTAGTTGTCAGTTATAATCATCAAAATTAAAAGAAATAAACATTTGAAATACATCAGTATGTGTGTAATGAATGAATATAATATACAAGTTTCACTTTTTGAATGGAATTAGTGAAATAAATCAAATTTTTGATGATATTCTAATTATATGACCAGCACCTGTACACCTAGGATGGCTTGAGGGTGAATAAAGCTTGGGGTAATTTTCATTTTAAAGTAAACTAATCCTTTAAGCAAAAAAAAAAAAAAAAAAGTATCCGTACTTTAAAAGTATCTGTAAAACAATCTGTAAAACTCTGTAAGAACTCTTCATCCCATTAAGCATTGTGAATGTGAATGACATATATAGAAATTAATACTTTTATTCATCAAGAATGTGAAATTGACCAAAAGACATTTATAATGTTACAAAAAATTCTATTTTTCTATTTCAATTTCAAGTGCCGTTCTTTTGAACTTTCTATTCATCAAAGAATCCTGAAAAAAATGCATCATGGTTTGTATCACATGAAAATGTATCACAGTCAAAAATATGTAGCAGCACAACTGTTTTCAACATTAATAATAATGTTTAAGTTAAGAAATGTTTCTTGAGCATCAAATCATCATATTAGAATGATTTCTGAAGGATCATGTGACTCTGAAGACTGGAGTAATGATGCTGAAAATTCAGCTTTGATCACAGGAATAAAATGTATTGCAAAATATGCACATTTGAGAGCATATATATATTAGGCTTGATAAGTTCTTGTTAATAAAGAATTTCTATATGGAGGAAATTAATTTACTTTTGGAACCCTACTGTTACACTCCATGATTAATCTCACACCATTATTCATTCGTTAACCATTTCAGTCATATCCAACGATTGGTGATTTTATAGGCCATCAATTTTCTTGCCGATGATTTTTCCAGGGTAGGTCGCCAGGTCTTTCCCCATTACATGGCTTGGGACTCACACACACACACGCATTTACACCTATGGATAATTTTTTGATATCTCCATTTCACCTATACTGCATGTTTTTGGATTGTGGGGGACACAGACACAGGAAGAACATGCCAAGTCCTCACAGAAAGGCCTCCTTATTCAGCCGGGACTTGAACCAGGGACCCCCTTGCTGTGAGATGACAGTGCACCCACTGAGCCATTGTTATGATGTTATGATGCAAATCAAAATAGGTTTTTATTGATGTGGTCATGCCAGACCTCACAATGCAACATAGATTTCTTTGTTGAATCACAACATCAAAGTGAGATGCACAACACCGTAGAGAACCAGGATACATGCCACCACAAAATTTCCCACTGCTGCATGCGTGTAAAGAGTCAGACGTCTAATGGCTTGTTGTGTCTGAGTCCACCCGATTTTGACATTTACTCAGAGCACTGATAAGAGCAATCCAGCACACAGACTGCAAAAATGAGACTGTATTTAAGAGCGTATTGATAAGAGAGAGACTGAGACAGGATAAAAAAAACGAGTGTGTGTGTGTGTGTGTGAAAGCAAACATTTGGCTGAAATTGAAGCTGCGAGTTTTTTTAAAGTAATTGCTGACTGACTGACAGACAGGTACACAAAGAGTCAGCGTTGTTCAAGGTTATTTGCAGACAAACAGGTGTAGTTTCGACTAGACACCTTGCAAGCTGTCTAGTCTGGCGGGGCTGGGCAACAGTTAAACACGACAGTGGAGAGAAAGTGTAATGCTCAAGTCCACATACAAAGACACACCCATGGCCACATCCACATACACACACGCACATCCAACCCGAAAACACATCCAAAAACAAGAAGAGACACCCATATATCCACACTTAATCACACCCATTAATTCAAACAAAGGCACGCATATTGTGCATGTAAACAGTAGGCTACAATAATAGAAATGAAGAAGTGGCAGTGTTTCTGTGTGAAAAAGAGATACGGGTATGATGTTTACTTGCACGAAAACCACTCTTAAATCACTGTGTGGAAACAATGATGTAGTGTTTATGTAGGATTATGTGAGTTGCCGCTTTATAATGGCTAGCTTGGCTAGCAAAACCGCACACAGATTAGCCTAAAGACAACAGTGGAAAAAACCTCACATTAGAAACAAAGGGGGGTTCAGGGTCCTTCCTCACTAATAAAACTAATGTTTTCTGAAACAGCAAAACCACATACTGGCTTATGGGTAATTCTCACATTGCTCACATACGCTGTGTAACCCATCAGGTATGTAGCTGTTTGGTGTGACTGAATGAATGCATCTGTGGTGAGCAAATGTAGTAATTTAGTCATTTTTCCATTCGTTTTCGTCTAGGGCTCGTTAGGCCTTTTTTTTTTTTTTTTTAAACAAGTAAAGGAAACAAGATAACATCACTCTCAGCTGTTTTCATAGACATACCCATGCCCGATGTTATTAATTAAAGTCATAATGCTAGTAAAGAACAGAGAACTTTAAGCAGCTAATGATTCAATTATAAACATTAGACATATCCCTCCGCGTGAGGAAAATGGTGAGTCGCTGTAGGAGAATACCTTTAAAAACGTTCAAAATATTATTTTTGTCTTGTCTCTTAGACAAACGTTTTTATTATCTCAATTCAACCTTTAAAAGGATGAAAAGATATGTAAGCCTAACTTTAAATCAAATTTGAACTCCAGAAATTCGCTTGAGCATTTGAGTGAAACGCATCTTCTCGGCTTAGCAGCGCACCCTTGTGGTGACTGTTAGTAAGTGTTCGTCCTTATATTCGCCTCAGATTAAAAAAAAACAAACAAACAAAAAACAAAACACAAACAAAAAAACGACTAAATATATCGTGAACAGATATTTCTTAATATAGCTCTAAGTGAAATTTAATCTAATTCACAATAAGAATATTTTCAGACCACAAATGCTGGTTGAGAAGTCAAGTAGGCTACTTAATCTACTCATCTCCAAAAGCTTTTACTCATTTGAAAACACTCACTTTGACTCATTCAATAGTATGTTTATTCAGTTCTGGTTATAATAAGTGTTCTCGTATGGTAACTGCCAATTGCATATGTTCTAGATGCACAAACAGGCTACTGATAATTTGAAATCTTGATCGAACCACAGACAAAGACATGGCGTTTTGTGTTTGTTGACAAACGGATCTGGAGATTTAAGTAGGCCTATTATTATTATTATGTTTTTATGCAAATATTTGAATGATCATCATCACAGAAGAGACTAAATGAAGTCTCAAACGTCCCAGATTCGAAGAGTTCCAAGAAATGTGTCTGTAAACCTCACCTCATTTCCCCCTCATCTGATATACACGCATATACAAATACTCGAACATGGTGTGCACTCAGTGGTTTGTGGTCAGTTGATAAATAATGCACTGCAGCCTTCAGATGAGCAGGGCAGAGTTGCAAACGCCTAACACGCATACTGTATTGACATGAATAACACATTCCTAAGAACACCTTTTTTTTTTTCTCATCTCTCTGGTGAGGTTCTTTAGAATTGCCAAACTAGCCGCAAACACACACACAGTCCTACAACTTTAACATGCTGTGCATACGCTCACTTCCTCTAATAAAGAACGTTTGACCTCAGGTTGTGTTGTGCAAATTTACTCTGAAATGTACTTTTATAGCTACAACTAGGTCCGTATATATTTTTATGCAGTATATATGCAGTAATTATTTTATATTTTTTGTGACCTAGACATGTTCTTATGAACCTAGGCCTACCATTTGTTTATGAATGTTGTGTAGTGTTGCCATATAGAAGAACCATTTTGGTTCTCTAAAGAACCTTGTTTCAGCAAACAGTTCTTAAAAGAACCATTGTTTCTTACAGTGTGAAGAACATTTGAATAATCCAAAGAACGCAGTTTTACCAGCGCTGCACTGTATGGGACAAGTAACATCCTGCAGTTGCCCTTTACTGGCCTCACGGAAGAATTCATGGTGGTATACCGCACCAGAGAAGCCCTACAGTACAGGGACTCCAGGGACTGCAAGGTGTCATCAGCCAGCGTTGAGGTGAGAACAGCAAGGAAATGGAAGGCTGGGAAAGCAGTGGAGGTGGCAGAGTCACGCCTGAGACAAAAGGCACTGGTGGGCACTGTGGCGACAGGCAGAGCGGGCTTGGGCTACTTCCCAAAGACTCTGGTTAGCCAGGCCCGCGGCAAGGAAAGACACCAGCTACTCCAGGAAGAGGTCCGAGCAGGCGTGGAGGAAAAGCGAGTGAGCAGGGCGGTGGGACTCTGGCAGCAGGGAGCGTGGACTAGGTGGGAGAGTACACTGCAGCGCAGGATCACCTGGGCAAACATCTTGCAGGCAGATTTCCATCTGGTCTGTTTTCTTGGTACAAACTGTCTATGATGCCCTGCCAAGCCCAGCGAACCTCCATGTCTAGGGGAAGAGCGAGACACCTTCTTGCCTTCTTTGCTCTGGAAGAGGCTCTTTAGAACATCTCAGCAACTGCCCAAAGGCTCTGGCTGATGGGCGCTATTGTTGGCGCCATGACCACGTGCTTAAGGCAATTGCTGAGAGCTTAGCTTCAGCCATCAGTACCAGCAAGAACCACCATGCTCCAAAGAAGGCAGTCTCCTTCATTAAAGATGGAGAGAAACCGCGGGTGCAGCCACAATTAACAACAGGCCTCCTCCACAATGCCTCAGACTGGCAGCTGCAGGTTGACCTGGAAAAACAGCTGAGGTTCCCTCAGCACATTGCAACAACAAGTCTCCACCCAGACATGATAGTTACCTCCAAGGTTTCAAAACAGCTGATCGTGCTGGAACTTACGGTGCCCTGGGAAGAACGTATTGAGGAAGCTAATGAGAGGAAATGCGCTAAGTACCAGGAACTGGTGGAGGAGTGCAGGGAGAGAGGCTGGAGAACCTTCTATGAGCCCATAGAAGTCGGCTGTAGAGGCTTTGCAGGATGGTCATTTTGCAAAGTCCTCAGTCGTTTGGGTGTTACAGGGGCGGCTAAGAAGAGGGCCATTCAATCCGCGAGCGAAGCTGCAAAGAAGGCCACAAGGTGGCTGTGGATTAAGAGGGCTGATCCGTGGACTGCTACTGGGACGCAAGTCGGGGCTTGATCAACCCCGGCTGGGTCGCCTGGGCGAGGGTGTATGATGTTGCGGGACCCGTTTCGGGTCCCCAATCGACCCAATGATCCCAGGATACATCACTGAGGATGCGTCCCAGTGCATCCATGAGATGTTTCTTGCATATGTGGTTGTGAATACAGTATTACAGTACAAAAGAAAAGAAATACATCAATCATGTGTAGCTGGACAGAAACAATGGCTGTGTTTTGAAAAGGAAATAAAAATATACTTCCTGTTAGATTTTTGTGTGTTACATAGAGAATTATTCGAAGGCCGAGAATTAGTGTATGGTTTTGCAGATTTGGTGTGTGGTTCTGGTCAGGTTACAGAAACTGTGTGACAAGTAAGGATGTTGTGTGTAAACAGTTAAAAAAAAAACTGCAATTCTCTTGTGACGCTTTGCAGACTACGCTGTGCATGTTCATGTGTTTTGGAGGAGGTGTGGCTTTGGAGAGCGCTCTAAGGGGAAGGTTGGATTTTATGCTTTCAAAGCTAGCATGCTATTGCTAGCCTCTCTGAAATTGCCTACCCTGCCTTTAAGAGTGTATGCATTTTAATGAATACATGCATGTGTTTGTGTTGTGGTGTGTGCATATGCTCTGGTCAGCATCTCTTCTCTTCTGTTCTCTAAATCCTCCTCTGTGTTTTGCACAATACCAGCACCAGTTGCCCTGCTGGGTCACAGACACGTAAAATAAAAGGTTTTTACTCAGTGGATACGGGATAATGTGCTCAGAACAGTGAACACAGGAGAAGAGAACATTGTGGTGAGTGAAGAGAAAAATCTATACTGATTGATATAAGCTATACTTTATAACTCATACACTATAACTGTCTGTGTGTGATATTTCTTTTATATTTACTGTACATATGGCAACGCAAGAATGTGCACAGTCCCAAGCCCTTTACAAGAAACTATATCTGAGCTGATATGTTGCAGACAGGGAAGAAGGTTAATGTTGGTTGCAAAAGTTTTGGTAGAATAGGTTATATGGCAATTTTAAATGACAGAATGTAGATCTCTAATAAAATAACAGAGGAAAATGGAGACAATGCCTTTTCCCTTACAGATGAGCCGTTTACGGACTTGTTTTGAATCAATGACCATGACCTCAGTTCGGTTTGCTCTTAGTGTGACTGCATTTTTTTCTGTTTTAGGTCACTGGCTCCACCTTGAGGCGTCCTCTGCAACTGCAATAGAAAATGAGTATGGCATCCACACTGAGTTTAAGGGAATTCGAGTGAGTTTGCGTGGATAGATAAAACATGTTTATTATAATAAATTCAGACAAGAATAAAAGAGCTCACCTCTGTTTTTACAGTTCTCAGAGACCACAGTCAGATCTCAACAGACATCACAAAGATGAAAATTATATAACAAATGCATGGCATAGTATGGTCAGTGTGTGTCTCTCTCATTAGTATGTGTGTGTAATCTGTTTATAAGCCTACTATCAACCATTTGACCTTGTCTTTCTCAGACCGCAGCGTTCCATCAGATATCAGAGAATGAAGTTTCTGGAGATTCCAGCTATCCTCAATCCTTCCTGGCTCAACAGAGAATGACTGCGGCACTCAGGAGGATCCGTCTCTGCAAGGACAAACCAAGCTGAGCAATTAACTTTCCCTGCGTTCCATTCAGAAGGGCTCATCCCTGTGCCCTAATCCCTTCAAAGGGTTTACCCTCCGGAGTGAGAGCTTTGAAGGGATGAAGGGTGTAGGGGTCAAAAAAACTATTTTTTTGGAACTCACTTCTGCGTCATCTTAACGAGACAATCAAGGAGGAGTAGATTGTGCAAGCTGCGGCCTTTGTTCAACGTTAGTTTCGTTATTTAGGTTTATCACACCATATTGTATATTGTGTCTATGTACAAACCCCATTCCAGAAAAGTTGGGACACTGTACAAATTGTGAATAAAAAAGGAATGCAATGATGTGGAAGTTTCAAATTTCAATATTTTATTCAGAATACAACATAGATTACATATCAAATGTTTAAACTGAGAAAATGTATAATTTTAAGGGAAAAATAAGTTGATTCTAAATTTCATGGCATCAACACATCTCAAAAAAGTTGGGACAAGGACATGTTTACCACTGTGTGGCATCCCCTCTTCTTTTTATAACAGTCTGCAAGCGTCTGGGGACTGAGGAGGCAAGTTGCTCAAGTTTAGGAATAGGAATGTTGTCCCATTCTTGTCTAATACTTCTAAGGCTTCTAGTTGCTCAACTGTGTTAGGTCTTCTTTTGTCACATCTTCCTCTTTATGATGCGCCAAATGTTTTCTATGGGTGAAAGATCTGGACTGCAGGCTGGCCATTTCAGTACCCGGATCCTTCTTCTACGCAGCCATGATGTTGTAATTGATGCAGTATTGGTCTGGCATCGTCAATGTTGGAAAATACAAGGTCTTCCCTGAAAGAGACGACGTCTGGATGGGAGCATATGTTGTTCTAGAACTTGGATATACCTTTCAGCATTGATGGTGCCTTTCCAGATGTGTAAGCTGCCCATGCCACACGCACTCATGCAACCCCATACCATCAGAGATGCAGGCTTCTGAACTGAGCGCTGATAACAACTTGGTTTGTCCTTGTCCTCTTTAGTCCAGATGATATGGCGTCCCAGTTTTCCAAAAAGAACTTCAAATTTTGATTCGTCTGACCACAGAACAGTTTTCCACTTTGCCACAGTCCATTGTAAATGAGCCTTGGCCCAGAGAAAACGCCTGCGCTTCTGGATCATGTTTAGATATGGCTTCTTTTTTGACCTATAGAGTTTTAGCCGGCAATGGCGAATGGCACGGTGGATTGTGTTCACCGACTATGTTTTTTGGAAGTAGTCCTGAGCCCATGTTGTGATTTCCATTACAGTAGCATTACTGTATGTGATGCAGTGCCGTCTAAGGGCCTGAAGATCACAGGCATCCGGTATGGTTTTCCGGCCTTGACCCGTACGCACAGAGATTGTTCCAGATTCTCTGAATCTTTGGATGATATTATGCATTGTAGATGATGATAACTTCAAACTCTTTGCAGTTTTTCTCTGAGAAACTCCTTTCTGATATTGCTCCACTATTTTAGCCGCAGCATTGGAGGAATTGGTGATCCTCTGCCCATCTTGACTTCTGAGAGACACTACCACTCTGAGAGGCTCTTTTTATACCCAATCATGTTGCCAGTTGACCTAATAAGTTGCAAATCGGTCCTCCAGCTGTTCCTTATATGTACATTTAACTTTTCCGGCCTCTTATTGCTACCTGTCCCAACTTTTTTGGAATGTGTAGCTCTCATGAAATCCAAAATGAGCCAATATTTGGCATGACATTTCAAAATGTCTCACTTTCAACATTTGATATGTTATCTATATTCTATTGTGAATAAAATATAAGTTTATGAGATTTGTAAATTATTGCATTCCTTTTTATTCACAATTTGTACAGTGTCCCAACTTTTTTGGAATCAGGTTTGTATTTGAAACATATGAATGGACCGATATAGCAAGCTGTAAAGTATTTTTGTTGAAGTACAATGTCGTTTTGACCATAATGTCTAATTCGTATAAATATTACAGTAGTATAGAAAAATATTATACATACATTTATAGGTAAAATTGAACTCTGATCCTCCTGTACCCATTCTGTGACGTCAAACAACTTCCCTGTGCAAAGTATCATGGAGGATCATGAACTGTCCATCAGTTGTACCTTGAACTACCAGTTGTAGTTGAAATCCTTCATTTCGAAGGGCCCTTTGAAGTGGCCAGTTTTGAGCACTTCGGTTTGGAACGACTCTTCAATATGGCGGCCATTATTATTTTCACTCCGAAGTGCCCTTTGGAGAGCGATATATCCCGTTTGGAACGCACCGTTTGTTCCAAATTAGCAGGCATACATAGGGAATCGGAGAGACACATAGACACTGGCTCCACCTGCTGGATACTGAATGCGTTTGCATGCACAAGTATACTGATACGCTAGTCATTATAAGCCGGCAATGCAGCAAATTTAATATTTGTTAATTTTATGTATTTTGTCCCACCAGTCTTGATATCAAAACATAAACAGAAATGTGCTCAATACCGTTAATGGCCTTCTGAATTCTTATTTTATATACATCTTGTAGATAAGTGAATTTCAGAAACTCCACTGAAAGAAGACACTCTGATCCAATTTAGTTTTGCCAGATAGTGTTGTTCTGTATTGGTACGTATATAGTGTATGTATATATATATATATATATATATATATATATATATATATATATATATATATATATATATATATATATAGTGTATTGTGTTATTTATAGCCTATTAATTTATCAACATAATTCATCATCACCTTTCAGTCTTCTGCACACATTCACACATCCATATGTGAGATTCCACACGTGTCTCATCTTCTTGTCGTAGTCTATTCACAACAGTCTTTTAGCTTATTTCATTCTATAAAATCGAGCCTATTTATTTATTTATTTGCTTTAGGCTAAATGAAGTGCAAAGACAACCAATGACTTTTTAGAGTGTATGTTTTTAAATAAGCTATGTTTGTCTTTATTTAAAAGTAGCAGTTATTATAAGCCAAAAATAAAATAAAATAAACGATTAGAATTTGTAGTTTGGATTGTTCAATTATAATGGAATGTTTTGATTGGGTAAAAAAAAAAACCCGGCACATCTATATTTCTGCTACCAAAAAGACTCGAAACGTTGCAATATAGGCCTATTAAAATTTTTAGTAGGCTATAGCAGAAAGAGTGTTCCGTGATTTTTCTTCACTTTTTTATTTTTTCGAGATGGTTTTTGATCGAGCACCTGCTGAAGTTGTTTAGATGAACGCACACTAATTTTGATTGGTCCTCGTGAAATGCTTTGAAATGCTTTTAAATTGACATTGTAATAAAGTTCATATTAAGTTCATATTCAAATCTGGAGTGATTTGAAAAAAGATTTAGCTAGTGTGGCAGATCCTCTTTGAGACGCATATCATTTAAAATAAGAAGTCACTTTGTTGCCCTGCTCCTGCTTGTTCCCTTGGGAAAGGATTATCGAAGGTCGTAAATATGATTCAGACTACACTTGTCATGCAGTGTACTTGAAGGTAGGAAACACTTGTCACTTGAGCTCAACATCTGACTGTTTGAACTTCAGGTGAGCAAAGCTTGCACGACCCGTGAGAAAGAAAGCTTAGCCATAAACACATAAGAAAGTGATTATTGCGCATAATCGTTTTTCATTGTGGAATTAATAACCATTTAGTTACTATTAATAATATTAATG
Organism: Elopichthys bambusa; assembly: GCA_037101425.1. Lineage (NCBI taxonomy): Eukaryota > Metazoa > Chordata > Actinopteri > Cypriniformes > Xenocyprididae > Elopichthys > Elopichthys bambusa. The sequence goes on from CM074436.1 coordinate 34,648,648, forward strand.
TTCTTCTAGAAATATTTCCTATAGGCTATTAGTATTGTAGCCTATGTGTTTTTTCTTGTAAAACGAGTTTTTTTTTTTTTTTTTTTTACAAAAAAAAAAAAACATTAAAAAGATTAGATTAAAAAAGTAGCTATTGATGCTGAAAGCGTAAAATAAAGACTAAAATAAAAATGTAGTGATGTCATGTTAAAGTAGTTCACTCCAAAATGAAAATTCAGTAATCATTTACTCACCCTCAAGTTGTTCCAAACCTGTATGAATATCTTTCTTTTGTTGAACACAGAGGAAGATATTTTGAAGAATGTTGGTAACCAAACAGTTGATGGACCCCACTGATTTCCATAGTAAGAAAAGAAATTACAATGACTTTGGTTATTGACATTCTTCAGAATATCTTCTTTTGTGTTCAGCGGAAGAAAGAAATTCATATGGCTTGGAACAACTTGAGAGTGAGTAAATGAAGACAGAATTGTCATTTTTGGGTGAATCATCCCTGTAAAAAAAAGTAAATGTGAAAAGTCAGCACACAATAGCAGAGTCCCTCAGTTCCCACGGCGTGATATGAAGAGATGAAAGGTGCACTTGTCACTACCTCACGAAAACTCACCTGTCACTCACAGCCATTATCTGGGTCTTCCTGCGTCTTTACATTGTTCAGACAGTACAATAGCCTAGCTATATTCACACTTATAATAAAGAAACGATGACCGGTCATGAAAGAACCCGTTGAGAGTATATAAACGGTCAGCTCTGGCTTCATGTCCACAACGACAGCAAGGTGACCATACGGAACCTTGAACCGCGAGATTATTCAACAAGCGACATTCTTCAGCGAGTTTTTCTTGAGCTAAATCGATTTGAGATATAAACCTTAGACCAACTAGCGTACACTATTCTATAATTTAGCAAAAATGACTTTTCAAATCAGCCTTTTTATTCTGTTGTCAGTGGTCACTTTGGCTGGCGCGTTCCCTCGCAGCGCCTTTCACCGGGACTTTCAGCGACACGCCGCGAAAGATTTCGAATCCTCCGGGAATGGACCAGACGAACCTGTTCGGGGATCTGTCAGAGTTGTCAAACTAAGCCCTCATTTTCTGCGACGGGCCGCCGGTAGTCATGTGCCGTCCAAAAACTCACCAAGTCGAGGCGCGTTTCCCGCTTTCTTGGCCCTCGGACGTCCTGGCCCGTCAGCCCTGGCCCATAACAAACCCGCGGCCCTGCTCCCTCAGGTGAGCGCGAGCAGCAGCGCAGACGCGAGAAGGAAACAGGGTCTCGAGATGTGGCAGAAAGTGATGCACAAGAGCGAGAGAAGCAAAGAGGCCGTGGCGCTACACATCAACCCCAAAGACATGAGCAAACAGAGCTGTGCCGCGGTGCCCTTCACACAGGTACGACATGTTTTCTGTTCGGGAAAACGTTTTTGTCAACAATGTCAGACACTTTTTTTTTTTTTTTTTACACGAAACTTGAAGTAGCCTGTTCTGTGACATCATATGGCTGTAACTATTAGGTGGTCACCAGTGGCGGCTGGTGCTAAAAAAAATAAATAAAAATAACAACAACGAATTAGCCTAGAACAGGGGTGTCCAGACTTTTTAAAAAGGGGGCCAGATTCAATGTTGTGGACACATCTAGGGGCCGGTTCCCTTTTTTTTTTATTATTAAATGTTTTGTTTTTTTAAAGCTGACAGTAGAGTAGAGATAGGACACATATGTAAATTTAATACACAAACAATATCTGTAAAACTTTTAACAACCTCGTTTTCAAAGGGTAAAATTGAAATATTATTACCGAGTTAGAACTCTATTCTTATTTAAATTAAAAAGTACTCTAATTAGATCACCGCAGGTAAAACCACACATGGCACCTCACATGGTAAAAAATACAAATATTGTTTCTATATCTAGAATGGCTTTATGGTTTTAGTCTAAACACATTTAATATAAATACGAATGCACAAAACTGCAAGTTTACGACAAGAAATAGTATGTAATTTGGCCTTTATTACTCATTTAATACATGTCTACATTAAAAATTAAATAAAATTAGATATTAACCTACATTTCTGACAAAATACCACGGTTACAGTTAGTGTTACCACAGTAAATCCATGATAAATGTTGTTGAATTGTTGGCTGAAAAGTATTCTAACTGGATCGGCTCAATGTTTCTCCTGATTCGTTAGTGTTGTTGATTAAGTCAGCGCTGTTTCAAATGACTTTAAACTAAATTAAACCAAAGAGAGATTTGCAGCTTGTACCGGTGACCTCTACGCCGAACTCGAGACACTCAGCGAGTAAACACATTTGTGAGCTTGTGAGTCGCGCGCTGCGCAGTGCGCACAAGTAGCGCTGTTTCGTTCCGCTGGCCTAAAATCTAGTACTTGTGTTGACATTGTGAAACTGCACTGTCTGTGAAATGTAACTTATGCACTGAGGAAATTATTGGATATCACTTAAGCTTAAATATGATTAATAGAGCTATGTTTGTTTCCACCAATAGCTGCACAAGTTAAGGTTACGTATGATGACGAAAGCACGTTAAGTGCTAGCCCTCCCGGAACCCATAGAGATTGCATTGCCTGCAGTTTGAATAAAAGGCTCTTTGAATGGAAGTCTATGGGAGCACTCTGGGGCGCGTTTCCCAAAGCCAACTATGGTCGCAAGTTCTGTCGTTACCAATAGAGTTCAATGGGACTTACGACCATAGTTAACTAAGGATGCTTTCGGGAAACGCACCCCTGGGAAATTCTCGGTCAGAGTGAAATCGCCCAAAAAGAGGCGGTACTCCACAGAACGTGACTTGACGCTGATTGGACTATAGCCTATATCCAGAGGCAGAACAAACAGTCTAGCAGTGATAGCTAGCGTAACTTTGGTTGAACGTGATTGAAAAAATCCGTCCCTTTCTCACTTTGGTGGTGCGTCTCCAGCCTATATTTTAAAACAATTTCTGCCCTATATATGGTATACAACACAGTAATATTTAAATTTAATTGCTGCCTACAAGACTTTAGTAAATATGTCAAAGTGACAACCTGCAGTGATTCACTTATTGTCTGACCATTTTGAATTATATTTCTGAAATTTTGATATCTCTGAAATATCATACACTTTAAAAATGCTAGGTTAAAAACAACCCAAGTTGGGTTAAAAATGGACAAATCCAATGATTGGGTTGTTTTAAACCAGCGGTTGGGTTAAATGTTTGCCCAACATGTTGGGTAGTTTTATTCAACTCAACTATTAGTATGTTGGAAATTAACATGTCTTAATATATTAAATAAATAAACATTTATTAATAAGTTTAATGAATAACAATTAAACGATAAACATTTATTAAACTTATTAATAAATGTTTAATGAATAACAATCAAACAATAAACATTTATTAAATTGCTTATTAATAAATGTTCACCTTTTGATTATTATTGATTATGTGTATGATTTTTAATTTCCAACATATTTTGGGTTCATTTTAAACCAGCCATATAGTAATTTTTAAACAATAGTTAAGTTAAATAAAACTGCCCAGCAGGTTGGGCAAACATTTAACCCAACCGCTGGGTTTGTCCATTCAGCCTAACCTGGGTTGTTTTTAACCCAGCATTTTTAGAGTGTAAAACAAGTAGAATTATTGGTTAATAAATTATCGTTAAATGGATGGACACATCCATATTGTTAAGATATAATGAAAACATTTTTACATTGTGACCAAAGGGGAAATAACAAGATATAATACGCTATAAAGAAGAATAAACATTAAGAATTATCAAGTTTTACAGTCTAATTTTAAATTCAGTTTAAATGTTTGAATACAGACCTAAAATCCAATTTAGCGTGACATCACAATACACTTGCGTTGTATGGAAGGAAAAAATGATTCTTTCATACGAGCGACATGACAGTGGGTAAATGATAATGACTTTATCATCATCGTCATTATTACTATTATTATTATCAATTTGGCTGAAACAGCCTACCTTAGTTTAAATCAAGATCTCAACCCTTTGTACTTAAATCAATATCTTGATTTTTTTGTCGTTTTAGCTTATTTCAATGTCTTATTTTAAGTCATCTTGAACCCCTTGTGGGCCTCGGCCTCTGGTTAATAAATGTGTATTACATGCATGTTTGTATTCACTGTTCACAGCGCATAACGGAGGACGGCTGTGAGACGGTGACCGTTCACAATCATCTCTGCTACGGTCAGTGCAGCTCCATGTTCGTCCCCTCCAGTGGAGAGTCTCGCGCGCAAGGAGCACACTGCACGCGCTGCGGACCCTCCAAATCGCGCTCCGTGCTCGTGCCGCTGCGCTGCGGGACAGAGGTGCGCGAAAGGCGCGTCATGGTTGTTGAGGAGTGCAAATGCGAAACTAGCAGTGAAGAGGTCAAAGTTCAGAACACAGAAAGGGTTCATTTATAACTGACAAGTTTTTAATTTAAACATATATTTTAATATTTAAGTTCACCGATGGTGTGTGTGTGTTTGTTTGTTTTGTAGGTGTTTTGTGAGTGTTTGAGTTGGCTACACATTAACGGCCACAAGATTTGTGTTGTGTGTCTTATAAGTGTCCGAAATACGATTCGGGATGTGTTAAACACGAGTCCCTGTGAATACAGGGAAAACGTTTCTGTAAACCACCGTCTGATATTCAGCGGTATCTTTGTGTTAACTGTAATGACGATGCTGATCATCAGTTTAATTTTTTTAAAGGATACATCAATTGTTTGGTTATGTGTCATTTCAAAGTTTCACCAATAAGTGTCGCTGTTTCATGAAAATAATTTCAGCAATACATTTTACTTTAGTTCACCCTGCTGTAGCTATACATAAAGAATAGTGTGAAATGGGGTAAATCGGACCACTTATGACATTGAGATAACTGTCAAAAGTGGCACAGTTTACTTGATTTCTACAGCCTTGTGGATATATAGCCTATTTGTTGTATTTTGTTGAGATGTTTAAAAAAACACTGCAACGTACAAGCACTGTACAATGCAACGAATGCCAAAGTGTTGCAGTAGCCTATTAAATTAAAAGGTATGTGGAATCAATAAAACAAGTGAAAGTAAACCCATATCGGCCTGCATGTCTTTTTTAAAATGTAAAAAAAAAAAAAAAAAAAAAAAAAAAAATATATATATATATATATATATATATATATATATATATATATATATATATATATATATATTTCTGAAGGATCACGTGACACCTAAGACTGCAGTAATGATGCTGAAAATTCGGCTTTGTCATCACAGGAATGAATTAGGCTACGTTTTATAATATAGGCCTATAAATTATTAGAAATTGTAATAATATTTCAAAATGTTACAGTTTTTACTGATTGGTCAAATAAATGCAGACATTGTGAGCTGCATAAGAGGTTTCTTTCAAAAAGGTTAAAAAAAATATCTTAATTATTCCATTCTTCCATATATCCTATGGGAATTAATTAATTAAAGTGTGCTACATCTAAGCAGGCTGTAACATTTCGGCTATGGTATTGATCTTCATTTAGCTTAAGTAAACAATATGACCATATAAGCAAGAACCTAATTTGCTGCATTAATTATACTATCGTTTAACATCAAAATGCACTTTAAGTGTTGTTTTGCTGCCTAATCGCTCTTTTCAATACTGTGGGAATCCCCATCTCCCTATACGACAGCTGCACTTCAGTCCTGGACGTGTCAGGGAAAAATAAAAGTTGTATTCATCGATTTTCTGGCACCTGGCTGGAAAAAAGGTCGAGTTTACTCATCCTATACGAAAAATCGCCCGAGGGAGAACAAGGGGGTGCTTCTTTACATCGCCTTGGCAGTCTGTCAAAACTGCTTCTTACTGCGATTTGCATTGCGCGCGAGATGCTTTTAAGTATGACGAACCTCCTCCCCTCCACCAACTCTGCGCGTGTGTTGTTGATTTTACGCGCAGCTCTTTACCGTGTAGTGGTTAATGGGGATAAATAAAGTAAATCAATAATTAATCTTAGACCAAAGTGGTTCCTTAGCGCAACAGATGTGGAGCTTTTTATACAAGTCGCGAAACACTTCAGCTGCATTGAGGGCGCCGTTGCCATGGCAACACTGCACGGGGCTGGGGCTTTTTTCTTATTCGGGCTCGCGCTTCACTCGAGCCAAGAACCAGAGCTAAGGGAAATATAACCACCGTCAGTAAGCTCGTTAAAGGTAGACAATGACAACAACGCGAGCTGCTAAGTATTTGTGTAAGGTTGAGGAAACAAAGAACGCCAGAGGAACGCGACATTAAAACTGCATTAGAGAAAAGTGGCCTGTGGTTAGTGCGATCGCGACTGCTTTTCGCGCGGGATCGGTTTACGGCAGCTAGGGAATTTTTGTTAAAGCATTACAGCGAAAACAAGCTTAAAGCTGATAATTTGTATGGATAATAGTAGCCAATGCAGTGAAAAAACTAGTAGCATATAACTTGTCACTCAGCCCATCTTATTATGTTTGTTAAGTCTGGTTTAATATGCAATCGCCCCACACATGCCCAGCACTGCATATCTCCTGAGAGTGGACCAGTTGGACCTTTGCATATTGAACCTTCTTAATAATGTGGCACTGATTAAGGCCTTTGAAATGCGGACATGGGTCTGAAGCTGGTCCATGGGTGGATAGTGGATTGGTTGGACCTGACAGCTCTAAGCATGGTGATAGGGGCCGCGTTCCTGCATGCCTCAGGGTCTTTAGTGTGAAATGCCAGGGTAAACTTAGAGATGGTGCGATTGCAATCACATGGATGTGGCACGGGTGCCCAGGAGCAGCTGGGCAAGGTTGGCACATGATTGCCATTGGGAGTTTGTGCCGCAGGGCAACGCCAGCTTCCAGTGCTTCAGTTGTATCCTACAATTCTCCATTACAATTGAACATTGAGTTGCCTTCACTTCATGTCCAACCCGCAATATCTACAAAACCCAGAGCAGCTGTAGCTATATAAAATTACACACCACCAACCGATAAGTGTCTTATTAAAAAGCAAAAAAAAAATTACATTTGAAAGTTTTGAATACCTTTTTCTAGAATATTCAGGTCTGCTTTTTCACACGTTTTACACATTATAAAATATTTTGTTTCTTTTTATGTCTTTATTTTTGTATGTAGGCCTATTAAAAAGTCAAATTGCCAAACAAAGTGTGGTGATGCAAAGCACCCAGGGTTTTTGTAATGTTCATGGTACATTATAGCATGTTTTTATACTGCTTTTAGAAGAAATTAAAGGAAAAGTTAACCTAAATAAGAACTGTGACTTACCCCATGTTGTTCCAATGCCACATGTTATTTTTTCAGTGGAACACAAAAGGAAATCATCTGTTTTTTATGCATCTTGCTCCAAAATGAGATAAAACACTATAAAATTATCATAAAGGTGTAGTCTAAGTGACTTGAACCATTTCACAAGTTTTCTGAAGCCAATATACTCAAGATTGCAAGACAAAGCAATTCTATGTGGCATAATTTTAATTCAAGTACTTAAAAGCATATTAAAGAAAAGGAAATATATGTAAGTCAAGTTCATTTAGGAATATAAAAATGACATACAAAGCTTGATTTTAAATTAAAATGAATATGTGAAAGGACATAACTGCCTGTTCATTCACAGAATACTGTTGCTGTAACTTTAATGTGTATTTTTCTTTCACTCTCATGTAGATGCACAAATGCATGTGCTTTCCTTTTCACTCCCCATCTTTGACCTGTGGGATGTGCAAACATATTAATTAGACATTATAGATTAAAGCCTGTGAGATGCAGGTGATGTCACATAACAACTCTAATTGCATTAATTAGGGTAATTAAGGCTAGACATTTGGCGAAAGCATCTTGTGTAGCCCTGCCTGATGTCATATTTTCCTGTCGTGCCATGTTTCAGAGCTCAGCGTCCATGTGTGCCGGTGTCTGCTGGCATCAGGATAACTGTGTTCATTTACCCTGAGAGAACAGGAGACATAAGCTCTGTTCCAGTGCCTAGTGAGCTGCCTACGTAGGCTGCGTTTTAAGGTGTCATATGTGCGCTCCCGACACGCTCCAAAAGGTAGGCAGCGTAATTATGCTGCCTTCGTAAAGTCACCATGAATCAAAATGGACAGTTTTTTTTAAATGGAATATTACAGTACTTATTTTAAATGATTTAGTTGTACATATCATGTTTTTTAAAATTCACGTACCCTCATAATCTTTTATCAAAATAACAATCAATATAACTTAATCTCTTCTCTGATGATGTGTTTACTGGCGTGAGGGCGGGGCAACCTGTCACTCACATGAGATCTACCAATAGCAAACCACAACCATCCAATCAATTTCCAAAGGACAAAATCAAGTCCCGCCCTACATTTGTTCTTGTTTGCGAAGTCGTTTCACTCAGATATACATCACAATAGGTAAGAAAACAGTATCGCAACTTCCGTTTCATGCCGACTTCAAATATGTATTCTTTAAAAGTAGGGCCATCCCATGATGCATTGTGATGAGCACAGAGGGGGGAAAAAATCCAAAATGGGAGACAAAAACATTTGTCTGTGTGTGTGTATATTTACATATTGCACATATGTAAAACTTTATTTAAATCAGTTGTGATCAAATGTAGACAGTAAAACAGCAAGGCAGTTTACTGGGTTTTGGAACAGAGGCATATAACTGGACAGTACAACATTTAGATTCTAGACTCTGGGAGAGAAAATCTAGAGAAAGAAGCTACAAAGTGGTGAAATGATGAATTTCTTCCAGGAATGTATGCCAGGTTTTAATGGGGAGAAGCTCATTATTTGTCTTTTCTTCAGCTTTTGACACATGGCTTTTGAGTGCACAAGGGGAAAGAGGAAGAGGAAATGGAATTCTCTTTAAGAATTCATCACTCTCAGAGATGCAGGAAGTGCCCGCGGGAGCCATTTTGTTTCTCAAATTGTGCTGAGCGGAGTGCAGCGAAGAGAGAAAATCTGGGCACAGATGAGCGTGCATTCTGAATGTCACTCCGACTCCAGAGAGTCTCTAATTGATTTGGGACTTTGATTCTTCGCTTATTCCGGGATCACAACGCTCAGAGAGCGGTAGTGAGAGACACACCTACAAGCTTTTAAATGTCTTCTGTTAAACATGACACAGATGCCGTGCAAAACTTTTTGAGAAGGGTTGTGAGAATGTTGCAGTGTTTGAAATAGTGTACTAAAATGCTACTCTGACTGCTGTCACTCTTAGAAATAAAGGTCTTTATTGGCATCTATGGTTCTTTGAAGAACTTTTTAACATCCATGGAACCAGTTGCACAAAAGGTTCTTTATAGTGGAAAAGCATTCTTTAGATTCTAGACACTAAGAAAATATGGTTCTTTGAAGAACTGTTCACTGAAAGGTTCTTTAGGGAACAAAAAATGGTTCTTTTCTAAAAAATATGTGTAAAATATATTGCACTAAAAGTGGTTCTTGGCTCGTAATCATAGGGGAACCACTTTTGGTGCTATGTAGAACCCATAAGAGGTGCCATATCGCATTTTATTTCTTCAACAAAAATGGTGCTAAACAGCATCAACAGTGGTTCTTTGGCTCGTAAAGAACCTTTAAAGGGGCTTAACAGGTTCTGTGCATGGAAGTGGTGCTATATAACACTTTAACCATCCCAAAGAACCACCGAAGAACCGCTGAAGAACTATAAAGGGGCTTAACAGGTTCTGTATATGGTAGTGGTGCTATATAGCACCTCAGTCATCCCAAAGAACCGGTGAAGAACCGCTGAAGAACCACTGAAGAACCACTGAAGCATCAAGATTTGGTGCTATACAGCACTTAAAGTGGTTCCCCTATGATTATGAGCCAAAGAACCACTTCTAGTACTATATAGCACCATTTTTTTTTAGAGGGCATTGCTGTGAAAACCCCCTTTTGGAACCTTTATTTTTAAGAATTAATATTTCTACAGACTTTTCTTACAGTGCAATGCACTCAATTTGATCTTCAATTTCCAGCACTGCCATTATAATAAGCAGTATACAATATAGTTATATACATTATTCACTATGTAGTAAGCTAGTATTCCATTCTGAAAATAATGGCTGCATCCAAAATATGTAGTATGTCCAAACTCACAGTAGGCCTACGCATAAGTAGGATTTCTGAAGTGTACATACCATGGACACTTTACTATCCCATGAGGCCACGGGACAGTAGATGATGTATGAATGGCAGTGAAGCAACGCAACTGACGCTGATAGGTCACATGATAATGACAACATGACGAATGTAGTACGTCCAGATTACATTCATACTATATAGAACATTTTTTAGTGTCCGTGAAGTAATTACTTATTCAAAATAAGTACCTACTTAAGAGAGTATGCGATATCAGACACAGCCAATATGTCACTTAAAATCAAAAGCAAAGTCACTCTGAGTGATGAAGTAAAGAACTGGATGTTTTTTTGCTACCAGATAGAAAGAAAATAAGAGGTCTAAATGTTTGAAATGAAATGTTTGAGAGATTCTGGCCTGGGCTATTGCTGGATTTCATCCGGCCGCTGTGCCTAACTCTGCTGGCCAGGCTAGAGTAATCGCGCCACCAGCCTTGCACTGTCTGCATGAAGATAAATGAGACAATTAGAGCTTCTCTGTTATCAATTACACATCCAGGACGGCTGTTTTACATCAAACACTGCAACTGCGATTCATTGCGAATCCAGATTCTTTTGTTCAGACTCCCATCGGGCACCAATCTAAACTGAGAATGCCAGTTTTAGGTAAATTGTTTTTTTGGACATTGTTATTGTATTTTCATGGCCAATTTCAAATGTTATGGGATTTTTGTGTATGCGTTTTTGTGCTTTTGCTACTGTGATTGCCTAGAATTCAAACTCCCACACACACATGCACACAGAGAGCATATATACGGAAGTGGGAGAGGGGTCTCGGGCTAGAATTTAGGGGGTGCAGGTGGCGCTAAGCCGGTATGGGCTCTGCCCGCTGTCCCTGCATGATGCCAGCGTACTTGCACACATACACACACATACACAGATGATGCCAATACCATCTGTCATCGGTGAGAACATCTGCAGCTCAAGGTGCCCTTGTCACCCATAGTTAAAGTAACGAGAGGGAGAGAGAAAATACAACTACAGATCTTATTAGGATCAACCAAAATGCAACTCAGCTGAAATAAACCTGCATCATGTTTTGGGAATTTCCATTTTAATCTTTTCATTTTTGTGTTTACTGGAGTCATCAAGCTCACCAGTACAACGCTGTTACAGGAAAAAGAAATACTATGGTAGTCAATGGGGGGCGAGATCTGTTTGGTTACTGACATTCTTCCAAATATCTTCCTTTGTGTTCAGCAGAACAAAGAAATTCATACAGGTTTGGAACAACTTGAGGGTAGGTAAATGATTACTGAATTTTCATTTTTGGGTGAACTATCCCTTTACCCAAACAAACCAAAATGTTGTCCCATACTAGGAAGCTTCTATGGATCAAAAACGTTTTTTTTTTTTCTCAGTTTGCATTCACGAATGTCCCTATTTTTCTAACAGGCCTCAAGACATAGAAAATATATGCTAATATGAAATAAAACTGTGCATAACCTTACCCTGATTCACTATAGCAAGCCTAATGAGTTCTAATTTAGAGCTGTCGGGATGGATTTCCCGGGAAACTTCATACTTCCGTCATTCGTCCGTTCGCGTGTACATCATGATCGTAAATAAAGGTCCGCCTTCTGCAGCGCGTGTATGGTGTGAGGAAGGTGTGGTAGTTGCTTGAATAGATATTATATATATATATATATATATATATATATATATAAAATAGATTATCTTTTTTTTTTCTCTTTCTTTTATTATTTTTCTGGAGGGCGATAAGGTCACTTATAACCATGTATACTAGTAAGTCTTAAACCATTAGATTAAGCACGCGCAGAACTCACGTAATTACCAAAACTTCGTTCCCCGTAACTTGTAGTTTTATGCTTCAACCGCCAGAGGGCCAAACAGCGTAGCTTTAAGCAATTAATATCTATAAATAAATTTTTTTTTGTTTTTTTTTATTTAGATTAATGAATTACAAAAAAAAAAAAAAAAAAATGTTGTTTAATATATAGCCTAGCTCACTTCTGGGGACAGTTTATCTAATCAAAACAACAACTAAAATCACATGTACGCTTCCTTTTGACACATACTTTGTCATTTAATTCTTTTTGAAGGTTCTTCTTGATTATTTGTTCTGTTCCTTTTTTTTTTGTTTCTTTAGAAACACAGATGGTTTCTTTTTCATCTCTCTATCTCGCACTGCCTCCCACCATCCGACAGGTGCAGAACACACACACACACACACACACACACACACACACACACACACACACACACACACACACACACATTATCAATGACATACATCTCCTGAGAATGACAGTAGTCAGGGGCATTAAAACTCTGCCAGGCTGAGTTTGGCTCTGTAGGGTAAGTCTTTTGATAGAAACACCTGCAAGATGGCTGGGTTTATCTGTCTTTAACGCCTCTCCTGTCTTTGGCACAGACTCTATAACACTTCGGAGACAAGAAAAACAGAAGAGAGGGGGTTTTTATTCTGCTTAAGGTTAAGTGATCACAAGAACCGTGTGTGTGTGTGACGGGGAGTTTTAAGCCTGAATACATCCACTATCATATGTGCACCTCCTGATTAAGTGTTTACACTAGTGTTTTTTAATATGTGTATATATGAGAGTCTGTGTGAGGCAGATGGCATGGCTGGGTAGCTATGCCAGTCTCTCAAACATATTCAGTGTTGTGCTCCATCTGTGACCCTGCATGCCAAAACCTGGCCTGACCCTAAATCTATCTAGGTATGCCAATTTTATGTCCCAGAGGTTTATATATATATGTATGTATATATATATATATATATATATATATATATGTGTGTGTGTGTGTGTGTGTGTTTGTGTGTGTGTGTTTAATGCATCCCTTCATAAATATTTCCCCTACTTTTTAGTCTATAGGTTATTATTATTATCTATATTATTTGTTATCTATTATAAAATGCATTAGGCTACATGTTTAAAACAATGGTATTAATAAAGAGTATACATACAAATCAGTATTTATTTGTGTTTATAGCATATTTTAAAATGATTTACTTCAATTTTCAAATAATTGTCCATTAGTTTAGTCTTAATTTCCACCACAAGGAACAATCTTTCCATATTTAAGTGTTTTAAATTATTATATTTTTATTTTGTTGGTGTGCCTTGTTATTAAGGAAAAATGTGTGAATAAAGTAAAGACAAATAAGGTAAATATCACTGGTGAACAAAATATTTTATTGTTCATTATTTTCAGTCGAACTGTAATTGTGCTAAAATATGGAAATAGTGTGAAAATATTATTTCAATTGCGTATCCACAGGGTAAAAATGGTCATATACAAAGTAAATATGAAACAAATCAGCACATAATAACAGTTTGACTTCCTGAAATGGAAAACGTTTAATTTCTGATTTAACAACATAGCCTATGTGACTTATTTTTATTTTGACTTTTTATTTTTATTTGACTCATTTTTTATTTTTATGTGTTTTTGGCTCCAAGCCTGAAAAGTGTCACGTGACTGCGTTTGCTGCATCTTTCCCGCCCTGAAACATGCGGCGGCGTCGCAGGTCAACAGGTGCTCCGGTTCGTCGGTAAGTGTTGATCTTTATTAGTTCAAGTAGTACTCCGTTATCTGCACGGAGTTCCCCACAGTAAATCCTATCAGAGAACTGTGCAGAGGTCGGCCTCATGTCTGCCCTTTGTTGCTTTAATTCTGCCGCTGCTGAGAAAGCTAATATGTGAGATCTGCCACGATTAGATTAGCTGTGTGGAGAAAATGAACCGTTGGTTTCAGTCAGACGACATTTTTAATTGATCAAAACGTAGTGTGTACTGTCTGTAAGAAGTTTTAAAGTTTTATTCGACCTATTTTATTAATCATCCACATCCTCCCTGTAATTGTTTTGTAAAAAAAAAAAAAAAAAAAAAAAAAGTTATACCATATTATTATAAATGCATCGAGTGTTGTATTAAATCCACAAATACACTAGAGGGCGCCAGAGGCTATTTCGAAAGTTAGCTTCACTTCCTACAGATAACTACTAATATAGATCTACAAAACAAGCAGAAACGTCACCCCGTCTCAATTTATGATACTCAAGTGACAAGTGCTTATTTTGTGTCAGCGGATATGACTATACTTGTGAGGGACAGTTTTTATATATCTGTATTTCACTATTTGAATTTGTCATAAATCTGCCAAATCGTGTTTTGCTTTAAATCTACAGATGTCAGCAGGTTTGTGTGAAGGGTTGGGTTTAGGGATGGGCTTTAGCAGATGGAATCACCATCTACTCTATAAAATTTGCATCTATGAAATGTCGTCACTAATATAGTGAAACATCCGTGTGAACGTTTAAATGAGACTGTAGGTTTGGAGAGACCCAGTACTGTATGCATAAAAATAACCTATTCAAGCTATATTTTCCATTTAAAACTTTTACAGTGTTCCTCTGTTGTTAAGACACTGTGGGTAGATATTAATAAGGATTTAAACTTTTGTTGTATTTGAAATGCAAAATTGTTTCTGTTTGCAGTCATTTTGACCTCTGCAAAGAAACATTATAGAAAAGTGCAATAATATTTGGTAAATAATTAAAAAACAATGTTTATGTTAAGCATGTTGAAAGAACATGAGCAGTATATTAGGTGAAAATGTTTATTAAAATAGGAGAAATCTTGATATGATTAGAAAGCATAAAGTGAAAGCACACATTTTTAAGTGCTGTTGTGTGTGTGTGTGTGTGTGTGTGTGTGTGTGTGTGTGTGTGTGTGTGTGTGTGTGTGTGTGTGTGTGGTAGCTGTTATAATGCAGTCTAGTATTTTTCAACATTCTGGGCATCTAGAGTGCCTGAGACTTAAAGGAACCTGGCATCCGTTTTTACAACACACACACACACACACACACACACACACACACGCACACACACACACACGCACACACACACACACACAATAGTTTGCTTTATAAGGTGCCCACCGATACCATGGCAACCCCCATGTTCTCAGCGAGAAAGGATACCGTATGCCAAATAAATGCCATGGTAACTTAAAAAAGAACAACATGTTGCCCAGCAACCTTTGAAAGTTATTAAGGGAAATAAGTGGGTACAGAGAAATTGATAGGGTGTTAAAAAGAGACGGGGGAGGGGGAAGAGAAACAAACAGAGAAAGAAATCTGACATTTTAGTGTATCCTTTTTTTGAGGGGCCAAATTGAAATCAGGCCATGATTAAATGTGTGTGTGGACACAATTACTCATTTGTGGTAATCAGGAAAGTTATTGTATATGGATATACATTTTGTATAAGTTGTCCTAACAGAGGCTCTCAGAGGTCTCGTTACTGCATATTTTGCTAAAATGTATGTATTCATGTAAAATCAGGGCTTTTGAAACTTTTTTTAATGCCGATGACCCCCTTGTAACACCTTGTTTAAAATATGGAGATTAATTTATACTCTGCATATTTATTTAAAAATATTATAAAGAGAACATGTTGTTTACAAAATTCAGTTATTGGCTTTTAGTTGTAATTATAAAATTCAAGACATTATTATAGAAATTAATAAATATTATCTCAAATATTGACTTTGCATTCATTAACAACAGCATTTTTTCTATTTGCAGACAATCTTTACAACTTAAAAGTACCTACTCTGCTCAGTTATACAGTAAATTCAACAAATAAGCACAAGTCAACCTGCCATACCAAACAAGACATCAGGGAGATGCCAAAGGACTGCATATAGCTACTATATGGATCCATTCGGAATTATTAAACACACCGAAATATAAATGAAAAATAAATCATTCTGAATGTTTGGAAACATTCACGATCAGTGAACAGTTCCTCTGTCAGAACAACCAATCGTGTCTATGTTTGGAGCATCTGATGCCCATGTGTACATAAATAAACACCACTGATCCTCACAAACTCTTCCAAAATACGCTATCTCAGTGGGCATCCGTTATAAAACATGCACAGTAGTACATTAATTTTGACAACTTCGTGAATTTATTGAACTGTGTTCACGCAGAAATACAATGTAATAGCGATCAGTGAGCCAAGAGTGCACATACATGGTTTGATTGCGCATCAATATTAACAGACTCGCACATACCTAATGTACAACTCCTGTATGTCACTGTAATCGTCTTTACCTTCATCACAGTTGTCATCCATTTGGACTACAACAAGCTTCTTCCCGGGTTGTTGACATCATAAACCCTGCAATTAACATAAACCTTGCCCACAGGAACACGCAACAAAGTGGGCGAGGCCATGTCGCGTGGCATTATAGAAGCGGATTATGTTCATAGACAAACAGATGTTCATGCTATAAATCAAACAATACCATTACAAAAATGCTACTACTACAGTAAAGCTTTAATCAGGATAAAACCGTATATTGAAAGCTAACAAACAACAGTTAAATTTACAAGTGACAGCATATCTAAACACTTTGACACAAATACAAACTGATATACTTACCATTCAGAAACGTCCTTTAAGAGCCGTGCTTGCAGAGGTTCTGCTTGACCCTCTTCATCATTACTGATATCTGGGTCTGATTCGGGCTCAGTTTGATACAGCAATATAGACGCCATTATTTACATTTCCACTGAAGCATGTGTAACAACTAATGGTAAGGGGCGTGGCATTTCCGGATGCTTCAGCGAATCACAATACATTGGGCCAGCTAACCAATCTGAGCACATTGCGTATTTCGGAGGGAGTGGTATCATAGAACCAGTCAAACTGGCCGTTCAAATGACAATGGAAACAGCGGTGTAGAATAAAGGTAGAATATATTTTTAAAAAAATGTTTAAAAACGAAGCATTAAGATATATTAAACTGCGCCCCATAAACACAATCAAGCCTAGAAGGAAAACAGTGAACTACCACTTTAATAATATAATGTTACAAAAGATTTCTATTTTAAATACATTTTTATTAATCAAAGAATCCTGTAAAAAAAAAAAAAATTCGCTGCTTACACAAAAATAAGAAGCAGCACGACATTTTCAACACTGATAATAATCAGAAATGTTTCTTGAGCAGCAAATCACCATATGAAGGATCATGTGACACTGAAGACTGGAGTAATGATGCTGAAAATTCAGCTTTACATCACAGGAATAAATTACATTTTACAGTATATTAAAATTGAAAACAATTGTTTTAAATTGTAATAATATTTCATTTTACTGTATTTTTTTTTTTTTTTTTTTACATCAAATAAATGCAGCCTTTGTGAGCGAAATCACTGTCATTAACCTGTGTTGGTTAAATTTACATTTATGTGCTTGGCAAACACTTTCTTACCAAAGCTCCGGTGAAGAAAGTGCATTTGTTGTGGTGTGATGATTGCTCGAGCTGATCGCTGGGGGAGCAATTTGAGCAGTAAGACAAAACCACAGCATGCTAATAAGAATGTAATTCCAACAAGACTGTAGCGCAGCACAATAAAGGAACTGTAATGTTTTGTTGGTAGGATTAGACCGTGTGCATTTCGAAAACTATATATTTGTGTCTCTGTCTCTCTCTTCTCTGTGTGTGTGCCTGTGGTTGTAGCTTTCCATATAGCCTGGAGTGATATGGGCCTGGTGCCCGATCTCAGCTCTCTCAGTGTGTGTGTGTGTGTGTGTGTGTCCGTTGAGGCGCGGGCAGATTAGACCAGGAATTGCTGCCACAAAAGCGCCCTGTCTAGTGCTCTTTAATTCCTCTAAATTAGCACCTCGCGCCAGGCACTTTACACACTCGCACACACACACACTGAGGCAGTGCCATGCTTTTAACTGCCTTGATAATCACAGCGTCAACTAATAGTCTTGCTCTCACACTTTTCTTGCTCGCACACACAGACAGATCCTCTCACACGTTTCCACTAACTCTTGGCGTCAGAGGAGTTTTTTCCCTCCTGTGAGACGCTGCTCTCAGTTAGCAGCTAATGTGAAGCTGATAGCGCCGGACGCTCTAATGCCCTTTAATTCACTTACCAGGGCTGAACTAACACAATACCTCTGCAGCTACAATCAGCCAAAGTCTCCAATCCCTTTAACCCATACATTGTGTGATGATGTGTCGATAAAATGTAATCTGTCCCGCAGCTGAAAGGCATCCTGCTGCAGGTGGGTTGTGAATCAGGGCAGAGGCCGGTTTGGTGAATTAAGATGTTTTTACTAATACTTCCAGACCAGAGAGGGTGTTAGTTTCTGCTCATCCCCCTTCTGTCTGTCTATCTGTCTGTCTCTGTCTCTCTATCTAGCTGTCCATCTGTCTGTCTATCTATCTATCTGTCTGTGTCTGTTTATCTATCTGTCTGTCGCTGTCTGTCTATCTGTCTATCTATCCGTCTCTCTGTCTGTTAGATGATCTATCTGTCTATTTGTCTGTCTATCTGTCTGTTAGATTATCTATCTATCTGTCTGTCCATCCATCTGTCTGTCTGTATCTATCTGTCTATCTAACCGTCTGTCTATCTATCCATCTGTCTCTCTCTGTCTGTCTATCTATCTGTCCATCTGTCTGTCTGTCTATCTATCTGTCTGTCTGTTAGATTATCTATCTGTCTATTTGTCTGTCTGTCTGTCTGTTAGATTATCTGTCTGTGTCTATGTCTGTCCATCTGTCTGTCTGTCCATCTATCTATCTATCTATCTATCTATCTATCTATCTATCCATCTGTCTATCTGTCTCTATCTATCCGTCTGTCTGTCTGCCTGTCTATTCATCCGTCTGTCTATCCATCTATCTGTCTCTGTCTCTCTATCTATCTGTCCATCTGTCTGTCTATCTATCTATCTATCTATCTATCTATCTATCTGTGTCTCTCTATCTAGCTGTCCGTCTGTCTGTCTATCTATCTATCTGTCTGTGTCTTTCTGTATCTATCTATCTGTCTGTTAGATTATCTGTCTATCTATCTGTGTCTATGTCTGTCCATCCATCTGTCTGTCTGTCTATCTATCTATTTTTCAGGGATGTAGATCAGTTGTTCAAGATGAATGACTGTGAGCAAAAATTAGAAACTGAAAAACATGTATGCATCTCAAATTGTTTTGAGAAATAAACAAGACAACATGGTATGTGCAAGGATCATCTTGTAGATAAATGCACGCAGATATTTAAAGTTGCTGTCAGTCTCTTTGTCTTTATACTGACACCTGTTACCTCTTCAGTCTTAACTTTCATGTGCTGTTGGAGGTAGACGCAGGTGCGCAACCTGTCCTTCACTGCCTCAGACTGTTTGCTGTGTGTGGTGTTATATTTTGTTGTATATATTTATATAGTTCTTATAGCGCTGCGGGTGGAGCATGACTCTTCCAAAGTCATGGGTTGGATTCCCAGAAAACACAACCTGACAACACACATACATACGTTGAATGCATTGCAACTCGCTTTGGTTGGCAGGACCTGTCAAGTGAATAAATGTACATTTCTGCCTGTTTACGTTGCTGCTTAAATATTCTTTACTGTTTTTTTTAATAACCTTGAGCATTGAAAAAACACTATATTGTATAAAGTAAAAAAACTATTGTTGCTATTATCAGTAGTAACTTGAATTGCAAGACATTGTTGGTCATGTGACCTCAACATGGTGACCCCATGTACATTTATGCATTTGGCAGATGCTTCTATGCTTCTAACGCGACATACATTGCATTTAAATCATATTTGTCAAAACTATAATTATAATTTAATGATAAATAAGACAATGCATGTGCATTTAACTTGCTCGTAAGTAATATTCTTGTGTGTGTGTGTGTGTGAAGCAGGCTGCATGTAGAGATCTATTCACTAATCCCCACTGTCCTCTGCATCTGCACACACACACACACACACACACACAGTGTGCTATCTGGGGCAGCAGAAGGTCTGGGCATGAGTTTTGCACTGTTGGCATCACAGCCTGGGCACTGGCACTCATGAGACTGAGAGAAAGCTGGGTGTGGTGTGTGTGTGTGTGTGTGTGTGTGTGTGTGTTGGTATACTAATGAAATTAAGCGAAGTGGCAAGGAAAGAAACAAGATATATATACTACAGATAGCATATACATACTAAAGCACTGTTCATAACACAAGTGACAGGGACAAGATTGAGACACAAAAAGGTGGAGTAATTGATTGGTTGGTTGAGGGACAGTAATAAAACACCAATCGTTTCTGTCACAGTTCGTCTGATATTTGTAATCTCTCCCTATCTGAGAGGGCAGATGCCCAGGTCATCCGGCAACAGCTGGCTCTCCATGTGCTGTGACCAAGTGTTGGAGGGTCCGTGTGTGTGTGTGTGTGTGTGTGTGTGTGTGTGTGTGGTGTTTCAGCAAGTCATCATAAATATTCATTGTCTCATTGAAATTTTATTGCCAAATGATTCTCACTAATGCCAAAGAATTAACTCTTCATTCTTTTTGTCCTCATGCTCTCCTCTGTAGCTCTTTTTGTATTTCTATAACAAAGCTTTTTATGCATGACTATAAAATCTCTCTCTCTCTCTATATATATATACATATATATAAAATTACATATGCTGAATGTTCAAATTAATTGCATATATCAGTATCTTTGAGAAAAGCATGCAGAATTCCGATAACTTAAGGCAGTAAATCATACAAAAAGGGCAACAAAAATGAAAGTGGAAAATAAAAACGGAAAATGGAAGTCAAAAAATTTGTTTTCTCATATCGAGGTTTTTAGATGCCATTTTATGGTAATTTACGTTTTTTTTAATGCATATTTTATATGGTTAAATGTATGAATTTAATATGTTATACTGTACCTTATTATCTTATATTGTTATTTATTGTCATTGTCAAATTACAGCCTTTTTATAGCCTTAAATAGAAAGTTGATTCAGTACTGCTACTACAGTTTTACTTACAGTCCAAAAGAAATGATCAGTTCTCAATGTTCTTTCTAATGGTACGTGATGTTTCAGACATCTTGGAAGATTTATTTCCCTTTGACTCTTGCTGTCAGGAATTCATGAGGTAGAACTTCAACTAAAATGGCATACAGCAGATCAATACAGGTATGGCTCCTTCAGAAATTCTGATTGATATGAATCACTTACTTAATCAGGGCCAGATGGAGAACTGAAAAGAAAACAGCTGAAGCTCACGAAACCGAGATGAGAAATGGAGTAAGAACCCAAGAGAAGACAACAGAATCTAAACCTGTAAAAGACAGATGGGGAGAAGATGGGGAGAGAGAGAACAGAAAGGCAAATCAAAACGAAAGATGTAAAGGCCAGGAATTTTAAGGGAAGAGAGACAGGTAGAATAAGAGGGAAAAGGAAAAACAGGCAGTGAAAAACATACGCAGAATTCATCAGGCTTGAATTAAACAGCACGTCATCCAAAAACTGAAGAAAGAAAAGTGTTTAGAACAAAAGCCTCCCAGTCAGGAGTCGCAAACTCAACAAATCTTTAGCTATAAAATGGCTTTATTAAACTAATTCTTGCGTTGTTGCACACCAAGTACTGCGTTTCAAAGCTACAGTCAGCCAAGAGTAAAACAGCCGTGTTTACACTGTATGCCCTTGAGTCAAATCTGGTTGATAATGTGCCACCAGAAAGTAAAACAGAAGGACACATGGTGAAAAAAACAATTGTATGTCAATTTCTCTGTCTTTTTGTTTGTGTTTGGAATTGTTTTATTTGCCTGAGACTTTTGAAGAGATTTTTTAACAAAGTCAGACCACATTCAGTTACAGAGTTTTGATCAAAGAAAGGTTTGAATGTCATTTTTACCTGGTTTTCGCCATTAGAAATAGTGGTGTTAAATTACACAAAACCAAACATGTTTGTAATTGGTCATTTTTTAAAATTTATATTATAACATGGTATGTGTGTGTATACTTGAAAAAATGCTGTGTTAAAAACAACCCAACTTGGGTTGAAAATGGACAAACCCAGCGATTGGGATGTTTTAACCTAGTGGTTGGGTTAAATGTTTGCCCAATGTGCAACCCAAAACAGGTTGGAAATTAAAAATCAGATACATAATTACTAGAGGCAACAATTATAATCAAAAGGTGAACATTTATTAATAAGCAATTTCATTCTTATTCATTAAACTTATTAATGAATGTTTATTTATTAAACATATTAATAAATGATAATTTCCAACATATTTTGGGCTCATTTTAAGCAAGCAATACAGTAATTTTCAAACAATCGTTGAGTTAAATAAAACTACCCAGCAGGTTGGGCAAACAATTAACCCAACTGCTTGGTTAAAACAACCCAATCGTTGGGTTTGTCTATTTTCAACCCAACTTGGGTTGTTTTTAACCCAGCATTTTTTAGAGTGTATGAGACCTTCACTTCAATCGGTCTTTACAGTCCTTGCAATCTCTGCATAAATCTGACCCCAGAATACACACATGCACACGCCACAGTACTGTTGCCGTCCCACATCCAGAGATCCTGTTTCACATGCCAATGACCCCCTAGCATCTGCCCGAATGCTCACGGGCTCGGCTCCGAAAGACCCCGAAGAGCCAAAGCCAACGCCCTCGACTCTTCTGCAGTGACCGGATTGGTGGCGTCCACCCAGGAGTCTGACCTCTTGCACCGCAGAGGCTTCCAGAAATGAGGTAACAAGGCCCAACGAGACAATGAGGACACATGTTGTCATCAAACAATTGGTTGCGATATACCAGTAAGAGGCAGGAAAATTTATAGACACTGGGACAACTTTAAAAAAAATCTCAAACTAAATTAATTTAATTTTCTGCAGGGGGATACAATGGTTTGTTGTTTTGGGCTAGTGGGTTTTAGCTGTAAGTAAAGGACACGAGTTAGCCTGTCGCCTGAAGAGCAGCCAGGCATACGCAGTGACCCTAGGCGGATATCAGGCCAAACGCCATGGGCAGTGTGCTCAGCTGATAAGGTCACTTTGCGGCGCTCCAGTACAACAGAACATGATTTGGCTTTTAAGGAATGTCCTTTGTGTGGAGTTGCTGGTGGTCCAGGCTTACCTAATCACAGACAGGCCTCGGGTTAAGATTGAACTTTACCATGATTACAGTCAGAGCTGTATGAGATGCACCTGGTCGAAGATCTCTTCGCCGCAGTGAGGTATTTTTAGGCCAAACAAGAAATTAGCATCACCCCGGTTCCCTCAACAAAAACCCTGTAGGATTTTTCCATTGGCTTTTGGATTATTGCAGAAAATAAGCTCTGTGACCAACAAAAGTTTATTATTCTTACCCATGGTTTCACAGACGAAGCTTAAGCCTACTACAATGTATGTTTGAGCTGTTTTAACTGAAAGTAACTTGTACTGACATATCTTAAAATATGTCAGTGCCATTGTTTTGTCTCAAGATGCACACCATTAATGTGTTTATTTCTTCTTCTAAGGAACGTTTATAAAAGCTACTTAAATGTCCTGAACTAAGGCCTAATCCTGGCTTAATCTAAGCCCTGTTTGAAACCAGGCCTTAAACATTTTGTTCATCATGATAATTAAATACATTGTGCAGAAGAAACAAACCTAAACGTAGGCTATAAACGAACTACACCACAGTTGCATGACTTAAATGTCACCATCATTAACCTTTTCAGTCTTTATTTAACATCTAACATTTTCCCTTAAGTTCGAGTTTGCCTGAGCGCAATTATAAACGATAAAGCTGTGAAAGCAGAAAAGTGAGTAGATGAGTATAACTGTTTGACATTTTATATTATAAAATATGCATTTTATGCTATAGAATAAAAACATGAAAATTTCTTGAGCTTCTGTTCACCACAGACCTTATTTCAGGCATTTAACCAAAAACCCATTGATTTCAGGACAGTGGAACCAGAAGTGCTAAAATGCTCATTTCCAGGTTTTGGCCTACAAAAATACATCATCCCTGCAGCACTCTATAGCTTTACATGTCAACTTTTCGACACCAGATGCTCAGTTAAAGGTTAAATGAATGCAAAAACTGAGTGCACTACAGTGGCCATGTTATACATTTTAACATTTAATAGCGAAAACTATGCAACAATAACAATGTCCTCGTTGTTCGTGAGGGATTATTTCACTATTTGCTTGCGGAATTGTTCATGGACACTGTAATGGAAAGTCTGACCTGAAATTTCAAAGTGACACAAATTGAAACATTATTTTCAGACGGTTCTTCTGAGGCCCTCTTAGAGGCATTTTTTGGGAAAATTAACCCTGTGGTTAATGCAGGCTGTGTGAGAAGCAGACGTGTTAAAGCAAAGAGAGATTATTAAATGAATTATAAAATACAAATTTTGGTTATTGGACCAATAAAAGCATGCATGCATTTCAGTCTAAAAAATGCTGGGTTAAAAACAGCCCGAGCTGGGTTGAAAATGGACAAACCCAGCGGCTGGGTTAAATGTTTGCCCAACATGCTGGGCAGTTTTATTTAACCCAACTATTGTTTAAAAATGACTATATGTCTGGCTTAAAATGAACCCAAAATAGGTTGGAAATTAAAAATCAGACACATAATTACTAGAGGCAATAATAATAATCAAAAGTTGAACATTTAATAATAAGCAATTTAATAAATGTTTATTGTTTAATTATTATTCATTAAACTTATTAATAAATGTTAATTTCCAACATACTTTGGGTTCATTTTAAGCAAGCAAAACAGTCATTTTTAAACAATAGTTGAGTTAAATAAAACTACCCATCACGTTGGGCAAACATTTAACCAAACCGAAATTTTAACCAAAATTTTTTTGGAGGCTTTGTAAATAGTCATTTAGAGGTAGTTTATTGGATAAAAATGAGGCAGTTAAGCTAAAGCCACAGCAGTGAACCTTTTATTCCTTATCATAATCCTTTGACATATAATACTGGAAGACACTTCCTTTTTTTTTTTTTTTTTGTGGTCTACACTGACGTTTAACAAAACAACAGTCGCCGTGTCAGTGCACACATTGAGGCTCAGGTCACGTACGCCAAAACCACTCTCTTTCAGATTGCTGTAGACCAGGATTCTGCATAAAGATAGGTTATCCACACCGAAGCGCCCTCGCTGTGGTCTGTGGCTTTGCCAGAGTCTGTGGGGTTGCCGGGCAAATCTACAGCTATCAGACCACAAGGCCTGTGGTGGTTAACTGGAGATAAATGAACCGCTCACCACACCCCTCGCTGAAATACCACACACTGCTGCCTGTCACCTGAGGTGATGATGGTCTGAGTAGACTGTTAAGGTGAAACTATAAGTGTTTAAAGGTTTGTTGTGTCTTCAGGACACCTTTTTAAAAATATATTAGTAATATAATGTGGCTGAATCCATTGCAGAGTCCTTTCGCTCTATAGAATCTAACTATATTTAAAATGATGTTGATTCCATTTCCCGCAATACCTACTGTACGTAACAGGATGTGACCACATGTCCTGCAGTGAATTATGATCTAATTTGTGTCAGAGCTGTCTTAAATCCATTTGCACTTTCTGAAAATGTCCTCTTTTAGATGAGAAAATGTTAAGAGCAGCAGTCGAAGCCAAGACTCGCATTCTTGCCACTTTGTTGCTTGGGAGTAACTGTGTTTTTCTTGGGCTTTCTGGCTCGCCCTCTCTCTCTCTCCAGCTTCCATTTCTCCTTAAAGTGAACAGCAGAAGACCGTTACAGAATACCAAGAAAAGAAGCGGCGGGGGGAAAAAAAAAGAGAGAATGTTTTGTAATTCAAAACTGCTCGTAGAGAGCCAGATTAAAACAAGAGAGGAGGCTCATATGGCAGTTTTCCTGTATCTCTCACAAATGAAAAAAATGGTTACACATCAGGAGCCAGCAGCTGAAGTCATGTATTTTACAGCCATTACTTGTCCTGTCTTATTTGTGATCTTGTTAAAGTGGTTTATTTAAGTAATAATTTAAAATAATTTTACTAATTAGATAATTAAAAGTTTTTTATTACATGTAAATTTGTTTAAAAAAACTATTTCCTCAGTTTAGGAAAACTGGCACACAGCTGTAATTAATTTACTTTTTATTGTACTATTTTAATGTTTATGATCTGTTCTCTGAATTATAACTATAACTCAAAAGGCTTGCACCAGTTTTGTAAATAAAAAGTGATCATCTTCTAGCTTGAGGAAAAGGGCATTTACAGAAATCTCAGCAGGAACCTTCACATTTTTTTTTTGTTATAGTTATGTTGCACTGTTTCACTGACAGTGTCTTTATGTGGGTGACATGTGCTTTTGTGTAGCCATAATGATGATAATGGATCAAGCAGGTTGCATATTATATAATTTAATGAGACAAAGGCTACAGTTGTTTTTTTTTTTTTTTTGAGCATGTAGTTAAAAGTGTTCATAACTGAGCACACCAAATGTGCAGTGACCCCTAATACACATAAATACTGTTCATAGTCCACTCAGGTCAGAGACACAGAGGTTTCTGCAGCAGCCTGTGCTGCACTGAGAGGCTTTTCAACTGTAGTTTATTATAGCTGATGTCTTGTCTTCTGCCAGGTATTAAAACAGCGTGGTGCAGCCTACGCTGCATTGCGGTCACATTAAGAGGTCCTGTGGCGAGCAGGGCAGCGCTAGACTCTCATTAACTTCAGCGGGATTTCAGTGATGCTGAACCCGCCCCGGTCTCACTCTCGCTCGCTGTGCGAGCGCAATTAACGGCGAGTTCGATTCGCTCCAAACTCGACCTGGAACGCATTATTCGATCGTTAAAAACGAGGTTTACTGTTGGTTCTAATTGTTCCGTGTGAAAAAGAGCCACTGGGGAAGATTTCTCACAGTGAGAAGTTCTGCTTTCAGCTCCGTCAGTCGTTCGTCGGCCACTCGTTGCAATAAACTCACATCGGGCATTTAACAGTTCCACAGAATTCGATTACAAGGTGATAAATACTCCTTTTGATGATGAAAACAGAGGCTGAATTATATTCTCTGTAGCTGTTCATTTTACACGTGTCATCATAATTATGGCTAAAGGAATTATTGAGGCTTATTCGACATTTAAAACGCCAGAACAGTTAAAAACGACATAGTAATATTGGGTTGTAGCCTATAAGACAACATTTTCGAAGAGATTCAAATGGTTGCAGAACTGTTTATGCGAGTCATTTTAAATGAAGACAATTGTGATTTGTGAAATACCGAATATAATATAGCATATCATACGTGTCTTATTATAGCAAGACTACAATATTTTTAATTAGGCGAACTGGTTTTGTTGAAAATGCTTTTCTGATTTTGGTCACGTTAATTCACTTAACTCCCCATGCAGTTCATTTCATTGTGTTAAGAAAAATTAAATTTGTCATGAAATTTAAGTCATTGTCCTTAAACATTTTGGTAAAATACATTGATACATACAGTTCATAAATATGTAGGCTATTGTATTTATTCAGCTGATTAAATTGTTCTTTCTTCACTAGTAATAACTGTCAATAAATGCGCAACATTATGTCATTGCTATAGCATTATTTTTTTATTTTTAATTTCCATATTTATTCCACAATTTATTTAAAGTGAGAAATTCAGTTTGTCAAGCTGCACTGAAGGGAATGTATTTTAGAATATCATAATTATGATTATAAAAATCATGTAATCTATTCTGAAATACGAATTGTTATTTTTATTTTCGTTAAACTTGTGTTTAATTAAAATAACTCATTCAGTTGTTGGTTTCAGGTCATTTGTCAAGCTTTGCTATTCGTTAAAGCGTTCAGAAATGTTTTACAACACTATATTAGTAAAGCTATACTTAAACTAACGAAATTAAAGTTGGTCAATAACGAAGGATGAAACAAATTAATAAAATAATCAGATTATACGGAAATGCATTATTAGTGCTAAATTAATGCAGAAGATTTTTCTATTTCACGAAGCAAAGCTTTTGTTTGATGTTTCACACCGCGCAATGAGAGAGTTGTAAGCTGAATAAAATATTATGAAATGCTAAATAGTTTTTTATTTTGATCAATTATCAGTTTAATATATTTTAAAGAATATCTGGTAGGTGGGTAAAAAAGAAAATTAAATTCCACCAATAAAGTGCGCGACGCTTATTTAAATATATATAGGCCCATATATATTTTTAAAAACGTATTATTATTAAGCTATTATTATTTATTATGCCATCATCGCGTATGAGCATCTATAACAACATTATTTGGCCAAACAACAAGAACAAAATTCTTCAACGTATTTTATCATTATTAATCAACATATAGTTTCTTTTTTTTTTTTTTTTTTTTAAATTTAATTTCCCCATGTTTTAATATACATAAATAAACTATAAATAAATACAAGAGACGTGCTTGACTGCCTGCCTCAGAAAATGAAACATTATCCGTGTGTCTATCGGTCATTAAATTATTATATTTCATTTGATTAAAAACGTACAAAAGGTTACATAAAATAATCAATATAAGCTATATTAACAATAACTAGGCTATATATACAATAATGTCAAAAATTCGACCTTGCTGTTTTTATTTTAATCATAAGTGAAGATTTGTCATAGTCAGGCATACATTTTCTCTGTATCACATCATTAGTAGGTGGAAATTATTAGTATTTTTGGGAAATTATTTAGAAATCCACAGTAATGTTTTATCATTATTTTGTAAACTGAATTAGAAATGTAGTAACAGGTACAGGTTTTACCTGGATGAGGACACAATAGAGCAGAAGACTTTTCTGGAAACTTTGTGAAATATGAAAAAACGTGTCATAAAAATGTTCTCAATTTCTATTAATGTTTATGCATTCTTAATCACTATTTTATATCTCATGTATGGCTCTGTGTATATATGCAAATATGGCCATATCTAACTCCACTGCTTAAGCTCAAGTCTAAAGAAATATAAGCTAATCTATCTGGACCATCGGGGCTAAACTTTGAAACCCTTTCTGAATAAATGCAATCTTATTTTATTTAAAATAACTATGTAATCTGATGCTGCACCTTTGGGACAGTTTCCTAATTTGGAAGGTTGTGATGGTGCATCTTCTTGTATTATTGATGGGCTGTTGGTGCTTGTTTGTGCCGTTTCAGAAGTAACAGAATCTGAAGGATGGCACGAGACACCGGCTCTCGGCAGGACACCGGCTGAACGGGATCATCAAACCTCGTGGCACCGCCTATCCACTTCTAATCACCAAGTAGACAACAAGGACTATAAAAGCTTCCCTGGCTTTTCTGATTCTTCTGCCTTTAAATTTTGTAACTTGACCATACCCCACAAAAATGAGTTGGGGAGGTCCTAAAGCCGTGCTTTTCCCACATAAAAGTGTGTTTCAGCAACGTTCCAATAACCAAAAAGTTCGAAGAATGTAGTTATTATTCGCTAAATGTGTATACTTGTGAACAAATTGCCTTCTCGTGAGGAGGTAACCATAGCAACAGCTGATCGATCGTTGTCTAAAGCGGACGGACGCAAACAACATAAGTAGCCTACTGTCATATTTACCACGTTATTTTCGATTTACACATCACAAATATATTTAAAAAAAATCTGACGTGTTTTGTTTAAAACGTGTAAAATATCCTGACAGTTAGACAACTGCGCTAGGGGCGCCAAAAGACAATTTGGGTTGCGCAAGCCGAACCTTAGCGCCCAGAAAATTACAGACAAAAAGTCTTGATAAAATGTCGACCCCCCCTGAAACTCGCTGAATAATTCGCGCCCTGATCATCAGTAGGCTGCTGCAGGCAAGATAGAACCCGTGGAATTTCTGTACTTCTCGCACTTTTGCTCGTGTTCTATTTGAGTTCTCTCTCTTTTTTTTTTACCCGTCTATCCCTGTGTGTACCGTCTGGCTTGGTGTTCAGTAATCCGCGCAGTCCATGATTTTCCCACAGCCCTGCTAATGCCCCAAAGCTGCAGCTGCCACACCGGCCGGCCGCGGAGCGCCACACGCTGCCAGTTGCTACATTGATCAATAATTTACCAGCTCGACGCCTCGACCCGCTACCCCGGTGCAGCTTCGGGTCGACTGAGGCGACAACAGATATTTACTCACGCGGAGGGGACGTTTACTCTCCCGTGCTTTTAAATGCAGCAGTAAGCTTTAGCCAACAAGCAAGATCCCTTCGGTGCGTCTACGGATTAGACTGTCGCAATGTGCACTGCTCGTGTTGGTGACTGACTGCGACGGCATTTGAGGACGCCTCTCGCTTTCATCTGTCCGGGAACAGCGGGGGTCCCGTTATGGTGCGGACAGAGGGAGATGCAGTCAAGACAAACAGGAACTGACTTCAGGACATAAAGACGACGAAAAATCACTCACATTCACGCAGAACGTCTTCATACGAGCAGTTCTGCGTACACCGGCGCGCGCGGAGAATTTCCACCGAGCTTGTGAATTCCCCGGTCGGTGCTGACAGGGAGGCTCCATCGCTCGGCCGATGACAGCAGGAGAAACGTATTATAGACGGAACAGTTCGCATTATACGAGCGGTGGCCGGGGACGTCGATAATCCATCGTTCCGTAAAGTGCCAGAGAAAGCTTTACTTTTACAGACGGAACAAACTCCGGGAAACAGCCCGACTTGTTGAGTTCTTTTTTCGCTTCCGGTATCACCGAAGAAACCGACTGGTGCACCCGCTCCCTCTCCTCTTTTTTTGGACGCTGAAGGTTTTAAAGAAAAATGGGCTTTTGAGGAGAGCTGGCAAATTACCCTGAACTACAATGGTACGTGCTATGAGAATCAATATCTTTCCCACTGTTTTCAGAAATCTTAGCCAACAGATTTCAAATGTCAAAGAGCTGCTTAGAAATTTAACAACTTTGTCGCTCAAAGATAAATCTATACTTTTTCGCTTCTCTTTTATGCTACATGTAGTTAATAGGCGATATATTATAAAAATATTGTTATGTAGCTGTTTGGAAAGTGCTGTGAAATACCAAAAACACTTTATTTTTTTATTTTAGTTTTTTCTCTCTCATATCAGCAGTTAAATAACAATAATAATAATAATAATAATAATAAAACCAGGTTTATTAGTATATAAGAAAATGTCTCCTCTAAATCAGTGTAACAGGTAATTCAATTTATTAATGGTCATGGGTTTTTATTATTATTTTATATATTTTTGCTATTTTGTATTTTTTTTTTTAGCTTTAGGATAATTTTAGGGTGTACTTTAATGTTAATGTTTATTAAAAAATGCATAATCTCTCCAAAATCAACATCTGAACTGAAGCAGAAAACGTCTAGATCCACATGCTCAGTTCCACATCATATATGGAAAAATTATCTGGCCTAATTAAACTGGTTTGATTTTTTTTTTTTTTTTATGGAGACATTGAAGACCAACTATATGTAGTAGCAAAAATTTTATTTAATTTATTAATTAATAAAAGTTTGCAAGAGTGTCTTGCGGGAGAGTTTTTATTTTATATTAGAGGTTTAGCATGTAGGCCAGTGTTGTGATGTATACCTGCTCAAGATAACTTACAACACTGTAAAAAATAATTGTTGGTTTAACTTAAAAAAGTAAGTTACCTGGCTGCCTTAAAAATTTGAGTTCATTGAAATAAAATTTCTTAGTTAATACAATAAAGGTGACTGGTTTAATCAACAGAAACTCAAAATACTATGTTATCTGAACCACATTATCTAAGTTGATTTGACAAAAGAAAACATGTTGTGATAACAAATCATGAAAATGATTTATTTTTATTTTTATGCAGTTATAAGTCACTGCTGAGGTGTACTATCACTGTAATGTAATGAAAACAGAATGATCTTTTGAGCCAGAGTAGGTTGTCTTGAGAGGTTTTCAGTCACAGCTGCACCACAAAAAAATAGCACCATTATTCATGTTAAAAGATATACTGGGTCAGTTAATGAAACTGTATGAAAGAGAAAACAATACTTGTGATAATTTCTTCAGTGTCTTTCACAGGTGTGAGATAAAAACCGAAGTGTGTTCAGATGAGTTTAACTTCATTTCCAGTTATTTGTTAGTTTAGGATTCGTATGCTCTAGTAATTGTGTCTGAATAAATATTTGCACAGCAAGCACATTAGGCTGTGTTTAGATAGGGAATTCTGTGCTTTAAGTTAGTTCTTAACTGTGAGATTGACAGGCCTTTGCAGGCTGAAGGGGTTGGATCTGAATATGAAACGCCACATTTGCCTGCAGCAAGCATTTTTTCATCATGACAAATCTTTTCAAAGCGATGAACATCCTCTTCAGCCAAGCACACCTGTGAGATCTACGGCATCAAAGAAATTCAAAAAGCTGTTCTCCGTGAACCAGGTCAAGCACTCAAGTCAGATTAAAGCGTCTGAATGGCGCACACACCGAACTAGCCGTTTAAATGCATTTCGCAAACCTGCCCCAAATCCCATTCGCCGAACTTAGTTATGGAGGCTCGGCTCAGGCTGTGAATTCCAGAACCGTCTTTTCTAGATCGACTGGTTGTCCGGATGCCAGGGTTGCCATGGATGCGGTGGCCTGCAATGATTGGTGGACTGCTGCATGAACTTGTTTCTGGGTGTAAACTTCTCATGGGAGGACGTTTTGTGTTTGTGGCATCTGTGTTGGCACATGAGATGCCATAATGCAAAGCCACCTACACACACTTTTATTCAGCTCATTAACAGTGATGAACATGTGCAAACGAACACTGAAACACTACTGCACACCTGCACACACAAATGCTCATGATCTCTCGCAAACTTGAACTCCTAGTGAACGTGTGTAGATGCACCTGGAGCGCTCGCGGAGGTCCTCACGAGCACGTTACGGACAAGACAAGCCATGGAAGTGGAGATCAGAGGTGCTGGGTGCAAACTGGGTTTGGCGTGAGCCAGAAAACTCATGTCAAAACCCCAAACAGAGCTTTAATAATTAGCAGCCTGTCGTTCATTCCAGATTCTCTCCATCTCTCTCTTTCTCCTTCTGCTATTGCCTCTGAGATGCTGGTGTGAAAAATCACATTTTTCCAACAGTTCTCCCCGAGGTGCTACTGGCAGACACACAGAGAAAGGACGCTTCATCCTTTTATATAGCACTCGTTCCTCCTTCTTTCTCCTCTTCTTTTTTTTTTGCTCTCTCCGTCTCTCTTTGATGCGGTTGCCATAGAGGACAGGTTTATATGCGGGCTGATTTGGCTCAGTATTGCCAGCTAGTAAATCATAATGATAAAAACAATGGTGCTAATAGTAATTGCTGTGTCGTTTGGAGACAAACAAAAGACAAAGAAAAAGGGGTAAAAAAAAAGGAAAAATCAGTGGGACCTGTGCTGATTGTTCTCGAGCCAGCTGGTTTTTGAATGTCTGGAGGACAGCCAGGTGTGTGTGTGTGAAACGGAATATTCTGCGTAAAGTTAGCAGATACATATGTGAATGAATAACTGCATTGCCGTGTATGTGAATGTTAATGTTGCTGTGTAATGTTCTTGTCTTGTATAATTTTGTGAAAGAGTTAAGGTTTTTTGATAAGCAAAAGCTTGAAGGGCTGTTACTTTAGTTCATTTTTTTATTTCGGCTTGTTGGGGAAAGATGTGCTATTACTTTTTTATAAGGTTCTATGAAGCCTTAAAGGGTTAGTTCACCCAAAAATGAAAATTCTGTCATTAATTACTCACCCTCATGTCGTTCCACAGCCGTAAGACCTTCATTCATCTTCAGAACTCAAATGAAGATATTTTTGATGAAATCTGAGAGTCTTCTATTTCTCCATAGACAGCTACACAACTGAAACTTTGACGATTCAAAAAGTTCATAAAGAGATCATAAAACTAATCCATATGAATTGAGCGGTTGAATCCAAATTTTCTGAAGAGACTCAATCACTTTATATGATGAACAGACTGAATTTAGGCTTTTATTCACATATAAACATTCATCAACACACAGTCAGTTGTGGTAAACGGAAGCTCAAGCATGTTTGCTTGACGCGCATAAGAACCAATGAGGTTTGTGTGTTAAGCAGCACGTTTGAGCTTCCTCAAGTGGTTTGCTCTCCAGGTTCAGTTGAACTTCTGTTTATGTTCGCTGGTCAATGTTTATATGTGAGTAAAAGTCTAAATTAAATATGTTTGTCATATAAAGTGATCGAGTCTCTTCAGAAAATTTGGACTAAACCACTCAATTCATAAGGATTAGTTTTACCATCTTTTTATGAACTTTTTGTGGTGTCAAAGTTTCAGTTGTGTAGGCTGTCTGTGGAGGGACAGAAAGCTCTCTGATTTCATCAAAAAGATCTTAATTTGTGTTCTGAAGATGAACGAAGGTCTTGTGGGTTTGGAACAACATAAGGGTGAGTGATTAATGACAGAATTTTCATTTTTGGGTGAACTAACCTTTTAAATCAGGTAGACTTGTATTGAAGGGTGTTTTTTTTGTTGTTGTCCATACAGTGAAAGGTAATGTGGTCCAATTTTAATTTTTGAGTGAACTGTCTCTTTAAGCGACCACCAGAACACCCTAGCAACTGCATAGGGTTAACCAATTTTGCATGGAAAATCACCACTCAAATTTCCCTAGAAAATGTTAGTGTAGTTTAAATGGTTAGTTCACCCAAAAATGAAAGTTCTGTCATTAATTACTCACCCTCATGTCGTTCCACACCCGTAAGACCTTTGTTCATCTTCAGAACACAAATTATGATATTTTGATGAAATCCGAGAGCTCTATGACTCCTCCATAGACAGCAATTTAACCACCATTTTTAAGGTCCAGAAAGGTACTAAAGACATTGTTAAAATAGTTAACGTGACTGCAATGGTTCAACCTTAATTTTATAAAGTGACAAGAATACTTTTTGTGCGCAAAAACAAAACAAAAATAATGCCTTTTCTGTGTCATTCTCTTACGCTGTTTACGCTTCCAGGTTCTACATCAGAACGCCGACTCATTATTGGTCGTTCTGACGTAGAACCTGGAAGCGCTGAACGTAACCAGTGTAAGAGAATGACATTGACAAGATATTGTTGCATAAAGTAATTATTTTTGTTTTCTCGTCACTTCATAAAATTAAGGTTGAACCACTGCAGTCATGTGGACTATTTTAACGATGTCTTTTGTACCTTTCTGGACCTTGAAAGTGGTGGTTAAATTCATATACCTCCTGGATTTCATCAAAAATATCTTAATTCATTTCCTGGAGATGAACGAAGGTCTTACTGGTTTGGAACGACATGACGATGAGTAATTAATGACAGAATCTTCATTTTTGGGTGAACTAACCATTTAAAGGTAAAATGTGTAATTTTTAATCTGTTTTTCAAACAACATTGGTTCAACCAATGACATGAGTTTGGGGGCAGGGCTACCAGTTTGTCCGAACAATAGTTAATAAGGGTTTGAAAGTGGTTTGAAACAGTCATTAATTTTGCAGTTCTGTTTGGCGCTGAAATTATACACTTCGTTCTAAAACTCCAGCCCACAAAAGTGTGTGTGTGTGAGAGAGAGAGAAACTTCAGATTTCAGGAATTTAACCACTTAATCATTCCACTAAACCACAAACGTATTGCCATATGCCTCCAACCCATATACACCTCTCTCTCTCTCACCCCCATATATGGAGGAAACCCCCTCATTTGATTCCGTTATTCCCACCAATTAAACATTTTAAACAAAGAGCTCTATTTATCGGTGAGAGCGCGGAAACTTGTCGTAATTAACACATTTACATACATCTCCATTGACTCCAATTAGGTCAGAGGCTCCCAGAGCTGCTTTGAAATGTCCCTCTTTTTTTCTGTGCGCTTCGCCTCTAAAATGTTAATTAAGAAGAGTCTTGAGATTCTGGCTGAGGGCTGGCCATATGGACCCTGCATATGCTCCATATGCATACAGCCCATATATAATTAATACATCGCCACAGAAAAAAAGGAGGCGAAGACGAGGCTGAAGGTTCCTCCTCTCAAAATGAGGATAATAGTGAAATTCAGAGAGTTCCTCCAGGTGCAAACATAGACTTCTGTTCTCCATCTGTGGACAAGACAAATGAACGGATGATCTCATCACCGCGAAATACGGCCGAGTTGAGTTTGTTCAGCTGGTTTGTGCGGCCTGGCCTCACCGATGGCTTTGATTTGCTGGTTTATCTTAAAGAGCTGAGAATCAAGTCAATCAAATTAAGAGAAATCGAATGAGCAAGTGGAAGTTTTTCCATTTTCTGCTTCGGTTCAGGGCGATGGGAGCCGTTGGAAAGAGCACATGGTGAAATCTGGTTAGCTGATTTCCTGGAACATGAGAGTAATCAATACCCTGAAACTAAACAAAAGTAAACACTTGAGTCAATCAATACCTAAAATCCGCATAAAGACATCCAACCGAGAACATTCAGAGTTTATATCAGCCATTTTGACACTTTTAAACCTTCCAATTGCATCAAGGCTAGAACTTTTTGCTAGACCTTTGGGCTTTTGGTTAATGTTCTTTGAGCGACAGTCAGGTTTTTTTAAAGAAAAGCTGGAGAGCTTCACAAACATTAGTGAAGAACTCACCTGCTATTCACTGCCCCATAAAACGCTCCTTCCCACAACTTTCACTCTTCGGCTCTTTTGTTTTCAACCAATTTCTCAGAGCAGCAAGAGCTCGCCTCTGAGTAACGTGTGCTTTTTAATCGTTCTCTTTAATTATGAAAATGCATGTTTATGTTCTAATAAAGCCAATCAGCAATTGTTCCCTGCTTGAATGAGATTTTAGCGCGCTGTAGCTAAGACCCTATAAAAGTGAGGGAAAATTGGGAAAGCTAACGTTTCATTGGGTGGATATGAATAGGCTTTGTTATTCACCACTGCCCGAGTCTAGTGCCAATGCCTGGGACTTATTATGAGCAAACTGTGTGTGCGTATGTGCTGGAATGGATGTTGATATGTATTTATGCACACAAACGTGCATTTGTGGTTAAAGTTTATTGTTCATATTTGAACATTATTAGTGTGTGTGTGTGTGTGTGTGTTTGGGGGTGTAGATGGTGGATAGTTGTTGAATGAGGTCCTGGTTGGCTCACTGGAAACCTGGTGTGGTTTTTGAAATGGAGGTTAAGTCTTTCAAATGGTTCTGTTTCTTTTCTTTTTCATGGAGATGTAGGTGAGGTGTGCACCACTTTATACCGTAGAGACTGCTTTTTTAAAAACACATTTGCAATAAATATCCATCCATATAGAACCATGCATTCAGTACAAAAGTTCATTCACAAAATGCTCCAGACATATTATTTATTTATTTTTTTTTACACATATGATTATATACTCCTATTGATAATTGTATAAGACTCAAGAGCAAGCGTATATGTATTCATTTTTTAAATCTTGGAATAATAACCACTGTCTTACCTAATGCATCCAAATACATTGCATTGCATGAAACACATCATATGCCATAATAATAATAATCATATGCAGTCACCATCAACAATGTCAGCGCCAACTTGACAAGCTTTGAGAAGTTGGGCCGAAATCCAGTAGTGAGTGCCTTCAGAAATCATCTCGGTGCAGGCTAGTTTTGAGGTTTGATAGGGTGGTTGCATATTAATATTGATATTACTGTATTTGTTTGTTTTTTTTTACATACTTTGAGCTACCATTTATTACTAAATATTTATGCTTTAATGCTTAGTGATTTCAGAAGATGTGATTTCACTGTAAAAATGATTTTTGAAACAAAGATTATTAGAGAGCGTTTTACAAAAAAAAAATCTTTATTTGTCTTTCAGTTTTAATTCACTGTTACTTCCCATAATTATTTTTGGTTTTTATAATCAATTTCTGAGTGAAATGGTTTCAGAGTAAATCCTAAACCATTTTTTTTTTCACTGTACATACAGAAAAGGATGAAGTTGCCTGTAGCTGCTGATCTAGAGTCATATTTTCCTTTCTTTCTATTGTAATTAAAGTTTGAATCTGGGATGGGGAAACTGATCCTAAACCAGCAGTTACGGGTAGAGCTATATCTATATACTGTGACCAGGAAGGCTAAGCCTTTCGAAGGCTCCACCTATGTTAATTGTGCTGCTGTCTGTTTGACGTACAAACATGAGAGACTGGTTTATTTAAAGTATTGAACACAAATGGAACATGGAGAAGCAATAAGAGTTAGAGACCATGTGATTGATTGAGGTATGTTCCACGTTCTAAGTTTCAGGTTTCAGGTTTTGTGATGCATCTCTTTGTCAGATTTATCTGTAAAAAGTTTTTTCTTTGTATGACCCTGTGACTAAATTTGCTTTATCTATGTTTTGTGTTAATTACAGGCCACAGAATCGTATCTGGTGCATGAAGGTCCCCATCGAGCCCCGGGCATCTCAGAGTGTTTCCTAGTGCCTGAATCCTACAGGGTACAAGCAATTTTCATCTTTCTGTCTGTGCCGTTGTTCATTTTTTTCCCCTACAAAATGCCTGTAACATGATGAACTGAACTTTGGTTTCTTTCTCATGGCTGATGTAATTAATCTGCTTTCAGGACAGACTGAGTTGGACTTCAGATTGTGATAAGATGAGTTGGAATCAGTTAAGCAAACTGTCAAACTTTGATAGAGCAGAGATATAATCTATACACTCTTAAAAATAAAGGTTCTTTACTGGCATTGATGGTTCCGTTAAGAACCTTTAACATCCATGAAGAAAAAATGGTTCTTTTAAGAACTATTTACTGAAAGGTTCTTTGGGGAACCCAAAATGGTTCTTGTATTTTATCTAACTCCTGTACCTTTTTGAACCTTTATTTTTAAGAGCGTAATGCATTTGATTTTTTTCCTGTTTCATAGCCTGTGAAGCATTTGAAAAGCCTTTTTCAAGAGAACGGTGTACGTATGCATCATAAATCTCATCGGCCGTTTATGATTTCATGTGCTGCGTTTATATGGTAAGATGGTGGTTAGCGTTGAGAGGAATGCCGAGTTTATGTGGAGAAGCAGCTGCAGGAATTATCTACATAAAATATCATCGGGATTATTTAACTGCCAGCCATGAGGGAAGGGTAAAAAGCAAAGTGTGTGTGTTTGTGTTGGGCTAAAACCACACACACCAACTATATCGCTTGCATATGGTTCTCTTATGTGAGTTTTAATGGAAGTTTTAGCTGCTGTAACCACAAACCGACTGTGGATCTGCTTAACAAAGAACTGGATGTTTGTGCGTGTGCGTGCATGTATGTATTTGTATGTGTGTGAAAGTATGCATGCGCTGAAAGCAGAATTGTTTTCATGCTATTTTGTAGAGTAATGGCTGCGAGATCTGTGTGAAGCACGAAGACTGTGGTTTTGGATTTGTGCCTTTCGATGTTGTAATGCCAACCTTTGTGCCCTTTCTCTGACCTCGCTCTTAACTCTTAATATCAGTGTTTTACTTGTTGTTGTTGTTATATTGGCTGTTTTGCAGATGCATTTTATCCTTTTAAAAACATATTGTGCAGGATCTCGGAAAGTCATATAGGTTTATGGGTTGCCTCTAACTGTATTTAGACTTATAACCTTATTTATAGCTGTTCTTTTTCATTAGGCCAAAGTGAATGAACAGCATCTATAAAAACAAAACTGAGTGAAAACTGTTTATGTGCTCATTGTATCTCAAGCAGGTCTGACATTATCAGACTAAAGCCTAAAGTATACTTCACTTTTTATGCATACGCGAGGGTCAGCGTACAGTGCACGTGACGCAAATTTCATCATCAGTATGTGTGTACTGTACACGCACTGTTTTTTTGTGATTTTTGTAACCGTGCATACTATCGAAGGATAGGTCACAATCAACTTGTAACTCGTTCGCGTACACAGGCATTCGATGCATGCACAGTTTTGAGCAATCTCACGCCACAAGTTACAACCCATGTAAATATCTTTGTATTCTTTCATGCTAGAGTTGTAAAAATGAGGGTACTTTCTAACCTCTTCACACAATCTCTCGTTTATGTAGACCTCCAGTGTCGCTGTAGCTTGCATGCGTTCCGTTCTGTTTATACAGGTTTTCCTTCGACTACCTTGTGAATCAACGCCCCCAGGGCACGGTTGCCACCTTGTGGATAAAGTAATTACTGCAAGAAAAATTAAATGTGCATGTGCGTACAAAGTATGTGCGGTTACAAAAGTCTGGTGGTGCGTGTACTCTTCTGATGACAAAATTTGCATCTTTAGGCGACAACGATGTCAAAACGATCACACGGATCCGCAAAAACGTTTAAAAACGGTGTATTCTGCTGCCAGGCCAGTAGTTGGCGATGTTACTTTGTAAAGAAACACTACTCGCCTATAGTCTGAACACATGATACGCATGTGCATCACGTCACCGTTCTCACAAATTTATACAGAGACGATAACTGTATTGTTTTAAAAAAATTGCACTTTGAAACCTGTTTTCAAAAGTTTGCATTTTCAGGCCCCCAAAATGCTGTTTTTGTGTAAATGAACGACCAAAATGCATAAAAAGTTTTTCGTTTTTAGTTGAAAATGGTGTCGTGCAGACGGCCCCTAAATCTATTAAAATTCAGAATGTATTATGGAGACTAGAAGTTCTTGTAAATTATAGAAAATATTTCTCTTCTTTGCGTCAAAAAACAATAGATCGGTCAAATCCATTTTCTCAACCTGCAGTGGTAATTTCTAAAACCATTGGATACCTAAAACTCCATGGTCTGTTTTCCCAGATGTTGATTAAGCTTTGTGCTGGATTAAGCTTGTAGTCCTGGATTAAATTGTGCAGTAATTGGTAAGTCTCCTTTGTGGTGTTGGCTTAAGCGGTCTATGAGAAAGCAGTCCTAATAAAAGAGCAAGCTAATCTGCCTCTTAAAGTTTGACAGCAGAGGCACAGCAGAGTTTCACGGCTGGAGAAGGTGCAAGATAAGCATAGTTGAGCGTGCTGCTAGGCAGCCTGGGCGCTGTGGTTTGCCACAAAACAGATGTGGATTTAGGAGACCACCCTGCAATACAGTGATGCAAGACTGGGGCCTATAGATGAGTCATAGAAGAAGAGAGTGGGGAGAGAGG
This sequence comes from Elopichthys bambusa, assembly GCA_037101425.1. Taxonomy (NCBI): domain Eukaryota; kingdom Metazoa; phylum Chordata; class Actinopteri; order Cypriniformes; family Xenocyprididae; genus Elopichthys; species Elopichthys bambusa. The sequence continues at coordinate 34,689,643 of CM074436.1, forward strand.
GGTTACTTACCTTCCATTACCTGATTAAAGTAAAGAGGCAGTAGTATTGCATGGAGAAAAAAAAGTATTGCATTGACTCAAAGAATGCAGTCAGTCCTGCTCACATTGATTCCATATTTACTTGGAACTGCCCTGATTCTTAAAGGCATTCAATATTTTTTTAGGTTCGTATTTTCTAAGGTTTAAGTTATGCTTAATATTAGAGTCACTGACACAGTCTCAATAGCCAGTGGCAAAACGAATATTTTAAAGAGCAAGGTGAGTGATATATACCTAATGCACTTTTATATGAAAACAAAAGATCAAACTAAATTGCTCACCATATTTACTGAAGATTCACCAAGAAAAAAAGAATATGTTTAGTAGCCTATTGACAAGGCTGGTGAAAGATTTTGGAGTAGAAATAAGTGGGAAATACCACTCAAAACTGACCTGGCAATATTGATCTATAATAAATTATAACGTGTACCAATAGTAAATATGTTTTGGGAACTGCTGTCATGGCAAAATAGCTTTAATAGCTTTTTCATGGATGTATTTACCCAAATGATGTATTTCATCTTTCCTACTATTAATGAATAGCAGGCTTTCTTTTGCAAAGTTGTAGAGAATGAGCAAGTTCTTCACTTTTTTCTTAGATAAAGTTCAGAGAGCGAAGGGGGAGAGTAAGAAGGAGAGAAAAGTTTTTTTTCTTCCTAAAGTTTGAGCTTTCACTTTCTGCCTTCGAGGCGGGGTTAGCGGCGAGAGCAGCATGGAGTAGGCGAAAGGGGGACGGCGAGCAATTGCAATGCAGCAACGCGGCGAACTTCCACTCAACTTCAAAACGCGATTCATTTCCCGCCTCTGAGATAACTATGTACTCTCCGTACTGCTTGACACAGGTAAAATGCATTCATTTAATTAATCAGTCGTGTGTGTGTGTCCGGATGCTGCATTGTAGAACTGTTGCTGTGACTTGTCTTCTCTGTTGCTGCTCAATAAATGCATTTATTAAGTTATGCATTGCGCTTTTTAAAACATTATTTTCGTCCGCGCGTTTATTTGCAGCTCCCAGCTCGCTCGCGGTAGTTTCGGAACTCTTCTCGTGCGTTTCATTGCACATGGGATCGAAGAGAAAATGGCGCTTCTCCCAAATCTATTTTATATAAAAGGAGATGGGCTTGACCAGAGAGGAAGCGCGGCTGGTATAGTAAACAGCTCGAATTTTAGATGTCAAACCATGAAACGTTATGGTAAAATTTCTTTAAGCCGTTTTCCAAGCTGTGCTGTTTCGGGAGTTGACCCGACGGTGCGTCCAACCGCTCCCGTGCATGAACTTCCCCGCGCCCGAGTTCAGAGACACGAAGTGACATTGATCTACCTGTCCTGAGTGAGAAATGTTTGCAAAATCTGTTAAATATGCATTTCAGGGGTGTGTTTTGTTCTCCTGTAATCGCATAGTATGCTAATTTTATTGCAGATAAAAAGGATATAAAGTAAAAAAGTAAAAACGGGGTTTTCTTATAATGCTAAGAGACTCTTCCCTATGCAAGAAATGTTTTGCAGACGTTATGCAGTAGGCTGTTACATGAATATATATCTTACGATTTGGTATTTTAAAAATCTTTTAGAAGTTTTGTACTTCACCATATTGATTCCTAATTTATGAACCTTTTTTCTTGATTAGTTATGAAGCGAGCATTTGCACACTGACCTAGGCTATTTTTATACATTAAGATCTTGTTTTTTTGTAAAACATAACATAGTGATAAACATAATTTTATGATTACAATTAAGTTATTCCCTTAAAAAGTTCTGGCTATTATAGGCCGAGAATCAGACCGAGCAATCCATGCCAACTTGACGTCTGACTTAATTTACTGTCACCAATCTTTGAAAAATATTATTCTCTTTTTCTACAGTATATTTACCCAATACTTGTTGAAATGTCAGACTGTTGCAGTTACAAAATATTGCATTAAACTGTCTTAGATCACAACAAAAACTTTGTTTTGATTTATTCTGGTTGTAACTCGCTTTAATTGTTGGCCACAGAAAAATATACAATGCTTACAAATATTAAGCAGTGTTTAATATGCTAAATAAACCTGTATTTGAGTACAAATGTCAGTTTTTTGAATGTATATCATATCCCTGACGGCCTACACTTGAAGCCTTTTTGCACAAAGCAGTAGGCCTAGTATTTTTTGAAGAAGCATTTGTGTTCTTTAAAGATGTGTGTGTTTGAATAAATAATTCAACAGTAAATTGAAAATGTATGTGCAGTCGTGTGCCATATAAGCGCGTAGGGGCTTGTTTGTGCTTCACGCTGCTTGAAGGACTCGAGCTGCGGCGGCTGGAATCTCGTCCATCTCGGAGAGACTCCCTCGCGCAATCTGGCCCGGTTTTGTGGCAGTCGCTCTTTCTGGCTCTTAAATATTCCTGTATAGCAGACATTCGACAGGTCTTTAAAATTACTTGCCTTTTGGCTGAGACAATTTAATTCTCTATAGGCGTACCTAAACCTATTCTCTCTCGTTCTTATAATTTCTTTATTTCTTTTAGGCTATTTCTTTCATTTTTAGAGGATTTTGCTATTGGCTTCAATTTCTTGGCTGCAAATAGACCTTTCTCTTTTCCCCACACCACACGACAGACTGGGTCACGCCAAACTGTCGGTGAATCCAAGACGTGTCTAAAATAGCCTAAATCTCTCATTCTGCATAGTTGACGGCTCTTATTTTTGTGGCGAATAATTGTTTCCTTTTTTATTACATTTTAAAAGCAAATGTCAAATTAGGCTATGCCTCTTTTTGCCAATGTAAAGGAGGCCTGAACGGCAAGCAGTATGTCTATTAGTTTTGAAGAAGCATTTGTGTTCGTCAAAAGATATGTGTATTTTTATTTAGTAATAGGCCTACTAAAGAAAATGGAAAATGTGTTTGGAGTGCCATATTGGCCAATACGCGAATAAGCGCTGCTTTGCGTCGCGCGCGGCCTATCAGCGCCTGTTCAATCGTGCGCATTCGACTCTAATTAGTAGGCTCCCGATAATTATGTATGGTGTGACAAGAACAACACGTTTAATTATTTATTCATTTTTACTTAGCCAGCACAACCGTCATTTCAATAGGTTTGAATATTTCAATATTTGCTTTGCACTATGCAGTCGACGAAAAGGGCGATATAGATCCAGTTAAGAGAGAAAAGTAAACAGTAGGGTCAGTGGCAAATAACGTTCGAGATAAAAAGGATTAATCTAGTTTAAAACACATGGCAAGTTCTGAAAAAAGTGATTTTTTTTTTTATATCCATGTAGGCCTACAACATTCTCAAAAAAAAAAAAAATATATATATATATATATATACTTCAATATAATGTACTTCAAGGTACAATATTTTATACAGCATATAGACTACAAATATAAAAATGTTATAAATACAAATATTTTAAGGTTACTCTGCTTGACATGAACTGTCGCCCATTAAAGGTCAAATTATGTGATTTTTTTTTTCTGTTTTATGGTTTTGTTGTCATATGACAACAAAATGGCTACACACTGACTTTGATTTGGCAGACAACATTTTTGAAGATAATATTTTAAAACAAAAATGTATGTACTGATTTTTAATAAAAGTAATGATATGCCAAATGACAGTAGTTTATTTTTGTACAAAACATTTTTTACTATTAGCCTCAGACATTATTATATTGCATGTATTTTTTTTGATAGGGAATCCGTTTGTTTGGAAAAACATTTTCTCCCATGAGTTTAGGCTATTGTAATATTTTCATTTGTATTATGTGTTATTTTTATCGTATATATAACCTGTTTTTGTCATGTTTTTCTTTTTCTTAACTGTAACAAAGTGTCTCAGATGTATGTATAGAGTGCAATAAAGACCACGGCTTACGGGTAAAGCTTTATCACACTACTGATTTACTGCATCCTCGACTCAAGTCTTTCAGCCCGTGTTGGCATTATCTCGACTGTGATTTTGATCGCGGCGATAAAAGATTCTTTAAACCTGCAATCGCGCCACGTAGTGCTTGTGTGTGTTAAAAGGAATCCCTCCTTTGTCTCTTGTGGCTGATTCAGATTGTAGGCTGGATAAATCTTGCGGCAGGCCACGTTTACGTGGAGTCAAAACTTGGGTGAGGTTTGGCGGTTTATGGGACGTTTATGTGCCTTCAGAAGATGGAGACGAGAGGGAGGGTGCGGTGTGTCTGCGTAATGCATGGTAATTCCACCAGCGTGGATGTTCTCGATCCCCATGATCCCCCTCTCACTCTGTTCAGACGTTTGTTTTGTCGTCTTTCTTATTTAATTACGGTTAATTATTAAAACAAACGAGGACGCGTACGGCGCGGCAACAAATGTAAACAATAACTAATGAATTATTAACGTTGATAAAAGGTTTTCTGGAATGGCCGGAACAGGTGGGGAATCTCAAGCTTCCTACGTAATGGAAGTTAAGCATGGGTTGCCAAATGTGTCGCGGTGCGTTTGGGGAGTCTAAGGACCTCAGTTGGAGCTTTGCACATATCTCAGGACAAGTGGTTAGCATTACGTTTTAATGTATTTTGAATTTTCTTACATTTGTCCCAGCAAGTATCTCGGATTTGAGGACATTGGGGGTTTAGCCCTGAGTCATGGTAATTTCCTAAAGTTTAGCAAGTATAGCCTATTGATATTTATGTATATTTATTGTCTGTCCCACTTCAGTTCTCTGCCATGTTTTTTTTTTTTTTTTGATGGGTATCTATATTATATTGTTTATATTCTGGATATCTATATTGTTTAACAGCATAATTTACATTTTGAATGCGTCCCTGCTCAATACAACATGCACAATATATTTTAACAGTGACTCATTCTAACATAAATCTCTGTAATGTTGAGTTAAATGGAGCAATTTCTATTTCACATAACCAAGCCATTTCCTATTCCATTCTGTTCGCTGACTGTTAACTAATGTAAATGTTTTAATTGATCTTTCTTTCATTGTTTTATCAGTCATTTGCTCTTATTTACTGGTCTCAGATGGGTGATTGGTATGCACTGCATGAGTGATTTGATTTTGACCAAACAGACAATTAATCTTACATGTGCTGTCGGATTGTTTTCTTCACCTGGACTGAAGTGCTTTTGCCAGGCCTCACTATTCACTCTTGATAGGTATTGCAGCTTTTATAAACAGGGAAATTTAACGATAATGACAAATGCTTTTTTCTTGCCTTGTCTACCTTTATTGACTTTCCCCTTTTAGTAAGGGTCTTTTTGGGACATGACTGTGGGAGGAGGAGATTGCGTCAAAACAAGAACATCAACTGCTCTTTCCTCCAGTTTCTTGCTCAGCCTGGAAGGGAAATCATTGAAATGGGAGGCTGTATCTGGGAGAAAGTGTATGGGAAATGCAGAAATTACTTTCAGATAGCAGGAGAGGACAGGTTGGGACCGAGGCAGCAGCCCTGGGGAACACCATTCGATCTCCATCACAGGTCATTTCTATATGGAAAAAACATATACTCTTAAAAAACAACAAAGTCGAGCTATAAAATGTCATACTCAATAAAATGCACGACTGTAAACACTTGTGCGCTCCAAGGCTGATGCCTTAGTGTTCCTGGTGTTCGTATGAACGTCTTCTTGATTACACTGAAGCAAATAAATCATCAGATGTACAGATCAAGCCATAGCAAATCAACAGCAGTACTGTCACATAAACAAAAACGATTACTGCATGAACGTCAACAACATTAAGAGTTACTGCAAGGTCTTTGCCTCTGTTCAGGTGTCTAGTTCCAATCAGAATACAGTGCAGATTGTTAATAGTTTCAGTTTCATAATGCATAAATCATTTTAAAAAGATGCAATGGTGTTTCTCCCTCACAGCCCAGCATGACCCTGCTGCAGTTCTGCTGGCATAACATGTTTGGTGTGGTAACAATATGCAAAGTTACATTATATTTATGTTCCTGGCAGACACAGTCTTACCAAAATGTCTTAGAAGAAAATACATATCCTGTGTTTTAGCTGGCAGCTCAAGTGCTACGATGAAACCTCAGGTTCTAAAAAGAACAAACATGTCATATGTTTTATAGTAGAAATAAGTCTTTACACTGTTAAAAATGAAGGTTCTTTATTGGCATCTATGGTTCCATGGAACCTTTCAATTGCAAAAGTTCTTCACACTAAGAAAAAAATGGGTTCTTATAAAGGGTTAGTTCACCTAAAAATGAAAATTCTGTCATTAATTACTCAACCTCATATTGTTCCACACCTGTAAGACCTTCGTTTATCTTTGGAACACAAATTAACATATTTTTCATAAAATCCGATGGCTCAGTGATGCCTGCATTGCCAGCAAGATCATTTCCTTTTTCAATGCCCAGAAAGCTACTAAAGACATATTTAAAATAGTTCATGTGACTACAGTGGTTCAACCTTAATATAATAAAGTGACATGAATACTTTTTGTGCACCAAAAAAACGAAATAACGACTTTATTCCACAATGATGGGCGATTTCAAAACACTGCTTCATGAAGTTTTGAAGCTTTACAAATTTTTTGTTTCGAATCAGTGGCCAAATTCACGTGAACTATTGAAATTTCGAAACACTTATGATGCAATGATGCCTCGTTTACTGAAATCACGTGATTTTGGCGCTCTGAACCACTGATTCTCAACAAAAGATTCGTAAAAGCTTCGAAGCTTCATGAAGCAGTGTTTTGAAATCGCCCCTTAACTAGATATTGTGGAATAAAGTCGTTATTTAGTTTTTTTGGCGCACAAAAAGTATTCTTGTCACTTTATTGTATTAAGGTTGAACTACTGAAGTCACATGAACTGTTTTAAATATGTCTTTAGTACCTTTCTGGGCATTGAAAAAGAAAATGATCTTGCTGGCTTGATTTCCTCAAAAATTAATGACTGAATTTTCATTTCACCCTTCTAGAACTGTTCCATCAAAGGTTCTTTGTGGAACCGAAATGGTCCTTTAATGGCATCGCTGTGAAAAAAAAAAAAAAAGAAGACACCAGGATGATAGTTACTCATCTACTTTCTCTCAGATTCTCTCGGTCTCTCTGTCTGTGCTTTACTTTTCAATCTTTGTTCCTACATCTCCATCATCCATCTCATTATTAACCATCAGCTGTAGTTCTGTAGTTGTCGTGGAGACCAGCGCACACATACAGTATGCGTACGCAACACCAAACACACTTTGCTCATTATTTTCCTCATAATCGCTTCACTTATAGCACAAGTGTGTAACAATGCCGTCTTTCACAGCGGTGACTGCACTCTTGAATATGTCTTTTCTCTTGTTGCTCATTTAAAGAGAACCAACGTTCTGACCCAGCGCTGTTGTAATTCACTAAAGTTGTGTGCCTTTTATTGGCCAGAAATAACTAAGTTCCATCGAAAGGTCATGGCCATATTGAGGCCAGCACAAGCATATGGTTTTCCTGCTTTTATGCTAGATAGACCTTTTTTCTTTACTGTTCAGAATTTAACTTCAGGGTGAAAGACCTCAAGGTGAGTAAACATGCATGCCTTGAGTCCAGGCTATAAAAAAATAGTTTGGCTGGCTCTCGCACATAGAATGAATAAAGACCAGTGTTGGGGAAAGTTACTTTTAAAAGTAATGCGTTACAATATTGCATTACTTTTTTTACTTACTTAGTTACTTTTTTATGGAAAGTAATGCGTAAGTAAATACTTTTGCATTACTTTTTTCACTTTGGCTCGGCTTGCTTGTTTGTTTTTAATAACAAAAAATAACACACAAAAGTTCTATTTTTGGCAAATGTAAAGGCCCTTTCACACCAAAAGTGAAATGAATAAGCCTTAGGCTGAAGGAAATGCAGATTCACACCTGTACAGTAGAGGGCGCCGTTCAAAAAAACTCTTAGCTGTGCTGCCATTCCTTCGCAAAAGAAAAGGAGCAGGAGAAGAAAGTTCAACACTCTTCAGCAATGAAAAAAGAAACACAAATGTGATGTTTAAGAGAAGTAAATTTTGAATATTAGTGCATTGGATCATTAAATGACAACAGCAAAGATGTTGGTTAATAAAGTAAGATTAAATACATAAAGTATATTTGTGTTTTTTATTACATATTTAATTTATTTGTTACATATTTTATTTTATTATTTTATTTTTACGGATCCCCGCACATGACATGCAGGAAAAAAAAAGTAGGCTAAATCATACGTATGCTTTACTAAGTCCTTCCCTCGATTCATAAATCATGCGCATCATTTAGCAAATCGAGGGAACGAAATAGTAAATCATGTGCACAATTTACTTTTTTTCCCTGCATGTCATGTGCGAGGCTCCATACATTTTTATTCCTGTTTATTTAATTATTTTTAGTTTAATATTCTAGTCTAGTCTAGTCTAGTCTTCTGAGGTTTCCCCTCAGTAATATTTGTATCACAGTGTGAACCTTTAGGACGGCAACTAACCATGAAATGAGAAAGAAAAATCCAAGAGCTACAAAAGGGTTTTGTAAAGGACTTTGAGATGACGGCGTGTGTGAGTATGTTTGACGAGCCTGTGGCTCTCTATGTAGGTGATAAATGGAGAGTTTAGAGCAAGTGTTTATAGTAGCACAGTAGCTGAAGAGGCCTGCTGTACCGATGGGCCTGAGACACTCAAGGTCGATTATTTCTGTCCTACAGTCTGTCTGTCTGTCTGTGTGTGTGTGTGAGGCTCCTGAATACACCCGTCTCAAACAGTTAGTTGGCATCTATGACTGCAGCTCTGCCACTCTGCTTATATTTTGAGTAGAGGTCTGTGATGTAAACTGTATCGGATATGCAGATGTTAATAAAGTAGGTTCTGCTTTTTTGTTTTCAACAATGCATACCTCCAAAAAAACTTGGACACAAATTCTTTTCTTCGTTGCCGTGGCTGTCGGTTGCTCCCCATATTGTTGTTTGGCCTTTGGAATGGATCATGCGGAGCAGTGGTGAATTGGTGCTGGCTGGAGAAAAACTGACAACAAACCATAACATTTCAGTATTTTAACCTGATATGGCTCCATAGAGGAAAAAAGAGAAAAGGATTAAGAAAGGTGAATATGTTTGTACTTGTTTTGTTTGGAACTATGCAGCATAACACTCTATGCACAGATCTTCCCAAAGTCGTGCAGAATTTTGCATTACTTTGCTATGAACGCTGAACTGCGATACCCATGAGTGCTGTGATCTTGGGAAAAATAAAGCAATTAGTCTTTTCTGTCGTTTATGCAAACATTCCACTGTAGTGACTGTTGAATGTACACACACGGTCCGGGCTCTTGCCATTTGTGAAGGTATAGTAAGCAGTATAAACGAAAAGCAGTATAGCTAGATCTATGAATGATTACGATCTGTCAGTCCATTGACAGATCAAAATATTATTTCACACTATTTGCATGGTGAAACGCATGTTTTCCACAGTTCTAGTGAACTCCTTCTAAGACAGCATGCTAACTGAAATAAGTGAGTTATTTGGGATGCTCAAGGCAACAAAACACTTCATACAAAAAGCACCCCTTGTGCAAATGTGTATTTCCAGTAGCATTTAGCATTAGCATGTTTCTAAGTTAAAAATAGACTGGCTAAAATAGTACATTTTAAATATATTAACTATTCTTTATTGATAGTTTTCCTTAAAATCTACATTTCTGTAGCTTGGATGCCATTCATAAACAAATTGTTTATTTAATGGATGCAATGCATCGTAGGACTGACTTCTCTGTTAAAGATACACACTCTGATTTAAAAAAAAAAAAAAATGCTTTTGAAAGAAGTCTCTTCCACTCACCTAGGCTGCATTTAATTGATACAAAATTCAGTAAAATCAGTAATATTGTGAAATATTATTACAATTTAAAAGAACTGTTTTTTACTTGACTGTAATTTATTCCTGTGATCAAAGCTGAATTTTCAGCATCATTACTCCAGTCTTCAGTGTCACATGATCCTTCAGAAATCATTCTAATATGATGATTTGATGCTCAAGAAACATTTATGATTATTATCAATGTTGATAACAGTTGTGCAGCTCATATTTTGTGTGATCAGGATACATTTTCTTTCAGGATTTCTTGATGAATGGAAAGTTCAAAAGAACTTGAAATAGAAATATTTAATAACGTTATAAATGTCTTTACTGTCACTTTTGATCAATTTAATGCATCCTTGCTGATTATAAAAATGTTCTGACTACATAGGCACCTATATTAGATTTGTAACAGAGCCTCTATCAATGCAGGCTTTCATGCATGGATGCAGTAAGTGATTAACATTTAGAACTTCATACAGTTTCTGTGTTAATGGCGAATATTTTACTGTCATCTTATCAACACAACTTTAGAGCGGGCGATGTGTGAGAAATGTGGCACTGAAGGCATGTGTTGTCTGACCGAGGTGCTTTCTGCAATCCAGTGTAATCTGGCTCAGGTCTATTAGCGATTAATTGATTGCGATATCTAATCTGAATGGACTATTATTTATGATGGTTATCATCGAAATTGCCCGTAATGGCACATAATTATGGCCAGATGTGGTCAATCTGAGATTAGCTTTTAAAGTCAACACACATTACAGTAAACCATCGCAGATGTGTAATATCCACACACCCCCTCCCGCTTAATCTAAGCATCATGTTTGTGGAATGCAAGAACATGCGCAACTCCACTCTCTCCTAACCTCAAATGAAAGACATTACCCCTTCTAAACACAAACACACCCCTTACCACCACATACACACGTTTGTTTCAGTTATTAGTGAGGACATTGTGACTTCCATTGATTTCCAATAAATATCAAGTTAATGATATTTTCTATGGCCTAACCCAACCCATACCCATAAACCTACCCGTCACAGAAACATGTGCAAAACACTAGAATGAAAAAACAAAACAAAAACATGTTTTGGCTGATTTATAAGCCTTTTTAACTAGCGAGGACCAGTAAAATGTCCTCACTAGTCGGTTGTCATAATATTTCACTATATAAGTGAGGATATTTGGCTCTCACAAGTATAGCTAAACCTACACACTCATGCACACTCACTCACTCACTCACTCACTCACTCACTCACACTCACTCACACTCACACACACACACACACACACACACACACACACACACTCGCTCACAAACATTGGGTTCTCACAAGCTAAACCTATACATTCACTCGGTATGATTTATAAGCCTTTTGAAAAATGGGGAAATGGGGTAATGTCCTCATAAGTCACCCTCTCCTTGTAAAACCAATGTCATTATACAAATTTGTGTCTTGATATGTCACAAAAACACACACACACACTCACTCACTCACAAACACACAAACTCACTCACACAAACTTACACTCACTCACAAACACACTCACAAACTCACTCAGTCATTCACTCACTCACTCACTCACTCACTCACACTCACTCACAAACACACAAACTCACTCACACAAACTTACACTCACTCACTCACAAACACACAAACTCACTCACACAAACTTACACTCACTCACTCACTCACTCACAAACACACAAACTCACTCACACAAACTTACACTCACTCACAAACACACTCACAAACTCACTCAGTCATTCACTCACTCACTCACACTCACACACACACACACACACACACAAACTTACTTACACTCACTTACAAACTCACACACTCACTCACTCACTCACAAACACACACTCACTCACTCTCTCTCTCTCTCTCTCTCTCTCTCTCACTCACACACACACACACGCACAAACTTACTCACTCACAAACTCACTCACTCAGTCACACACACACACACACACACTCACTCACAAACTCACAAACACAGTCACTCACACACACACACATACTCACAAACATAAACACACAGTCATACAAACTTACTCACACTCACTCACTCATTCACAAACACACACACACACACACACACACTTACTCACAAATACACTTACAAACTCACAAACACACTCACTCACAAACACACTCACAAACACACAAACTCACTCACTCACAAACACACTCACACACACTCACTCACAAACACAAACTCACTCACTCACACACTCACAAACACACACTCACAAACACACACACACTTACAAACACACACACACACACACACTTACTCACAAACACACAAACTCACTCACTCACTCACTCACAAACATTCACAAACACACTCACAAACACACAAACTCACTCACTCACAAACACACTCACACACACTCACTCACAAACACAAACTCACTCACTCACACACTCACAAACACACACACACACACACACTCACAAACACTCGCTCACTCACTCACAAACACAAACTCATTCACTCAATCACTCATTCACTCACACTCTCACAAACATACTCACTCACACACACACACACACTCACAAACACACACACACACACTCACTCACTCACAAACTCACTCACACTCTTACTCACAAACACACTTACTCACTCTCACTCACTCACAAACTCATTCACTCACACACTCACAAACACACTCATTCACTCACTCACACACACACTCACAAACACACACTCATACTCAAACACACACTCACTCACTCACTCACTCACAAACTCACTCACACACACACTCACTCACAAACACAAACACAAACTCATTCACTCATTCACTCACTCACACACTCACAAACACATTCACAAACAAACTCTCTCACACACACAAACTCACACACTCACACTTAAACTCACACACTCACAAACACACACACACACACAAACACAAACACATTTACTCACTCACTCACTCACTCACAAACACACAATCACATTCACACACTCATTCAGACACACACACACACACACTCACTCACTCACACACACTCACAAACACACTTACTCACAAACTCACACACACTCACAAACACATTCACAAACAAACTCTCTCACACACACAAACTCACACACTCACACTTAAACTCACACACTCACAAACACACACACACACACTCACACACACACACACACACACACACACACAAACACAAACACATTTACTCACTCACTCACTCACTCACTCACAAACACACAATCACATTCACACACTTATTCAGACACACACACACTCACTCACTTACTCACACACACACACACACTCACACACTCACAAACACACTCACAAACTCACTCACACACACTCACAAACACAAACTCACTCATTCACTCACTCACTCACTCACTCACAAACACACAATCTCATTCACACACTTATTCAGACACACACACACTCACTCTAATTTACAAACACACAATCTCATTCACACACTTATTCAGACACACACACTCACTCTCATTTACAAACACACAATCTCATTCACACACACTCATTCAGACACACACACTCACTCACTTTCATTCACAAATACACAAACTCATTCACTCACACACTCACTCACTCACAAACACACAAACTCATTCATTCATTCACTTACACACTCACACTCACAAACACACTCACTCACAAACACACACAAACACACACACACACTCACTCAAACACAAACTCACTCTCACTCACTCACAAACTCATTCATTCATTCACTTACACACTCACACACTCACAAACACACACACACACTCACTCAAACACAAACTCACTCACTCACTCACAAACACACACACACACACTCACTCATTCACTCACACACACTCGCTCACTCACTCTCACTCATTCACACACACTCAGACACTCATTCAGACACACACACACACACACTCAGTCACTCTCACTCACTCACAAACACACAAACTCATTCATTCATTCACTTACACACTCACACTCACAAACACACACACACTCACTCACTCACTCACTCACTCACAAACTCACTCACACACAAACTCACTCACACACACACTCACTCACTCACAAACACAAACACAAACACAAACTCATTCACTCATTCACTCACTCACACACTCACAAACACATTCACAAACAAACTCTCTCACACACACAAACTCACACAAACACACATTCACTCACAAACACAAACTCACTCATTCGCTCACTCACTCTCACTCATTCACACACACTCAGACACTCACACACTCATTCATTCATTCACTTACACACTCACACTGACAAACACACTCACACAAACACACACACACACACACACACACACACACTCACTCAAACACAAACTCACTCTCACTCACTCACAAACTCATTCATTCATTCACTTACACACTCACAAACACACTCACTCACTCACAAACACACACACACAAACACACACACACACACACACACTCACTCAAACACAAATTCACTCACTCACTCACAAACACACACACACACACACACAAACACACACACACACACACACTCACTCATTCACTCACACACACTCGCTCACTCACTCTCACTCATTCACACACACTCAGACACTCACACACTCATTCAGACACACACACACACTCAGTCACTCTCACTCACTCACTCACAAACACACACTCATTCATTCATTCACTTACACACTCACACTCACAAACACACTCACTCACTCACTCACTCACAAACACACACACAAACACACAAACACACATTCACTCACAAACACAAACTCACTCATTCGCTCACTCACTCTCACTCATTCACACACACTCAGACACTCACACACTCATTCAGACACACACACACACTCAGTCACTCTCACTCACTCACAAGCACAAACTCATTCATTCATTCATTCACTCACTCACAAACACAAACTCATTCATTCATTCACTCACTCACAAACACAAACTCATTCATTCATTCATTCATTCACTCACAAACACAAACTCATTCACTCACTTATTCACTCACTCACTCAGAACATTTTAATAATCTAAAAAACCTTTTTTCCCCTCACTATAAAGAATCTTTTGTACAATGAAGAGGTTATATGGATGTTAAAGGTGCCTCGTGGAATCATCAATGCCAGTGAGTATACCATTTTGATGATAAAACAAAGTTCAGAAGAACTTGAAATAAATCTTTTGATGACAATATGGGTGAAACCTCTCACAAGACTAGAATTAAAGGAGAGTCCAGAAAATCAGTGATTTCCAGGTGTACTTTTTGACTTGAGCCAGCAAGTAACCACGTAGCGTCCACCCAGAACACATTAGCTTCAAGTTTTGCATGGGCAAATTTTTACTACTTAATTTTACTTTGCACAATTTCTCAATGCATGCAGCTACACATTGTGTTTCTGTCATGCCAATAAAGTGCACTAAAATGAATCCCTTTGATAGTCTTAGCCTTCATAGCTGCTGATCTTAGATCAGTTGGGTGATGTGTTTGATCATAGGTTTGGGTTTGCAAGGCTGGTCGCAGATCAGCTTCAGTGTCACCATTACACTGTAGATTTAGGGAGGAATGTGGTGAAAAAGGGAGGCATGGTGGTTTTTAAACGATTGGAGAGAGTGATGGTGGTTTTTAAACGAGTTCAGGGAGGGATGGTGGTTTTTAAAGGCAAAGAGGAGGTGATGTTTATTGACTTACGAACCGCTGCAGCCATAGAGTGTTATTTGGAAGAATGGATGGCGGGGATCCAGGAATGGAGGGGGGAAGTGGCACATTCATATGTGCATATGTGTGTTTGAACACATAACACTAATCATGTTTCTTAAACAGAAATGAGACCTGGGTTAATGTTAAAAAAGAGCAAAGTAGAGAAAAAACAGTCTCCCATAATCCCCCTGTGTTAAACAGATGTTTATTTTGTTGTAGGGTGTTATAAATGGGTGCAGGAGAAGTGGTGCCTGTTTCCTTATTGGGAACATTTACATGGTTTAACTGTTTCTCTCTTACACACACTTGCTCTGTTCAAAAACCTAATGAGCTGTCTGTGTAGCCAGTATTTTAAGGCATCATAATCTGTGCAATCACCCAACACTAAAACTGTTTCAAAAGGTAAGATGTATCTTCTTTTTGTGAAAAGCGAGGATACAAAAAATAAAGGTTCTTTGTTGGCATCTGTGGTTCCATGTAGAACCTTCAACATCCCTGGAATCTTTCCATTGCACAAAAGGTTCTTTATAGTGAAAAAGTTCTTTAGATTATTCAGTTCTTCACATAAAAATGGTTCTTTTAAGAACTGATCACTGGAAGAATATTTTGGGAACCCAAAATGGTTTTTCTATTGGCGTCGCTACGAAATAAAAAAGTGAGTAGTGAGTGCATCTATCCAAGATTTGTTTACAATTCATTTCATGCAAAAGAGTATCGTCTTATTAATTATTTTGAGAGCATTTTACCCAGTTTGTGTGTTCTGTGCATTTTCATGCATATTAGAGTGTTGCACCATTAGTTTAACAACATGCTAACACCAAACTCTGTTGAAAGCATTTGTTTGTCGCATTCGAGAGTTCCTGCTTATGTAGAGCGTTCCAAATCAGTGAGTTATGTGGTTCCATTTCAGTTAAGTTCCTATGTAGACAGCAAGGCAGATCACTAAGTTTTGGAACTCTGTTTTTCTTCCTCACTGTGTGCATATTCATAAATCTCATTCATTCACTGTGAAGTTCTCAGACACACTGAGATGTGTGCAGACGCCGCTTGGCAACTGAGTTACATTTCTGTCAAAGTGTTTTAAATAAATGCCAAATTCTGCAGACACAAAATACAACTGCAGTTGATTTCCACAATTTGCAAAATAATGCACAGCTGTTTATTCTTCTCTCGTTTTCCCTTTGGAAGTATAGAATTCATGATTTGTCAAAGCACAGTATCATCACAGAAGGCTCTGCAGGCAACTCGAACCATATTTGTTGGTAAACTACTACACGTTGTGCCAATTAAAATGATGAATTGTGATTTCTGTTTATGTAAGTGAGCTAATCAGAGCACATCTGTAAACAGATGATTGCTGTCAGTGTTATTGCCCATCTAAACTCATAAAACAAAAGAGCAGTCAATGAAAGTGAAAAGACTTACAATTGAACTGCAGTGCTTTTAAAAGCAGTGGAATTCAAAAGCTTAAAAGCCTAGCATATAGCATCTTAAAGGTACAGTGTGTAATGAGACTGACATAACAACATCGGGTTCCAGATGTAAAAATCCCATTCATATTCTAGATTGGGGAATTGATTTTAGGATCGAGGATCGAGAAAGGTCTGCAAGCCGGGACTCAAACTCGGGTCACCCGAAGCGCAATGGTGATAAATGTCGGCATGCTGCCCACGAGGCTATCAGCATCGACACTTTGTCTTTTTGTACTCTTTTCAAAATCTTTTCTGCTTCAGATCAAAGTTTGGAGCAACGTGATTTACCTCTCAGCTGGCTGATGTGGTTTATGGTTTTCAACTTTTACTTTTTTAAATCGGAAAAAGTCTTCTGCTGAAAAAGTGGGCATAATTGGGTCATAATTTGGGGGTAGGACTATCTGTTTGTTTGACTAATAGCAGATAGAGTGTTCAGGAATCAGCCATTATTGTTGAAGTTCTATCTGGTGTTCCTAGTGGTTTACGAATTACACACTTCTGAGCAATTTGATTGAAATATCAGTCAGTGCAGCCATCAAATGCTCCTTCCAGTGTCTTTTTATGCAGTAAAATAGCCTCAGTGAATCAGGTCCGCAGCGGTGGTGTGACTCGGGCCGTGTGGCACGGTGCCAGCTTCCAGCCTCACTCCCGTGATATGTGTGTTTAGACTGGCTTTCACTGAGGTGGTAAAATCCAGACCTCAACCTGAAGGCAGAGCACAGTCAGTCCTCTGAGTTATGCCAGCCTTTCACCAATGCCGCCCACCACAGGAAAGAGAGAGGGGCAGTATTTAAAGGCTTGCTCGAAATGTTTTGGCAGGGATGTAATCGTGATCTTGGCATTGAATGCAGGCTCAGTCTAAAGAACTGGGTCATGTTCGGGTTAGCACTTTTGCAGCGTCTGCTCGCATACTCTCAGAGAATTACTAAATGAGCTCAATATCTGGCAGCACTTGACAATGCTTATCGTTACTCTTTGAGTCGGCTGTCAAGGAACAGAGTTTTATGTGCGTTTTATAATTCGCAGAGGAGTTCATGATGATGTCATCAGCTCATTACAGCTGGCGTCGGATCAGTTGATTCATGAGCGTTTCGTAATAGAAAGAGATCATTGGTGGAGGGATGTTTTGGGATCAGTAAAAGATGTTAGAGTAATTCTGCAACCGACATCAGACACTGAACCCAAGCATTAGCATGGGCACAGTGCTAGTTTACCTGAACGATAAAGAGCTTTTTTTCTTTTATTATGTTAACATGTTGTCCTTATCTCCTCCATTGGAGGCACTTGTTATTCTCTGTGTACAGACTCTATGGCAGGGACGCTCAAATTACACAGCTCGGGGGTCACTTTTAGAAAATGCACAGTGAACAAAATGACCTGATAATTCACTTGGGTTTAAAATATGCAGTAACCAACAATTGAGACAGTGACCGGATGCTTTTTCAGTGGCCTTGTTTTTCGGAAGTATTTTTCTCCTTTGGGGTTTTAAAAAGATCAAGTCCTACAAACTCTGAGATTAAACGTGATGAAGTAAAAGAAAGTATTTTTGAAATACAGAAAGAAGTCAAAGACTGTAATTGACTTAAAAGTGATGGTGCAATAATATCAACCTATTGACGTATGGTCTTTCATTATAAATAAAACATTTGGCTTAAGTTCATTGCAAAATATGCAGAAATTAGCAGTTTCAAAGTGTTGGGAGTTATTCCTGATACTTAATGGGAGTGGGTGGTCACTGTTGAGCTTTTTGGTTGCATTTTCCATTTCCATTGTTATGGCGAATTCACTGACTGATGGACTATGCAGAGTGTTGTTTTTATTGGGATTTGGCTATTAAATATGTATAAGCCACAAGTGAGTGTGAGTTCAACATTTCTAGACAACTTGTAATATATTATCCCTTATCTCGGAGTTCATTGTTGGTCAGTCTTGAAAGTTTTATATGTTGTTATTAAAAATCAATGAAAAGGGATTGAATTTGTACTTATGGAATCTTATCTCATCAAAATGGTACACTCTTAAAAATATTTTTTTTTTATTGGCATTGATGGTTCCATGAAGAACCTTTCCATTATACAAAAGTTGCTTAAAGGTTCCAAAAGGTTTTTTTTTTTTTTTGCAGTGATGCCATAGAAGAACCATTTTGGGTTCCCCAAATAACCTTTGAGTGAACAGTTCTTAAAAGAACAATTTGTTCGAAGTATGAAGAACATTTTAATAATCTAAAGAAATTTTTTCCACTATAAAGAACCTTTTGCTCAATGGAAAGTTTCCAGCGATATTAAAGGTTCTTCATGGAACCACAGATACCAATAAAGAACCTTTATTTTTAAGATTGTATAGTGGAAAAAGGTTCATCAGATTGTTAAAATGTTCTCTTTTAAGAACCGTTCACTGAAGGGTTCTTTGGGGAACCCAAAATAGCTTGTCTAAACCTTCAACCCGTTTGCAATTAAAAAAAGATGGCAGCATGCAATCAGCGAGGACATTGCAGTAGATTTCCTGTCTATTTATTGTGCTTTGTATTATTTTGCATGATACAATTCAGACTGTAACTGCTCAGAATGCAACTAAAATTTTGCTTAAAACTAAAATAATTTGTTTTTACAGTATGCTGTAGATTCAGTAGCAGTATTTTAATACACTGTTCACTGCCCATCAGCAGACATAAATCATTCTGTTCTCGTATTTTTTTTAAATCTTGATTTTCAGCCCTAATTGCACTAACTGGCTGGTGTGAGTGTTTTCTTTCATTGTATCTGAGAGGTAAGGCCTCGGCTAGAAGCATTGATATGCACATATTGGATTACTTAAGGGGATGTGAAGGAATGTTAACCATATTATCCCACTTAGAGGCTCTTCAGGTTGCCAAGTCCTGTCTTGGGATCTCAGGAACTTTGTGCATTGTGCTTGCCGTCCCTCACTGTTCTTCTCTATGGTCGCAGTCTTTTGGAATGCATCTGAATTGTACGATTGCCAGATATTATCGGTTTGATCAATGTCTCATGCTCCTAAAATGCACCTTGCAGGGTTTAGGTATTTTGTTCATCTTATCTTAGCAAGTCAGGAACTCAGAAACACAACACTGTGCGCTTCATACAGTCTGTTATGGGGCCGGGACAGGGCGTCGTGTAATTTTTACTCCCAAATTCTGTTCTCTGGCATGCGTCCATTGCCACACCCCATCAGCATTTAAAGAAGTTGTTGTACAGTTGTTGATTTTCAGCTCTGGAACTCGAAGTGCTGTGAATGTACTGGGTAAAATCCCACAAAGGGCTCAACGGAAGAAACTGGATCAGACCCTTGGGTACTGCGGCGAAGAACTTCTCTGTTCTCCAACTGGACAAATTGTGCACTGAGCGACTCGAGCAGGACCTTAATGGAAAAGACCGCCTAAAATGAAAATTCTTTCATTATTTACTAACTCTAATGTTTTTTAAAACTAGCCTATATGATTTTATTTCTTTAAACAAAACACACACGTCCACTGAAGATGTGGTTTGGATTGACCTAGAATTGTCATAAGTTATGACTATTCATTTTTTAGGTGACTATTCCTTTAAATTTATTATAGAAGGGTTGTGTTTTGGTTAAAAAATGGCGAGTCAGTCTCACCAAGCAAGCATTTTTCTTATGTTCAGAGAGACCTAAGATTCCTCCTTTTCTCAATTTCACCTTTTCTCTCATACTTCTGCCCTTTGATATGATAATAAATGGATAGTTCACCCAAAAATGAAAATTCCAAGCCTGTATAAATTTCTTTCTTCTGCTGAACACAAAAGAAGATATTTTGAAGAATATGGATAACCAAACAGTTGTGGGGCACCATTGACTTCCATAGTATGGAAAAAAAAATACTATAGAAGCCAATGGTGGCCCACAACTGTTTGGTTACAAACATTCTTCAAAATATCTTCCTTTGTGTTTAGCAGAAGAAATAAATTCATACACATTTGGAACAACTTGAGGGTGCGTAAATGATGACACATTTTTGGGTGAACTATCCCTTTAAGTTTTTAATCTTGCACACGCAGCTTTAAAACTGCTGTATGTGTGCATACGGAATCAACTTTCGGCAGTATGAAAAATCATAAGGCTGCATAATTAGTCCTGAATCTGTTTGCAAAAGCGGGCCAACTCTTTTTATTTATATTTTTATGAGTGTACCTTCCCACAGGTGTCAGGGCCACGGGACCTGAGCAAACACGCAGGCCAGTGCAGCCAAATGGAGGTCAGGTTTTAGCATGTGCACTGGATTTATATCTCTGTGCTCTGGAGAGAAACTCTGGTTCCAAAGACAAGATGGAGGATAAGGCAGTGCTGTAAAATAACTCTAAAATCCTTTTAAACTGCTTGTGCTTCTGTAACTGTTTCTGTGTATTCCTTAAAACCTCAGTTTCCTCTTTACTTTGTGTAAAACTAGTTACCTTATTAGCGCGGCTGCTAATTACTCATCCTCATACTTGGAGGTTTTTCAAATTACACTCTCAAAAATAAACGTTCCAAAAGGATTTTTCACAGCAATTCCATAGAAGAGCCATTTTTGGTTCCTCAAAAAATCTTTTAGTGAAAAGTTCTTAAAAAGAACCATTTTTTCTTAGTTTGAAGAACATTTGAAAAATCTTTAAAGAACCTTTTTCCAATATAAAGAACCTTTTGTGCAATAAAGAACCTGTACTTTAAGAGTGAACATTTCAGTGCCTAACTTTTTTCTTGGTGATTGGACTTGATTGGAATTTTAACCAGTGGATGATAAAATGGATAAAACTACCACACAGATTTAAAATAAATGGATGAACCTGAGCCGTGTCTATGTGCTAGAATATTACAGAAACAGTTTTTTTTTTTTTTTTGGCTTGGGCCAGTAAACAACCATCTAGAATTCAACCAGAAGACTCTGGCAATCTCCCACGGTAGCTATGTTTTCATCTACCTATTTTTATGTGCATTTTGGGATATCGCATAAAAAAACGCTGGATGGAAGCACCAAGTTGCGCATAAATTCTAAAAATGCGCTTAAAAAGCTTATGCGCTCAAATGAGTAGGATCGTTTTTTTATGCGATACCTAAACTACGACGGAAACATTTTTACCCAATAAATTCCGCATCAAAAAAGATGTGACCAACCAGTGGACCAGTCTCGCTGCACAGCATCTGAAATGTTGTTTTGGTCATTCTGTAATGCCTGAGCAAAAGTCTGTCATTGGTTTGGTATAATTTCCTCCTAGAAGCACCTCACACGATTGTGTTCACAAACTCCAGGCATCTGAATGTAAGATAACACGACAGTGTTTATTGGGTTTCATCTGCGCGCTCTGAGGGGGAAAAATTTATTATATACAAAAATTATTATACACAGTGGCTTTTACTGCAGCATCTTCCATTTTTCTTAGTGATATTTAGAGCCAGTTTATCAGGAGATTATGATTTTGTTTTCTTTGACTGCTTTATTCACAAATGTTTTATGCGATATTCCAAATTTGCGCACAAGTTAAATTTGCAACTTTGGATGGAAACATAGCTGCTGTCATAGTACAGCCATTGGCAAGTTTTGCATAGGTAAGCACACTCACATTTTCTTCAGAAAATGTATTTATTTAGCCTTTTTGTAGCTTATACTTTTCTTTTCTGCATTTACTTGCTGTCTCTCTTGCTTCTGTCCTTCCAGGTTCCTGTAGGTTTCAGATTGAGAGAGCACAGATGAGGTGGTAATATCTTGATGTGTAAGGCTCTGGTTGTGTCTTTAGTGCTCTCTAAAGAGCTCCAGCTGTTTCAGATCTTATTCCCACTTACCAGTTTCCAAGCTCTAGCAAGCTTTTTTGAGTGGATGGTGATGATGACGATGATGTGGTTATGTAGAGAAGAACTGCAATATATTTTCTATATTTATTTATTTTTGTTCCTAAACAGGCAGATTAAGACACAAGCAAAGAACTGTCATAAAACTTGACGTTTTGAGAAAAATGCTAATATAGTTGCAAAGAGAGTGCCAGTAAACACACAAACAACTCTTTCTCTCTCTCCAGTCTCTCTTCCACTTATAAACACACACACACACACACATACACATTCTTACCCCAGCTGCAGCACACACACATTCCCTAACCCTGGATTAAGCTTACTATAATGGGAAAGCCCTCAGTGCATGCAGTGTTACCCTCTCATTACCACTGCACCTGTCCTGAACTGACAGAACTAATGCTGGACAGCACTTAATGAGAGAAAGCGGCTGACAGATGAGACAAATACTGACACAGAGAGACAGAAAGAGAGAGAGTTCACTGTCGGAAATGAAACAGAGACCATTTATGAGCTTGTGACGTCATGTAGCAATCAAAGTTTCAGTTTTTATACTTGTTCAAAAGTGTAAGGTCTGTAAAAGGTGTGTGTGTATATATATATATATATATATATATATTTATTTATTTATTTATGTTTTTGAAGTCTCACCAAGGCTGCAGTTGTTTTGACAAGCATACTGTAATAAAAGTGATATTGTGAAACATTACTGTGATTTAAAATTTCTGTCTTCTATTTGAATTTTAAAATGTATTCCTGTGAAGCTCTTTAGATATTTGCATTATTTATTGGAAACCCCCATATCTACCAACCACTAATTATTAATAATTCATTCTTAAAGGGATAGTTCACCTAAAAATAAAAATTCTGTCATCATTTACTCACCCTAATGTCGTTCCAAACCCGTAAGACTTTCTTCGGAACACAGATTAAGATATTTTTGATGAAATCTGAGAGATTTCTGTCCCTCAGCTCAAAGTTCATAAAGAGATCGTAAAACTAATCCATATGTATTGAGCAGTTTAGTCCAAATTTTCTGAAAAGACTTGACCGCTTTATATGATGAACAGATTGAATTTAGGCTTATATTGAATAATTAACGACAGATATTTTCATGTTTGGGTGTACTAACCCTTTAAGTGATTTAGTCAAAACTCTTTAACCTGTC
This sequence comes from Elopichthys bambusa, assembly GCA_037101425.1. NCBI lineage: Eukaryota > Metazoa > Chordata > Actinopteri > Cypriniformes > Xenocyprididae > Elopichthys > Elopichthys bambusa. The sequence goes on from CM074436.1 coordinate 34,713,616, forward strand.
TCTCTTTCTATCACATACTCGTACACACACTCCCACATCAGCTCTATTCTCTCTTTAACAAATGGTTTCATCACCGGCATTGTAGCTCATTGTGCACATGTGTGAGCGTGTCATGCTCATGCGGCTAGTGGCCATTCACTGTCACCTTTGCCATTGTAATGTAATTACATCCAGTCATCACAGAGCGTGCGTGTGTGACCGGTGAGTTCATTTGTGTTTTGTGTTTCGTGTTTGTGTTGTTGATCTAGCTTTTGCACGGCTACTCGTTTTCTCTAGTCATCCAGAAAAGTAGTGGACTAGTCAGCGAGCCAATGTTTACCTTATGTAAATGTGCTGTCGTGCTGCTGGAGAGTGTGTCGGCACAGCTGAGATGTGAAAATAAAGTCTTATGGTTCTATTTATCCTTGGAAGTGGGAAAGTCCTAGTTCCCAGTAGGAACTTTTAACTGGAACGCCCCCCTCAAGTTGCGACTGGGAAACTGGGGAAGTGCAACAACCCTGACTTCAGAAGCCAATATGGCTGCTCAGCACATCAACCGTAGTGATACAGTACTGTACTGATATATTGTTTACTCTAGGGTGTTTATAAGTTAATGAAAAGCTAATAATTAATTAAATAGAACATTAAAATACACTTCAATTGCAATCACATTCACATAAGTTCCAACCTTTTTGTGGACAGAAATGCAAAAGAATTTTACCAATATTCCACCAAAACAAAAGCTCAAAGTTTTGGCGTGTTATAAGCTTGAGTGTTTGAAAGTGAAGAATTTAAGACATAAAGATTTGTATTGAAACACCGTGCCTACACTGGACGCGAGCAGTGCAACGTGTCAAAAGACAGTAGAACCCATTATAATCAGTGATAATGTCTACATTGGATGAGTCGCAATGCGACGCAACAAATTCCCAACAGTAAACGAAGTCCAAGTGCTTTGGTTTGTTGCATTCAGTGTAGACAGCTTTTAGCTGTTGCGGCGCGACAATGGTCGTGTAACTTGTAACTCTATTTCCATGAGCAGTAGAGTCTTTGTTCTTTTCTATTATGACAACTCTGTTTAGCATGGTAATGGTCTGGATATGACAGTGTTAATGTATTTGGTCTTGGCGGAATAGATCTGCTATGCTGCTGCTGAAATTCCTGCTGCTGTTGATTATTGGTGTTCTTGTAGGTTATTGCCGCTGCTTCTGCTGCAGAGCAAGTACAGGTACTTGCTACTGCCAATACAAACACTGATATGCTGCTGTGAGCATGTAAGACATACTGCTTCAGCACAAATAGCATATGGGTCACTGACGAATAAAAGTGTAAAAAAAAAACATGGAGATGGAGAGTTTTATTAAATGTTAACAATGAGATTTTGTGGTTTTTATGATCAATTAACACTACTTTTGTCATTTTTTTACAAGATGGACAAAATTTGTCACCAAAAAAGTTAGTCGGTTTAACCAAAATTTCATTTTTACCAAATTACACTTTTGGTTATACCGAATGACGATATTTTCAAACAGTGCTAACAAGCTGATAGGTAGCTAGCAAAAGGACAATCAAACATTTTATATTTAGTACAAGTTTTTAAAATATTACAACATTTCATAGCGTTGTACCGAATTACCTAAAGTTTTGGGACATGCGTATGAGCAAGTGAAAACATGAATTTTTCATTTTAAAGAGAGTTAGTTACTTTGTTTCATGGCCATGTGGTCCTTTCCAGGTGTCTGATATATGCTGATATATGATGTTACAAAATCATGCCAGAATAAAAATATATACATTTATTACATTTTAAGATATTTTAATCACAAATGAAGGGCTGCATTGGCATTTGAACGGTTAAACCGAATGACTTTTGATCCTTCAAAATCTTTAAAATACCTTTATATGTAGCAAAATATAATTAAAACCTTTTGGATTAAATAAAAGAGATCTAGTTGGATATCAAATCATTCTTTGGATATCATATCTTTGTTTTTATTATTATTAAGGCCTTTGGCCAAAAAATGCCCTGTCATTGACCCATATATAAAATTACATGCAGCAGATCTGTACAGGTGCAGCTGGGGAAGGTGGAGGGTTTCAGAGGAACTTTGAAAGTGCGCTGCAAACTGCTACAACAAACACTGACCAACTATTTAAATGTTGAGCAGCAAGCTCATTGGCTGCAGATGCAACATGAACCATTCAGCTTGTGCCATGTATTTAATGATGTAAATATCATCAGGTTGCGATAAGGACCCATCATCCTGTGCCATCCAGAGTTTCATGATGGAACTTGGTGTGTATATATATAAGTTCCATCATGAAACCCTAGATGGCACAGGATGATGGGTCCTTATTGCAAACCGATGATATTTACATATATCACTTACTAAAAAAAGGATTAGATATATTTATCTGTTTGCTTGCATGTCGTGACCACTAAATGACATCAGAGAACTGTGAACATGCATATTAAATTATTAAAAGAGTAATTTAAAATCTCAGGTGGTATTTCAAGTAAATGTTTTACATCCAAGAGTTTTCGGGTCACAAAAAAGTTTGGGAATCCCTGCCTTAAATTGTTGCTTAAAAGGGATGAGCATAAAAGAGAAAAGTGTGTGTGTGTGTGTGTGTATTTTTACACTTGAGTTGTTAGTGGAGTGTTTGTGGGTATTTAGTACATGTTTGTCAGTTTGATCTTTGCAAAATTACTGTAAACACCCTTGAAAATGAAATTGCCCTGTAGCATGTGTTAATGAAGAAGTGCTTGAGGAGTGTGGTGTAATAGCGACATAACGATACAGGCTGGTGAGGAAATAGGGTTTATATCCTTTGTGAATACAGTGAGGCATGAAGATATGTCATAGAAAGATGTGAGACAGAAGAGCTAGATTGATAGAATAATTAAAAATTGAGTGACAGATATGAAGAAAATTTGTGTAAATGCACAGGAAAAAAGACAAATGATATGACTAGTGTATGTGGGGCAAGACAGAGACAGCGTTAAGATGGAAAGAGAGATAGAGTGGCAGAAAGACAGGAGGTGGTGGGTGCCTGATTTGCATAAAGGGTAGGGCACGATGCCCAGTTTAGGAGAAGGGTTGGCACCTCGCCTCGCGGAGTGGCGGAGGTAAAAGAAAAGAATGAGAATAAAAGCGAGGGTGGAGGGGTGCGTGTTGGAGAGCTCAGAACATCTCTAGTTTAAACCTGGCACTTGGCACTGGAGCTGCTGAAATATCAACCATAATTACACTGCAGTTATTTACAGGTTGTGATAGATGCATATGCGGTAACTGAACTTCCTCATGACTGAGTACCAGGGTGATTCTAGGATTTCAGTTTTATATTGTCTGCAAACCAGACAGCGACAAATAATAAAGGTCTTCCAAGTAAATATGAGTTTGTGTATGTTTTGTTGTGGGCAACTGACTGTGATAGAATGTTTTGTTTGGCTGCGTAGCCCCGCCCACAGTCGAATCGAATCTTATTTACATTGATGCATTTGGCTTTTTGGTTGCATATTATGATGATTTACAGTCTTACTTAAGAACATTGCTCTTTTTTTCAATGCCTTGGTCCTTCACCACCACCACCACACAATACTTTAAGTTTTTTTAATGACTGGTAAGGTGAGGATTCATAGTGAAATAAAACGAGTGTCTTCTGCTAGATCCAGTGAATTAGATCAACTCATCCATGTGAGGAAACACACTCATTTTTACTGTTTACAGAGCCTAGGGCTGTCGCAGAAACAGACACACATCTCAGTGATATCTGTCAGATAGAAGCAACATTTATGTGTGGTTTAAAAAATTGCTTTCATTGCAGATTTTTAGGGAGTTTTAATAATCGCCTATGGCACTTTCAGTGACTAGGGAACAATACAGCTTGAAGTTCCACGTATTGTTTTTAATCAAATTGTCAGTGAAAATATTGATGGTGTAAATACAGCCCTGATTTGTTTGATGTTTACATTAGAAAATTAAACAATTAAATTGAAAAAATAAAATAAAATAAATATATATATATATATATATATATATATATATATATATATATAGCATTAAAAAAATACAGCAGAATTAGAATCAAAGTGGCAAATTTAGCCTAAATGAAGCTGTTTTACTATAATAAATTGAATTAAAAACTCAGTAGATGATGTCACTGTGATGACACAAGTGATGACATTGTGCTACTTTAATAGTTCAAGGTCAGGTCAAGATGTCTGTAATGGGACAGGCCAACTTCAACACTTTAAGAGGTAGCCAGATATTTGTTTAAAACTATTTTCATAGGTTAATTTTATGTTATGCAGTAGTTTATATTAAACGTTTAGGCTATCGTAAGTCTCACAAAAATAATAAAACATGGGATTTGTGCCTCCTATAATGCATTAAAAATCACCTCAGTGTGTTCTGTAGGATAGCCTACCATGTGTTTATCTAATGATTTAAAAAAATAAAAGCATGCTTTTACACACTATCCCTGTCCCTAAATGAAAAGTCTTTGCATTTTAATATTAAAAATATAATTTACTTTCTATATGATTAATTTACCTTTGAGGATGTCCACTAATGGTCTTCTCTCTCTCTCTCTCTCTCTCTCTCTCTCTCTCTCTCTCACACACACACACACACACACACATACATACACACACACTCGGGGAGAGTTCACTGCGCTCACAGTAGGGCAGTATCAATATTTAGGTCAGTCGGAGCGGTTGTATTTAGTCGCTGCGTAAGCGGCGCAATGCTGTGGTGTCACGCCGTACTCGTCTCGGCATTTTTTCCAGTTTACACTTCATCAGTCTCCGACTGATCTCACCGGTCAAGTCCAGATCTCTGATCTACCGACACATGTCCTCGCGGACGGAAACAGCCTTATTCATATGACGAATGCTTCTGCTTTCATATTTAATAGGCGTCTCTAAATAGAAATCAGAGTGTTATTCTTACAGCTATGGATTATGAACGTGCATGTAGCCTACATAATTAACTCTTGAATGGATGAACAAACTGTAATACTGCAGATTAGGGTATCCAAATAATTCCTAAATGAATAATTATATTATTATTATTAATAATAATAATATGAAATTCAGTGTGCGGGTAATTGAATCATTTTTCAGGGGTGGGCTCTTTCAAGGAAATATCTGCAGGAAATTTTCTGTGCAACCGAGGTTGTCTTTTGGCGCTCATATAGCACAGTTGGTCAACAAGCTTGATTTAAAAAAAAAAAAAGCAAAACACTGAATTTTTAGTGATATGTAAATCTGTAATGAAGTGATAAATAATAAGAATTATTTTTTTGTTAAAATCCTGACGCAAAAACCTCAAGCGGCCTACTGTTACTATGGTTACTCCCTCAGTCCAACGCGATTTCTGTTTACCGCCAGGTGAAAATACTCGATCTGAGTAACTTTTGTTGTAACTGAATATATATAGGCTATATATATATATATATTGTGTGTGTATATGTAAAAATGTACTTTTAAGACTGCCAACATTTTGTTTTTACATCCATTTGGGTGGTTCTGCTAATCTGAGGAACCTCAAACGGTGCCTCAGATATTTTTATTTTTACAAAATGCGTCTCAATAGCTTTTCTGTATGCATTAAGAATATTTACCCGCGGAACTGAACTCACTTAAATTACTCCCAGATTTTCAAACGTCTTGGAAGCGTATCAGTTTTAAACTGAATGAATTGCACACAAAGCACCACTACAGCTCTCCAAAAACACGTCTATTAGCCTAGCTAGTGAACTGTTTGCTGTTTGGTAAGTAAAAAATATTTTCTTTTATTTGATCCTCGGGTTACAGGCTTTGGTTAAAACTCTTAAAAGTTAGGATACGAGCTGCTTGCATAGCCTTAGGCTATATGCTTGATGAAGAAATATTTCTTGTTTGCACTATATTTATGGTAAATGTTATTTATATGAGAGACAAGCTTGATGTATGGCAGACCGACCTAACGTATTCAAACTGTCATCTGCATTTCCCCCAGTTTAGATCATGGATTAAACATTAATGATTTTTGTTTAGTTTTGTTTTAAAATTGGTTACAATATGTTTAAATTGGTTAAAGGGGAAAGTTAGTCATTAAACGTGGCATCATTTTAAAAGGTGTTTATTAAAAAAAAAAAAAAAAGTCTAGTTATGTCGAGATATTCTGCGAATAGTTTAAAAATATGACGGTGTAAAAAAAAAAAAACAGATCTTTATTATTATTTTAGTCTCTTAATATCAAACCGATTTGGCAGCGCACAAATAAGATACATTTTATTTTGTATTTAACATAGCTGTTCTCATGGGACAGAAGAGTAAATATATAGGCTTTTTAAAATTACTTTCTTAACGTATTTTGATTTTTTTCAGTTATTTATTAGGCTAACTGAATACTCCCAAATGGTACGCTATCCGGCTGTCTCCCAATTGTCGGTAATAGGCCTGTTTTCTTTGTTAATGTATTCGATTTCGTTTTTTTCCATTCTTGTAAGTTAAAACTAGAAGGATTTTTTTTAGTTAATGTATAGATTATGGTGGTGTTCTGTAGCCTATTTTTTTTACACGAATATAACATCTCTGGGTTTGGCCTTTAATTTAGGGAAGTGCTCTTTCCTTCTGTTGGTAAACATATGTTAATAAAAGTTTAATTATATTTTGTGGATATTTTTTTTTTTCAAACATTAACTATAATTCATGTCAGATCCCTCAGCTCTCGTGCATCAGCCGCGCGAGTGTCAGCTCCGCTCCATCCGCAGCCTTTTTTTTCTGTCTCGCGCCAGTATGATGGAGCTCGAGCACCCGCCAACGCGATTTAAAAAAAAAAATAATAATAAAACAACCGTTAGCGGTTTACAGCTCCGTTGTTTAAGGAAGCCAGATACCATTGAAGAAATGAAAAAGAATAAAATACATTTATCTTAAAAGAAAAGCCAAAGGTATGGTACTGTTAAGCCCCCATTTACAAGGCACCATTTTATGTAGTTACTGGCCTTGAATTTCGTCCAGAATTGTATTCTTTTCGGTGTTCTGTTTGAAAATTTGTTAGTCAGCGAGGTGAGCCAAACTTAGTGTTATTGTCTTTATATTGGCTACACTTAAAGGGCAAACATACAAACTAAACCCTTTAAAAATGCTAATGGACTTTTGATGTCACAAAAAGCCCAAAACAGTCATTTGGACTGGAGTAGAAATTTGATTTAAGCAAAATTCATTAATGTGCTAGGGCACTTAACTTTGATGTGCTTTGCTGCATGTGTGGTGTCATATAGAGTAACAGGCAATTTCAGCACAGATTCTGTAAATAGTGTGTGAGTGTATGTGCTGGCAAGTTTTCTTTTCACAATCTCAGCCTTTTTCTCTCTGTCTCTGGAAGAAGTAGGCCTTGCTATACAGACAAAAACACACAAGAAGTACGCAGCAGAGCGAGACAGCCTTTCGTAGAAATCGTGCTTTTTTTTTTTTTTTTTTTTTGTCTGCCTCTCTTTCTCAAACTTTTTTTTATCTTTCTCCAGCGCTCTTCTTTTTTCTTGGGTAAAACAAAGGGCGCTGTTTAGAGAGGAGAGTGTCATGCAAAGATAAGATAGGCTGTGGTGTAAAAGAGTTTGAATAAGGTCATTCGGCAATGAACAAATCCAGCAAGCTTGCCGTTTACATGCCATTTATGGCTTGCATACTAATTTAGTCTCATGATAACAACCCAAAGTTCATGCTGTCATAATAAAGTTCGCTTCATCCAAAGTTATGTCAGGTTTGATGCAATCGTTCAACCAATAATTCAAGCAAGAACAATGAACTTGTTACTGACACCTTTCCCTCTAGGCCGTTTAATGCAGACAACTTGCAAACTCTTTGTTTGTAGACATGGAAATTATTTCATGGAAATTAATTTGTCAGACACAAAACCCATGTAGTCTGTCAAACTAAATCAGACACAACAAGCAGAATGATTTAAGTTTTGCCTACAAAATGTATTCAAAACAAAATACCTTGTTCTGTACACTGATATGAATTGTGTAGAATTTTGCTTTAATTTGGATTGGAATTATGCAAAGTGAATTGCGAGCCAGTGGAACATTTACAAACAAAATGACACACCAACCTGACGCTAGGCTTTGTTTGTTAGGAAACGCTGCGTTTACATAGCAGGCGTCTACTGGCAACTGCAAAGTGAGTTGCTTTGAGAATGAGGCTGTTTGACCCGGTGGTCTCGGGTAGGCCTGATGGTCGCCCTAAGGTGTCTCGTAGCCCTGAGAGAGTGGCATATGTTGCGTAAACTCATTGTAGGGATTAAACCAGTTTAAATCACTTGATATGAATCTGCCCAAGCTAGCGATTTCCCTGGCTCTGTCCATTGATCATAACGGATCATTAGGAACATGGATTGACCAACCTTTGAATTCCTTTAATATGTTGTGTGTATATGTGTATATATATATATATATATATATATAGTTTGGTGCAGGATTTAATCATTGAATGTTTCGTGCGCTAAGTCACTCAGGGCTTGATGCCGTGACCAATGCAGTGTTGTCATTATGTCTGATGTTCGTTGATCATGTACATGTGCCGTGCAAACTTATATATTTGGTTTTCAGTGATGTAGTGAATATTGTTGTTGCAAATCCTGGTGATTTAAATATGCAAACGTGGTAAATTTAGCTGTCTAACTGATGATGTTGAAATTGAGAGATTGATTTGCAGCAGTCTTGGGTGGAAAATACTAAATAAGTTAAAGTATGTAATTGTTTTACTGCAAAAGATGTTTATGGAATTATAAACAAGCATCATGGATATGTATATGTGTATATATATATATTATATATGTTTGTTTAATATATATATATATATATATATATATATATATATATATATTAAACAAAGTATTCTTTGCCAAATATAATATAAATTATCTTAAAATATAATTATATGAAATATCTTCATTTATTATTAAATATGAAGTATTCTTTAAAGAATACTAATAGAATTAGTATTAAAGAATTTGAAGAATACTTCATATTTAATAATAAATGAAGATATATTTTATAATTATTTTTTTGTCAGGCTAATTTTTTAAATAAAAAAATTATTTTATTAAAAAAAAAATATATACATACATATATACATCTATATATATATATTATATTTTTATTAAAAATATATATACTTTATTAAAATATATATATATTTTTTTAGTGGTTAAAAATACTGTATACCACAAGTTAATTGTTGTAGGTTAATTGGCGAGTGCTGCTATGGTCTTGTTAGCAGCATTTCAATTCTTTGGAATTATGCATTGTAAGGATATTGGGGATTTATTATTTTCTTTAAAGACAATAATATTAATAAGATTTTTTAAAATAGTAAAATCTTTTTAATAGAAAACCTTAATAAACCTCTCTCTTTATTGCGTCAAAACGTTTGCATCTGATGCCGACACGTCTTCAGATAAAGTTTAGAGAGAGAGTGTTGTTCTTCTGTGGACTACGTCTCTCTCTTTACTCTTTGTTTGTGTGCCGAGTCTAAAGGCAGCTGCTGGTCTGTAGCGTCTGCTGGGAGTTCTGGCCCGCGCGTTCACACGCCGCTCAATGGTGGGAGGGGACGGGGCAAACGGGGACACTGCTGTGCGCTCGCTCGATGGAGGAGATGGCAAGTGTATTGGTGAAAATGGCAAAAGTGCATGTGTGCATCTGAGTGCAATTCTTGAGGACAAGAGGGAGAAAATGGAGGTAAATTGGGGTGGGAATGGAATACGGGCGGCGCTGCTGATTGGCGCATGTAAAATTAATGTGCTCTGGACTTTGCAGTTGCACAAGATAGGAACTTGTTAATTTGGCAAAGTAAGGAGCCAACCCACTGACCGAACCCTACACTATCCACCCCCCCCCCCCCCACCACTCTCGCTCCATCTCTTTCACCCTCCCTCCGTCCCTGCCTCCCTCCCATTCAGCCCTTCAAGCGTGCGTATTGGCTGAGCGATCGGGCACCCGGTGCCAAATAGGTGGGCTCAGCTTCGCGCTGGCACACTCTGAGGCAATGGATAGGAAAAGAGCATGGAGAGGAAGAGAGAGATAGAGTTGGAGAGGAAAAAGGGGAAAAAAAGAAGCTTCTATCGGGTTTGCCAGCGGTCGTACGCGCTCTTCCAACATTGATTCGGTTCTCTCGTTTTTTTTTTTTTTTTTTTTTGCGCTCTCCATTCGGTCCTCTCTACCCCCTCTCTTTCTCTCTGTCTATCTCCCATTCTCTGTCTATCTCTCGCTCTCTGTGAGTCGAATGCAGAGCACGCATATCTGAACAAACACCACTTACTGCTTTGCCAAACATTTTTTCTCTTTGTTGCGGTATTTGTGTATTTATTTGTGTACGTTTTTTCTCTAACAGTGAGTACAATACTTTTTGATTACGAGCAGTTTCATTGTCCGCCTTCTTGTGTTCATATGTAATTTGTATTTTTTTTATTTTATTTTCGTTTTTGGTGACTGGCAAAATCCCCATTTTTTTTTTTTGCTAACTTTTTTTTTTCTTTCTCTCTCAATTCCCCTCTCTGTTTTGTATATTAATATATTTCTCTCTTTCATTTCTTGTTTCTCTATCTCCAGAGCTATGCCACTGCTTGGCTCCTCCAAGATTTTTTCTTCTTAATCGACTGGACATTTTCACAAAATTTAACCTTTTTGAAATCTTTTAAATTCTTTACCTTGATAATTTTGTGCAACGACAAAACAAAAACAAAAAAAAAACACTAATAAGCGGGGCATGTAGTGTCGAGTTGAGTGCCGAGAAGACATTTCACTTGTTTTTCCACTCCAGCAGGGTTTATGATGAAAGTGCAGAATGGTAACTATTTTATTTTGCTGTTTTGCTGCATGTCTTGAGTGTTTGTCTGTGGTGTGCTGATTCTGTGTCTGTGTGGCGATGTAGTTTGGATTAGGACGCGCGGTAGCAGGGGTTGGTTGTGCGGTTTGGCACAAGCGACAGTGAGCAGCTGTTGCGGACTCTTTACGTCTGTCCCTCAAAAACATCATTGTCTGTTTTGAACTGAGAAAAGGATCTCTTGAAATTCAACAATGTCAGTGTAAAAAAGAGAAACGTAGAAGAAAAAAAGCGAGGTTACATTTCAGTAAAAATGTAGTCTATAATTTTATTACATACTTTGTTAGGAATTCTTGTTAAATCTAAGTTAGCGTTGCAGAATTTGTTTTATGTGATGCTTATGATGGATATTTGTGTGTGTGTGTGTGTGTGTGTGTGTTTGTGATCCTTGCAAACACGCACTCATACGTTTCCCGTACCTTCCTTGGCAGAGCATCGCCGAGCAAAGCACGCTCTCATGCTCCGCAATTCTAACGTCTTCTCCCCTTCCCTCCTCTCTCCCTCCCTCTCTCCATCCCTCCAGGATGAATTCCATCCCTTCATCGAGGCTCTCCTCCCGCATGTGCGGGCTTTCTCCTACACCTGGTTCAACCTGCAGGCCCGCAAGCGCAAGTACTTCAAAAAGCACGAGAAGCGCATGTCCAAGGACGAGGAGCGCGCCGTCAAAGACGAACTCCTGGGCGAGAAGCCCGAGATCAAGCAGAAGTGGGCGTCGCGGCTGCTGGCCAAATTGCGCAAGGACATCCGGCCGGAGTTCCGCGAAGACTTCGTGCTCACCATCACTGGGAAGAAGCCGCCATGCTGCGTGCTGTCCAACCCTGACCAGAAGGGCAAGATCCGCCGTATCGACTGCCTGCGGCAGGCCGACAAGGTCTGGCGCCTGGACCTGGTGATGGTGATCCTGTTTAAGGGGAGCCCACTGGAGAGCACGGATGGAGAGAGGCTGGTCAAGTCCCCGCAGTGCTCCAACCACAGCCTTTGCGTGCAGCCGCACCACATCGGAGTGTCCGTCAAGGAGCTGGACCTGTACCTGGCCTACTTCGTCCACATGCCAGGTCAGTGGGTTATGCTCTCTTTCTCTGTCCTACAGCTACTGAGACTTGAACGTGTTTATTTAAGAGGGGTCAGAATTCAGGGTAAGGTGACACCACAAGCCCCCACCCCCCCACCCCCCATAACCATCACCATAACATCCAGCACACATATAAACACTTGATTTGAGCATCTGTGTTCTGCAGCCAGAGCTGAAATTACACCTCAAACAGGGTTCCCACGGTCATGGAAAATTCTAGGAATGAAAAACTCATTTTAAAAATCATGCAAATGTATGTATTTAAGTCTGTATGGAAGAAATCCTATCAAACTGCATTCAAACCTCAGGATGATTTTGTGCTTTTTAGAGACATTTGTACACTAATAAGGTTGTTTAAAACTATTAATGCCTGGCATGTAAATTTAAATCCTTTCAGACATTTAAAACTGGAATAATTCATGGAAATTAATTGGGAACCCTGCTGAAATGTGAATAACTAGTCCAGAATAAATCTAATGCATTTCTGCCATTGCTTATTTAATGAATCTCTCGAGGTAATTTCATCATTTTTGTTATGTTTTATTGTTTATAATATTATTATTTCTTTTGTTTTGTGATGGTGCTTAAAAGATACAGTGTATTGGTTGTGTTTACAAGCGAAAACAAAGCGTCTGGCCTCAATTCTTCAGTGCCATCCTGTTTTCTCATTGGCAGTGTGTTTTAGAGCCGTATAAATTTAGTGTGTGTGTATGTGTGTGTGTATTCATGGATAAGTTACCAGCACAGTCTCATACGCTTATTGCCAAACACGGTTTCTGACATGGCTAACACTCTCTCTGAGGCACACAAGATCGGCCAAACACACTCAGGCCAACAGCTCCATAATACTGTGATGATTACAAATCTGAAATTGCTTTCTTGCCTTCTTTCTTTTTTTTCCTGTTGTTTCTAATTCATTTTAATTTTATAGTACAGCAAATAAACCACAATTTTGGAACAAAATTTAAAAGATCTTCAGTCAAAACCATTAAAACAGCCATTAACACAATATTAGCTGTTGAATTTTAAACCGCCACCGCCGAGCCGAACAGTTTCCTGTCTGTCATTCAGTTTCTCGGTCAGCGTACGCACTGGTTCACTCTGTGCCCAGCAGGGTTGGCCATCGCGCTGCCCGTTCAGAATGTTTGCTGCTGCACTGCGGTCTTATCTTATCAGGCTAATTCCAGTGTGCACTGCCGCTTTTATCAGGCTCCAAATAGCCCCGGCGGAGACTGGCACCCTGCAGGGCAGCCGTGCAGAATCCTGGGGCCCGTGGCATCCTGTGCCAGAGCTCAGGGGGCCTTTCTCAACCCCAGACGCACAGACCATGCATGCGCTGCTCTGGTTCAGGGCATTTTTTCTTTTAGTTGTTATCTTATTTTTGTTCTTGATTTAAATTGCACATTCCAATCTAAAACCACAATTATCCTAATTTGAAATAGCCTGACAGTTGAAATCAGGTATTTGTTGTGCGTGCCAAATAATATCTCTGCATTCTTTGTTTGAATGCTATGGCTCAGCTGTTTAATTTATTTGTTTTGCTTTGTGTTTATTTTGTCCTTGTGATTGTTTATTCACAGCACAAACTCTTTGTTTATCATTATTAAATGTGGCCTTCATTGTCACACTCTCAAACCGAGGATTCTTCTTTTGTGTCCATAAGAAGGCAAGAGAGAACAAGAGAAAGAACAGCTTCGGGAGTCGCTTCAGTAATTGCTCTAGTTGGCACTATTGCAATGCCTTTGGTGCGGGAAGATGCGTGCTTGTGTGTGTGCGCGTTCTTGTATATATGGTTTATGAGGACACAAATGTGTTTAATGACATGGGTATTACAACTTGAACATGGTTTACAAGGACACTTCCTCTAAAAAACACACTGAACTGTGGGTTTTTTTTTTTTTGTCATGATTTGTTATCACAACATTTTTTCTTTTGTCAAATCAACTTCAATAATTAATGTGGTTCAGAAAACATAGTAGTTTGAGTTTCTGTTGATTAAACCAATCACCTTCATTGTATTAACTAAAATTTTTAAGGCAGCCAGGTAACTTATTTAAGTTAAACCAACAATTCGGGGTAGGTTTAGCGTAACACCGTGTCCTAACCAGACGCGATGCGATACGATTCCAGCGACAAACAATTTGTCTATCCACACCAGACACGACGCGACTATGAGAATTACAGCCAATCAAAATAGCGCGTGGGTGGGCTTTCTCGGCCAGCTCCCGGCACTCGCAACGGAAAGGATAAGTACATAACCCAATTCATGAATATTACACAATTTTAACATTATTAAAAATACATACTGAGTTACTGAAACAATCTTTGTCATAGAATACACTTGTCTGTTCACAATGAGTTGACAGTTTGAACATTCTTGTTTCACTTAATTTATTTTGAAGATCTGAATTGATTTGTCCATTGTTGCTTTCAGTACGGCTAAGACACACAAAATGATATTTAAAGTCACATTAGACGCATTTAACATTAAATAAAGCACATAAACAGTACCTGAGATTATCATTGCCATATACTTTATGTTGTTCCAGTCACGACGTCGCAGAAAAATAGAAACTGTTTCTAAAATAGAGCCATTGCGTGTTGCCGTCGCGACAAAAACTCTGATTAATGTGTGTGTGTATATAACTATGAGTGTGTATGAACTTTGGTTCACTTTTCTTTTTCTCTTATTTCAACTCTCTCTCTTGCTATTGTAAAACACAGAGAGCTAACTGTTCACTTAAAATGTTTTTGTTCAGTACTTCACTAAGCTAGATCATTTTTTTCTTGTTATTGCAGTGATTGGTTTCTGTAGAGTTAGACTGTTATTAAGCGCTTTTGTCTGCATCATATGTTAACTTGCTAGTGAGACTCTTGCAAAATGGATTGTCAGAGTTTGAACCCAGGCCCAAATCTTTAACAGCTACCCTCGTGTGTTTAACAGGTTTTTGGGATCTGACTCGAAAATGTTCCATACTTCACTAAATTTAGGCTTATTTTTGTCTTTGAATGAAGTTAGAAATGAATAGTTTATTTAAGACTCTAAGTAATAATCCAGGAGTATTGTGGAGGTAAACGTGTTTTAAATGTGTTTCCATTGAGATTGGTGGTGATTATGGGGAAAGTCATCCTAATGGAGGGAAGTGGCTTTTGGATGAGGAGAATATTCATTTTATATCCAGGGATGTATTGTTAGTGCTGCTAATTTATCGTTATTATGAGAACATCATTTAAACTTTTCCCTGCTTTAACACTCCACAGAGGAAATTTGATATTTAACTATTGAAGAGGTGTGAAAAATGTGCTTTATGCCATTTTATGTGCTTAACTGCAGCTTTTTAGAAATAAAAACGGCTGTTAAATTGAGGAGAAAAATATGTGCATGCTAGTGGATTTATTATTTTCTGCTAAATTATTTATTCTACAATATATATTGTTTTAATAACTTATTATTACACAGCTAATTATTATTAATAAATCCTTGTTATTTCTTGTTTTCTGTAAATAATGCTTTTTTTTTTTTTTGTAATAATGGCTATTTTCTAATTGTTTAACTTATTGTTTAATTATTGTAAAATATTGTTTTTCTGTTATTTAAAGGCATGACCGCTTTCTGAAACGAAAGAGATTTCTCTCTGTCTGTATGCGGCATTGTGGGAGTGTTTTGTTTGGAAATGAAATGTTTGGAATAGCTGTTAAACAGATTATTTCAGCAGTCGTCATTCACTTCGAGCCAGTGTACATAACGCGTCTCTCTTTCTTTCATCGCTCTTTCTGCTTCCAAGTGACTCCTCTGTCTTTCTTTGTCTCCGTCACTCTTCCTGTCTTCCTGTCTCCTCCTGAAAGTCTGATAGACTGTTGAAATGGAAGGAAAATCCTCCTTCTTGGGTCATAGGTCAGATTGCACTGGTCGCTCTGTAAGAGAGATTTTTATTTGTAGAGAATCTCCTCACATCCTTGTCTGTAGTCCTACTTTTCTCCTATATTTAGGACTCGGCTCTGACTCACCTGGGCGTCTTTGGGTTTTTTTCTTAAATATGCCACCGCAGCGCTATTAAGCTTCCAGGATTTCTTGACTATTTTTTGTGATTTTTTTTTTTTTTTTTTTTGTGAAGTTTTCGTGCTTGATTCATTCCAGTGGATTTGTTCAAGAAAGACAGACGTGAAGTATAACTGTAGATCTCTTTCTCAGCTCTCTACTCACCGGAGACATTTATGGGCTTTTTAAGAGTACAAAGGAAGGATTGTAAAAGTGAAACACATTAACAAACAAACCAGTGTCAGCTCTACTGAATGAGCACCTGCTTTTAAACTCTACAGGAGGAACAGACTGAGAAAGAAAAGTGAAAAACTGAAACTGAGAGTAACAGAAAGAGGCAAATGTTTTCTCTTCTCAGTTGCTGGTCTTTCTTTAGTTTTTTTTTGTATTAGTGTCAAGCATGAAATCTGTCTGTCTACAATAGCAAATAGCAATAAGAGATTATTTAGCTGATTATATAATAATTAACGACTGAATATCAATCCTTCCTTATCCTACAACATGCAAATATGAGACATCTTTATTACCAAAATGTATTATTTTGGTAAGTTCTGTTCATTACTGTCAATCAGTTCAAATTGATTTATGTATTTATTTATTTATAAAGTCCTTGCATGCATTTTTCATGCATTAAAATGTTTTAATAAAAATTTATGAAGTTAAATAATGCTGTTTAACAGTGAATGATTATATTGCTGCATATAAAAAAAAACATAAAATCTTTAAGTTAATTTAGTGAAAAACAGTATGAGAAATATGCTTTGATTACTTTTTAACCAAGCTGTTTTAAAAATGGACAAACCCAACGATTGGGTTGTTTTAACTCAGCAGTTGGGTTAAATGTTTGCCCAACCTGCTGGGTAGTTTTATTAAACTCAACTATTGTTTGAAAATAACTGTATTGCTTGCTTTAAATGAACCCAAAGTATGTTAGAAATTAACATTTATTAATAAGTTTAATGATTAACAATTAAACAATAAACATTTATTAAATTGCTTAATAATAAATGTTCACCTTTTGATAATTATGTGTCTGATTTTTAATTTCCAGTTTCATTTTAAGCCAGCCATATAGTAATTTTTAAACAATAGTTGAGTTTAATAAAACTGCCCAGCAGGTTGGACAAACATTTAACCCAACTGCTGGGTTAAAACATCCCAATCGTTGGGTTTGTCCATTCTCAACCCAACTGAATTTTGGTTGTTTTTAACCGAGCATTTTTATATGTGTAGTTTATAGAGTGTAGTTTTATATAATTTGCACTGAAAATTGCACTTTAATTAATTTAAAAAATGTTGTCAGATATGCTGAAAGATGATCAGAATACTAAAACATTTAAAAAGAGAGTAAAGCATTTGCGTGTTTCTGGAGAGTAAGAGAGAGAGAGAAAGTAATGTGGCCCACTCACAACGACTCTGGTTACGAGTCAGAGAACACAATGCCGAGCTCAGTAACAGCACAGGCCTACTCATTACACACACACACACACACACACACACACACAACGCAACAGCCATGGAAAGCAGAGCCATAACTCAAATCTATAGGAGTAGAAGTTCTGCATTAGTGCTGTTAGATTGAATTCTCATGGAGCTCATTAGATAAAACCTCTTTAGAAAGAGGAGAAAGGGATGATCAAGATCGCCGAGGGGCGAGAGAGAGGGAGACGGAGAAAAGGCGAGGGAACGGGGGCAGCCTCGTCTGCCATTTTTTGGCACCCTGTACGGTGAGCTCTATGTAGAAGGTGCCAGAACCTCATCGCTGCCAACCTCTCTCCCTCTGATCCTTTCTTCCTCTCCCTCTCCCTCTCTTTTCACCCATTCTCTGCGGCTCTCTCGGGGGGCTCAACCCCAGCGTCGCCCCCGTCGTCTCGATATGTCCTCTGATTTTCAGCTCAACAGTTACGTCAATTATTTTTTTATACAATTAGATTTTTGTTTTGGATATTTGCATGGACGTGTGCGGGAGGTGGCACTTGTTTGCTTGCTTTTTTTTTCTCTATCAACTTTGTAGGACATTGAAGACCGTTTCTTTTTACTGAGCAGTCTCAGTTTAACTGTCTCATTAATTGGAATCAAAATGAGGTTCCTAAACAATTCCTTTAAAGATTCTTTCAATACTTTTGAAGAAACCCTTCTTTCAAAAAATTATTTTAATTATTGAATAATTAATATTACTATATTAATTTATATATATAAAAAAAACATTGTAACAGGTTCAGTACAAGACTGAAAGTGACTTGCAGTTCAGTGAGTGAGTCAATTAATACATTTGGTCCGATTCACTGAATGAAGGAGTCATTAAACCGAATCAAAATGATAACTATGGATCTTTTCCAAACATTTATTAAAGGTGCTCTTAGTAATTTTGTGTAATTTTGCAATGTTGTTGATGCAGCATCATGCAAAAGCTTTCAACTGATTTCATTTTTTTTGTCTGATTCCATTGAATCATATTTTATTGATTTCAAAAAGCTTTGTGAATGAGCAATGAGCAATGTTGTGAGCAATGAATAATTCATTTCACGAGTAAAAGTGTCCGATAAGGGGACGGTTTCCGAGATAAAACAAGTAAAGTATTCAGTCACATGATCTCAAAATGTCAGCCCCCATGATGCAACATGCTACATGTTAAATAAAATGCTTTTAATTGGCTACTGATATGACTGATCCAGTTTTACTGGTCGTGCTGTATGTTCATTTCTTTTGCTGTGACGCTGTAAATTTCTCATTAAAAATCACACACACACACAAGTCTTTCAGAATAATCTGAGCCTTTTCTCAAAGGTCAGTTTCTGTTGGTCTCTCATGGGCTTCGCAATTCCAAACTTTTCCTCTTCCAGCAGATGCACGAAGGGAACAAACCTCAGCGGCTCGTCTTCCTTCGTGAAAGGCCAAGCCGTCATAAATAAATTCTTGCCGGTGTTACTTACAGCATGTGAAAGAGAGAAGGTGTTGTGTTTTTTTGCAGCTCCTAGTAAGGGAAAACGTTTGACAAGCACAACAGAAACACAGCGAATCAATTCTGGCATGCGTTTGTGTGTAAGGGAATAGGCCTGGAAAGCAGTTTGGACACAGATCTAGGCCGCCCGTCTCGGTGAGCGAGAAAGAACGCAGAGAACAAGGGATGAAACCGGAGAGAAAACGGCAAGGAACAGGGGGATGGGATAACAAGGGAAAGAAAAGCTGTTTGTGTGTGTGTGTGTGTGTGTCTGCGTTTCATAATAAGAGTGTGAAAAATAGGCCTGTAAATGAGAGTGTGTAAAGCTTCATGGCTCTCAGCTCCAGAAAGCCCCATTCATCAGACGGGAGCATCTTCCCGCTCTTAAAACAATGAAAGGCAAACCCCCCCGTTCTGTCGGAGCAGAGAAGAGTCTGTCGTTTGTTTACAGAGATAACAGGATAAACGAGAGAAAGAGAGAGTGCGAGAAATAAAGTGTGTGTGTTTTTGTGTGCCGAGACAGAGGGCCCCTGTATGCCACCGGATGAAGTGATGGTGGGATAGCGCATGATTAGTATGTTAATAGGCAAATATAAAGTGTTTGTGTGTCTGTGTGTGTTTGCATTAGATCACTCCGGGCCTTATACATATGCATCAACATACAGAAGCGTTTTTGTTTGTGCACTCTGGGTGTGTTGAGCTGTGTGTGTGTTTAATTATGAGTTCACATAGAAGAATCGGTGTGTATTTGCATACGTACATGTTTAGGCATACATTTGAGAGCGCATATATATGTGTGTGTGTGTGAGTGTGTTTGGGCCTTTGGCACCTGTTGGTCTCTGTGGTGTTCAGATCTCTGATTTTGGTTTCCTCTTTTTGCTACTTTTATTTATTAAAAACCCCATAATAGCTTGACAAGACATTTTCTGTATACTTTGCTGAAAAAAGGCTTTAGTTACGTCTGCGGTTGTCAGAAGTACTGGTACTTTGGTACCAAGTTGGTACTGAAATTTTAAAAATGTGACAATACCAGCATTTCCCCCTAGCATTTTGAGTGCTGTTGCCCTCGGTGAAGAGCGTCAAAGATGTCTATTTACAACATGTTTTTGAAGCATTGATTGTTGTAGCCAATCACAGACATATCTGTTGAGCAAGTGAACACAATGGCCAATCAGAGGTGTTTAAAGGGGTCATGAATAGAGAAATCAACTTTTCCTTGAGCTTTTGATATATAAGAGGTCATCGTACTATAGGAATATCCTGTTAGTCCAATAAAAGCTTCTGTTGACACCAGGCCCAGCGAACGTCTTGTCCCGGAATGTGCCTATCTATGACAGGTGAAACGCCGCCTCCACAGAAGAAATCAAAGCCTACTTCATCATTGCAAAGTTAGCCCCGCCCAATTGCATTTCAGCTGCAGGCTTTGCAAACAGACTTTTACGATGTGGACAGTAATGCAACATGGAAGTAACTGTGTTAATTCTAATGTCTGATCTGATATGTAATGATTCATGTACAGTCAGATGTTCTTTGACTATGTGTCAGTAAATCAAACCAGTGACTAAACGGTCAACTTCACGTTGTTCCTCTTAGTAGGATGAAAATAATCTGTTATTTAATCAGTGATTAAATTATATATTAAAGTGATCAAAGAACGCTCCCTTAACAATTGCTGGAGCTGTCAATCAAACAGCGCAAGTTTATCAGTGACTGAGTTCTAGACTCGTGCCAAAACTTAGGTTTTATTCAAAGAATCTCTTAGTTACATCACGTTTGAACTGTTAGTTATGATGAAAGCATTCGTTAGTGTGCAGAAATTGAGTTGCAACGAAGAGATCGCTGCTTTCATGCGCTCAACAACACGTCTGTGATCGATTACAATCTTCATCATTGCAACTTTTTAATGCCATGATCTAAATATAATGCCATAGATCTAAATGTAATGCTATAATCAACACTTTTCAAGATTAGTTAACCTTGAGAGCTGTAATAGTAAGAATGGGCTAAAAGTTTTCAAGAGCTAGCTATTTCATATGCAAAGATGTTAGCCAATCACAGCAGTGGGCATTTACACTGGAGTCTCACGCAGACACACCCCTTCAAACAGCATTCAAATAAGAGGGCTAAAATCAGGGTAGGAAAAATGTCTTTTATTTCTAAAGTATGTCAATTTTTGATGTAAAAAGCATACTGACATTATAAGTGCACCCCAGGGAAAAATAATAAAACAATGCAGTTCATGACCCCTTTAAGTTAGTCAGAATCCACTCAACAGCACTCAAAATGATAGGGGGAAATGCTGGTTTCATCACATTTTTAAAATTTCAGTACCAACTTGGTACTGAAGTAATGGTACTTTTGACAACCCTAGTTACGTCATAGCCTTAAAATGTGATTTTGACACTTGCTGATTGGTTGTTGGGGGAGGGACATTCTCATTCTAGAGAGCATTAGATTGGACAATGTAGGTCAGGCTGATCATTAATGTTTTGGGTTTATTTTCGGAGAAGAGAAAAGCCTTTTATTGTAAATTCTGCTAAATTTTTTGTTAAAAATTGTATCAACTATTAACATGCACAATGTGTATTGATTTTGCTTTGTTGTCACCTTGGATCAATTTCAAGCAGCCTTGCTGAATAAGAGTTTATTTAAAAAAAAAAAAATCTTACTGATTTTCACCATGAAGTCTGTAACAGAGTTTTCTAACAAATAAAAAAAAAATCTGTGGTGACAGCAGTCCCACACAAACACATGCTCCGCCTCCACAGTCCATTGGCAGTGATGGGATTGGCCCTGATTTAGGCTGGTGTCATGGCAACCAAATAACCCAACATACCTTGTCTGCGCTCTATTCAGGGTTCTATAAGGCCAACGTCAGTTCACATGGAATCAGTGGCCGAATGTTGGGATAGACATCATTTCTCTCAGATGGGTTTTTAAGAGTAATATCTTAAGTACCACATCAGTAAGAAGGAGAGGGAGAGAGAAATATACGTTTACAAATATAGACAGGAAGGATTTGAGCGTCACGCATATTTATGTAGCATGGCTAGTTGCCCAGAGCTGCCTCCTACACGTGAGAAAGAAAGAGAGCGCGTCCATAATAAACGACTGTACAGTTCTCTATTTTGAACCGCACCATTCGTCTCGCATGAATATTCAGCTGCATGCATATGATTTGCAATCTTTCTGTCACATTAAAAACCCTGCAGCTATGAAGGAAATATCCATCTGTAGGCCATGTTCAGTCTCAGAGCCAAACTAATACCACCTTACGCTATTCACACCAGCTCTCTGGATTTGATCAGAGCTCAGGAACGTGTATTTATTTAACTTTTGCAATCTTTCTTCTTTTGCAACCAGTCTCACTGGCACTGGGACGTTTACACACACACATTGTGCAAACAAAGATAGTGGTTTTGCATGGCACAGTTCAAGGATTTTATTTGGTTTTCTGTAACTGCAAACAAATTTGAATATCTGCTCTATCCGTTGAACGCTAAATATTCACGCTGACCAGAAACCTCTCAAATGATTTGTTAAATTTTACAGTTGTATCATCTGTGCACAACTGTGTGCATGTACAGTAAGTGAGGGAGACTACAGAAATATTTATACAGTGATTTTTTGCATAAACATTTCAGGTTTTACTGTCCTTGTAGAGAGGTTCAGTGTAGGTAAAACCTTGCCTGTAACAGCGTATGCCTGCGGGGGATCTGGTCAGGAAATTTTAGCATTACAGTATAAGCATTTGGCTTTAAATGATGCTGAGCAATGTTTAAGCAAGCCACACACACACAGAGAATATTTCACATCTGGCAGAGAGCATGTGTTAGTCTTATTTGCCGAATGCACACAAACGTTCTGGCTGGCTCTTTATGCTAGCATGTCACGGGCATCTTTCCTGCATGTGTGTTTAGAAAGAACCGATAAATGTTGCACATTTTATTATACTTATACCCTTTATATATTTCACTCTGGACTCGTTTGGACTGTATAAATATGACTGGGCAATATGACTAATACAATTATATCTTTATAGTAAAAACAGTAATATATAGTGAAAAATTATTAATTTTTTCTTTCTTTTTTTTTTTTTTTTTGTTGCATTTTCTAATTGTTTTCTATTTGAATGTATTGTAATTTATTCCTGTGATCAAAGCTGAATTTTCAGCATCATTACTCTTCACAGTCTTCAGTGTCACAGGATCCTTCAGAAATCATTGAAATCATCATGCTTATTTGATCTTATCAATGTAAAAAAAAAAAAAAAAAAAAAATTTATTATTATATATATTTATTTATTTATTTATTATTATTATTATTATTATATAACACTGATATTATTATCAGTGTCGAAAACAATTGTGCTATATATATATATGTGACCCTAGACCACAAAACCAGTCATAAGGGTAATTTTTTTTTTAAACTGAGATTTAGATGTCATCGAATAAATAAGCTTTCCATTGATGTATGGTTTGTTAGGAATATTTGGCTGAGATACAACTATTTGAAAATCTGGAATCTGAGCGTGCAAACAAATCTAAATATTGAGAAAATCGCCTTTAAAGTTGTCCAAATGAAGTCATTAGCAATGCAAATACACTCACAAAAATACATTTTTGATATATTTATGGTAGGAAATTTACAAAAAATATCTTCATGGAACATGATCTTTACTTAATATCCTAATGATTTTTGGCATAAAAGAAAAATCGATAATTTTGACCCATACAATGTATTGTTGACTATTGCTACTAATATATGATGAATGGGAAGTTCAAAAGAATAGCATTTGTTTGGAGGATAAATATTTTTAAAGAAATCTTTTTTAGAAAAACATTATACATGTCTTTTACTATCACTTTTGATCAATTTAATGTGCCCTTGCTGAATAAAAGTATTCATTTCTTTAAGAATATCTTTCTGACCCTAAACCTTTGAACAATATTTTATATTCTCAGTGTTTGTGTTGTATAAAATATGCAGTTTTGTGTTTATTTATTATTTTTGCAAAAGGGTTAGGGTTTGGTTTAGTCTGTAGAACTTATAAAAGAAAAAGAAGACCAAAAAAGTATTTTAGACAGCTAAATAAACGTGTGTGTTCACCTTTGGTCTTGGAGTGGATCCCTTGATTAAAGGAAGTGTTTAGACAAATACAGACAAATACAAGAGTAATATCCGGATCATGCTCTTACATGCTGTGTGTGTGTGTGTTTTTGACTTCTTGTGTGTGTATGTTTGTGTCTGTGAGTGTATATGTCTGTACTGATTAGGATTAACTGCCCTTTTTATCTTCAGCCCTCTTAACCTCTCTCTGTCTTTCTCTCTAGAGTTTTTCCTCTCTTTGACACATACTCAGACGTTTGACGTACTCTGTCACACAGGTGTGTGTGCAGGGTTTGATGTGTTTGCAGTGCCCAGAGGTGTTCTGTGTAAGTAGACTTGGGTCATTTAAGGTTGGCATAGTTTATGAGGAGGGTGTGAACTTGTGACCATGAAACAAAACAAATAAAATATGCCAAATACTTTTAATGGATGTCTTGATATATTGTATTGAACTATTAAAAAAACATTACATGTCCATTCCTCCAAGTTTTTTGTCTTTTAAGTGCTCAGTTTTAGTAAAATAGTTTAATTTTGAAGCACCTGAGAGGAAAGCAGGTTATGTGACAGGTTATGTGGCAGGTTAAATAAGCAGATAACCTCAACTTTCAGTTCCAAAAACTGAGGTAACTTTCAGGGTTGGTTTGCTTAAGAGGTATTCAGATGCGTGTTATATATATTATAAAGCACTATTATAAAATGGTAATGTTTATATTTAATTTCTATAATATAATTTCTAGGCTATAATTTTTGTAATAAAATACATATGTGATATCTTATTAAATAATTAGCATTAAACAAACAATATAATTCTTATTCTCAGTGAATAAAGATTACTTATTAAATTAAAAGATTGAAAAAATGATTGCACAACCAACAAATAGGTGGCGATGTGCACTAAGTAGGTTATGTAAATCGCCATTAAACAAAAGAAGAAGAAGGGAGTTGAATTATGTGCTTTTTCGCATCTGTTTCCTTGGTGAATCATCGATTCATCGCTCTGTTGACAATGTCTTGTGTGTTAACCGGGAACATACTCTGGGTTGGCTGAACTTTCTCCCGGATGCATTTTTGAAACCAGCATACCTCAAGTAAGCAAGATTTGGGTTATTCAACCGAGAGTTCAAGGTATATGTTCACAATAAGTTAACCTTGCTTTCTGGAATACACTATAAAACACTGCAAATTCTAGTACATGACGCTGTGTTGAGTGGAGAATGTTATTGCGTGAGATCTAGTACATTACATTGATAGTTCTAGATGCTTCAGATTAGAGTCTACTCCTGTGATATTACTTATCTTACATATTAGGCTTGCTGCGATCGACAGTGTTACCGGTGTTCAGCTGCAACACCGGTTATATCACTTGACCACTGTGACAGCGGCACCGCCCTTACTGTTGTTTTGACATTTTTTATAGTAATTAAAATCATTTACTTAGAGAACAGATACAGTTAAAAACTGAATGCGTCTGCTCAATTCAGTGAGCCGAATGAGAGTCGCAGCACAGATCAGCAGCAGGAGTCAGATTTTACCTCAATTCGCCCATTTCGCCTCACTTTTCTGAATGACAGACGAGGGATGAAGATTTGGTTGAAAAGCGAAATGTAAAAGCGCATATTTAAGCGAGTTTGTCATTGTACTGTTTTGTTGTTGTGTTTTTCCATTAAGAATAATAATTAACCCACGTACCATTCAAGTAATTGAAAGTAATATGAGCACAGGCATTCATAACGTTTTGTTTTTTTTTTTAAATCAATTTTTGGAGGCATTTTTGCCCCAAGCCCCGTTAATTTCCGACATTGATTATGGTAATCGAAATGTAGTATTTACAATGAATTTGGCTGCAAAGAAACAGCAGCATGAGATGGTCTGGTAAGCGCTGCGTCACAGCGGTTGCACGTTGTAAACAATCTTTCGAGCGTACGTCTTTTGCACTTGCTCTGCTGTGCTGACTGAAGCAAAGTCTTTGAATGAAGGCATGAAAAGCAGCTCATTGCAGTATGAAACATAACTGTTGTTCAGTTTAGATGCATTTTGGGAGTTGTACTTTTTATTCCGATTGTAGATCTATTAATGAGAATTGATAGGGTCACTCACACTAGCGCGCCTAAATGTTTTTTCACACTCGCACACAGTTATTTTCAGGAGCAAATGTGAGCCCTGCTCTGAGGGCTCTAGCATGGTACTCTGAGGTTTCTAGAACATTAAACTGAAGGTTATAGAACATTATTCTGAGAGTTCTAGCAGTGAGGGTTCTACAACACAGAGAGCTGTAGCACATTACTTTGAGGGCTCTAGCATGTTATTCTGTGGGTTCTAGAACATTGAGTGCTGTACAGTAGCATGTAACATTGCATTGAGTGTTCTAGATCATTATTTTGAGAGTTCTAGAACATTACTCTAAGATACCTAGCACATTACTCTGAGAGTTCTAGACCATTACAGAACATGGTTTTGGGAGTTCTACATTACTTCACAGAATACTTTAGAACATGATTTCTGAGTTCAAGAGGTCAAGTTGATTGTAGAATTCTCAGATGAGGTGAGTGTGTGCATTCACCGCAGCTGTCACCAGAACATGCTCTGTGTGTGTGTGTGTGTGTGTGTGTGTGTGTGTGTGTGTGTGTGTGAACAGACTTTCGTGTCTGTAGGACTCAAGCACATGAGAACCTCAATATTCTTTAGTAACTATCAGAGCTCATCAGAGGTGACGGACTTTAATCCAGTGTTTGATCACACACAGAACTGAGTGAGGAATTCTGAGAGCAGAACACACACACACACACACACACACCATCCCTCTCAATATTTACAAGTCATGACTTGACACGGAAGGAAGTCAGACAGAGAAAGAGAGAATTGGAAGGTTGAAGGCAACAGTTAAAGATCTGATGAGAGAAATCAGAGACCGAATTAAGAGGGGTAGAGAACGTGACAAGCTCTAGTGTCAAAGGAAAGCGCTGTGTATGTGTGTGTGTGTGTGGTGGGTTTTCTAAGGTCACAGTGCAGAATATCACACTGGAATGTGGAATGCTGAAACACTGCCAACACAAGCACATCAACTACACACACACTGTACTCTCTCTCTCTCCACTCCCCCTCTCTTGACTCAGTCATTTGTGTTATGAAAAGTGCTTTAGTATGTGCATTATGTCCAGTCTGAGAGCTCTGTATACATTATACATTCGACACAGTGTATCATACACACATACTGGATCAAACCGTGTGTCAGCCACATGCTCGCATCGCGAGAGCCCAGGACTGCTCTTCATTTACAATATTTCTCTCGCTGCTGTTTGTTTACTTTGCAGGTAAATCATATAGCGTGCACACACACACGCGCGCGCACACCCATACACACACACACACACACACACACACATTTGTTTAATTTTCTCCAAGTGGTCCGGAGACTCTCTGTATTTTTTCTTCTTCCCCATGGCACAAGCACAAAATTTTGTGGTATAAAAACCAGCAGAGAGCGCCTTTAAAAAATAAGGAGAGATGAAGGAAACGGTAAAAAAGTGGCGACTCCTGCCAAGAAAATGTTCCATGAGCCCTTAATGTTATAGCCAAGGAGGAATACAAGTCAGAAGGCACATTTGCAATCGATTTAGTATTCACAGAGTGAGCTGTGAAGCAGAACGTCTCTGGACAGGTAGGAAAGGTACGAAGGATTAAAGAGAGACCGAAACTTTGGTGTTTTAATACCAAATGATTTTACTATTACTATTTTACTTCTGAGCACTGTATACACGTACATAAAACACCAGTGCAACTGTTAAACATGGTAAAAATTTATTTTAGTTACACATTACATGTACTTACTATAGTAATAACATCAAGTTATGCATAATTACATGCAACTAACCCTAAACCAAGCCTAACTCTAGAGTTAATCCTAACTCTACCCTATAGTAAGTACATGTTGTTAATTAATATTACTCAGTACTTCTTTTTATACATGTGCATCTCAATAAATTAGAATGTCATGGAAAAGTTCATTGATTTCAGTGCATTGATAGCGGCCTTCAGGTCATCTGCATTGTTGGGTTTGGTGTCTCTCATCTTCCTCTCATAGATCCTCTTTTGGGTTCAGGTCAGGGGAGTTTGTTGGCCAATCAAGCACAGTAACACCATGGTCATTGAACCAGCTTTTGGTACCTTTGGCAGTGTGGGCAGGTGCCAAATCCTGCTGGAAAGTGAAATCAGCATCTCCATAAAACTTGTCAGCAGAAGGAAGCATGAAGTGCTCTAAAATTTCCTGGTAGATGGCTGCGTTGACTGTGGACTTCAGAAAACACAGTGGACCAACACTAGCAGATGACATGGCAGCCCAAATCATCACTGACTGTGGAAACTTCACACTGGACTTCAAGCAACATGGTTTCTGTGCCTCCCCACTCTTCCTCCAGACTCTGGGACCTTGATTTCCAAATGAAATGCAAAATTTACTTTCATCTGAAAATAGGACCACCGAGCAACAGTCCAGTTCTTTTTCTCCTTAGCCCAGCTTCTGACGTTGTCTTTGGTTCAGAAGTGGCTTGGTACGTGGAATGTGACAGTTGTAGCCCATTTCCTGAGGACGTCTGTGTGCGGTGGCTCTTGATGCACTGACTCCAGCTTCAGTCCACTCCTTTTGAAGCTCTCCTAAGTTCTTAAATCGGCTTCGCCTGACAATCTTCTCAAGCCTGCGGTCATTTCTTTCACTTGTACATCTTTTCCTACCACACTTTTTCCTTCCAGTCAACTTTCCATGAATATGCTTTGGCACAGCACTCTGTGAACAGCCAGCTCTTTCAGCAATGACCCTCTGTGGCTTACCCTCATTGTAGAGGGTCTTGATGATCGTCTTCTGGACAACTGTCAAGTCAGCAGACTTCCCCATGACTGCTGTTGGGATTACTGACCTAAACCCCGTATTTATACCCTGAGAATGGTAATTTAATAGAACTTGAAATTAAATATTCTAATAATTTTAAATACTGATTTTTTTATTTTGACGAGCAGCAAGCTGTAATCATCAAAATGAAAACAAAAAAAGTCTGGAAATATTTTACTTTGTCTAATAAATCTAGAATATATTTAAGTTTTACTTTTTTAATTAAATTACAGAAAGAAAAAAAAACTTTTTCATGATATTCTAATTTATTGAGATGCACCTGTATAAAGAAATTAAAGGGTTAAAACAGGATTTAAGGGAATAAAGAAAAAGAAATAAGAATGGTAAAAAGTTCTAGGTCTAATTGTAGCCTAGCTGTGAATGTGAAGTAATCCATTTAAACTCTTTTCAAATAATATTTTATCTAAAAATATGCACACATTCACTCTTATTTGTATGTCTAATGTGTCAAAAATGCAAAACGTTTCTTGTCTCGTCACATTCAGTTGTGAATGACATGGATCATGTAAAATATAGCATATTTTCAATTCCAAATTTCAATTCCATTTCTAATTATTAGGGGGGACTTTTCCCCCTAAATTCCTATGGTGGTTACGGCTCTGGTATGTATATATAGTTTGTAATGTAAGCACAGTTTATTTTTCTTATACTGGCTCACACTTCTTCAAGCATATAACTTTTGACCGGTGGTATGCATGTGTAAGTGTAGCATGTGTGTATTTGAATGTGCAGCGGTGACGTGTTCTCTCCGTAAGTTCAGTATGATGAAGATTTTCCATACAAGAGTGTCAGATAGCTCCACATCTGAGAAAACGATTCTTTCCGTGTGCTTTCTCACTCTTTCGCTCGCTGTCTTCATGTTTCCGTACCTGTGTGTGCATATGTGTGTGTTTGTGGGTGTACTTGCTGTAGGCGCTTCTTAACCAGCAGGGGACTGCTGGCACCACAGGGGCTCCTTGTTTGGTCTAAGATTGATTCTTGCAGTTCGTATATGTGTTTATGTGAGTGTGTGAGTGTAAGAGAGAGTATGGTATTGCTGCAGAAGATATTAATCGTGCTTTGGCCTTCCCAGATGAGAGTAATTTATACCTGCTCACATGCTTAGAAGCTTTGCAGGGTCCAATGAAATCATCGGAGGGGAGACATCTGAGAGGAAATATAGCGGAGTAAAACCTACAGCCGGTTTATTTCTATATAACACACCGCTTTCTTTTTTTCAGTTTGGACTAAGAGCTTGGAAAAAATGACTGGAAGGATGGAAAAACGAGAGTTATAATGTACAGTGGAAGAAAGAAAGAATCCCCATGGAGGAGACAAATAAATAAAGCCTCTCTATGAAGCACATGACAAACTCTACTTAAAATAACTTTGTTTTTTTATATTTTATGATGTATAATTGTCATTTCTCTACCATTGTCCTCCATTTTAGATCGCCTTTTCTATAAAGCTGGTTTTTCAAACTAGGGTTTGTGAGTTAATGAAAAGTTGATAATCAGTTAAATTATAAAAATGTAAAATTAAATAAACCATTAAAATAAAGTACTTTCTAAAAATAGAACAAATTTTATTCATTTACCTGCATGTCATGTGACCATTATCCAACATTAGATAACTTTGTGTTGTCAGATTATTGAAATATTAACTTAATCTCAGTTAATGAATATTTTAGGTTAATGGGGTTTGGCTGACTAAAAAAGTTTGGAAATCCCTGCTCTAAATCATGTAATACTGCCTTATATGTAATTATACTACCAACCTTTTGGAATAGGCTTCTGCGTCTGGAGTGATGCCTCAAAATAATGTCTACGTAGGCAGCTCAATAAGTTCTGGAAAAGAGCCATACTGTAAATAAACAACAAACAGGACAAGGACAACAGGCACGAGTGTGAGTGAGATGGTCTGCCGACAAATGTATGTGTGTGTCTGTCTCAGTGTCACTGATGACTGGCAGTGTCATCCTTCCCAACACAAGATGTCTTTCTCTGGACTGTGCTGTCCACCCATCACACATTTGTGTCGTTTGTTTTCATGGCAGCCAATTTCTCACTGTACTCGTCTGCAGTCCCTCGCAGCAGTGACATCATATGCAAATTAGCAGGAGGGTCTGCATTACTGGTGCCTCAATCACTTTTCCCTTTCACTGTTTGTCTCGCAGTTTTACTCTTTCATGCATGTTTTAGATTTGGTAAACACTAGGGCTGATAAACTAGTGTCAGAATTTTTTTTTTTTTTTTTTTTTTTTTTTTTTAGAAATTACTTTTTTTTTTTTTACAGCAAGGATGCATTAAATTGATCGAAATCACAAAAAACATTTATAATGTTACTACAAAATTATATTTCAAATAAAAGCTGTTCTTTCTATTTATCAAATAATCCTGAAATATCACCGTTTCTACAAGAATATGAAACAGCACAATTGTTTTCAACATTGAATTAAAATCAAATCATCATATTAGAATGATTTCTGAAGAATCATGTGACACTGGAGACTGGAGTAATGATGCTGAAAATTCAGCTTTGATCACAAGAATTAATTGCATTTTAAAATATATATTCAAACAGAAAATGGTTATTTTAAATTGTAATAATATTTCACAATATTACTGTTTTTACTGTACTTTTGATAAAATAAATGCAGCCTTGGTGAGCAGAAGAAACTTCTTTCAAAAACATTTAAAAAATCTTCCTGACCCCAAACTTTTGAACAATAGTTTATGTAATATATGCGTTTGTTAAACATCCCATCTTGAGCTGTTAAGAAGGTGTTTCTTTATCATTTACTCTTAAACAGGACCTGTCAAATTAAATGTTTGTTTAAAACGGTGAATAGTGTTAAAAGTAACTAATTAATTGCATGTTAACATGTTCATTTCACAGCAAAACCATTTTTAGTTTGGTAAGCACACGTTGGATGCTTCTGGAAGTGTATTCTTCTAACCACATGATAATTACCTCTAATGTTCTGAGGGGGAAAGACTTGCCCTCTAGAGAGTGATGTAATTATACAGAGCTGTGTGTAATTAAATATTACAGATCAGGTTAATTTCATAAACAAAAGTGTTAATCTCTTATTACTTCACAGACTATCAGAGCTCCTAAGATGAGGTTCTCCTGAGAAGAGGAGTCAATTCTTCATGTATTTTAAAGTATTTCACTTATCCTTCGACGTTGTGATTGAACTCTGTTTTGAGCTGCTCTGTGATTTTCGTGGGTGATATTTATTGAATGAACTATCTAAATCTAAGGCAATGTTAGATGTCAGCGTCTTCTTGCCAATTAATAAACAAGATGTAAATATGGCTGACGTCACACAGCTGTCTACTTTCTGCTCAATTTCCAGATTTGCTTAAACGCCCTGCTGCTGGATTTCTGCTCTTCTTTCCCACGTGTTTCCTTTCCCTTTTAACAAACTTCAGGCCACAACTGTGTACAACCATATTCATTAGGATGCATTATAATATTCCTCCCATTTCGACTCAACAAAGCTGTCCCAGTACATAGAAGTCAAGTGATTTTGGTTTCCTCACTGAAAGTGTAATGCTCAAAGTAGAAACCTTTTTGGTTCTGTATTCCCGACCCCAGTCTGTGGATTATGTAATACGGTGCTGTGTTAGTGTGAAAGTAATCCCTGCTCTTGTTTGAGGAGTGTTTCCTTGGGGGCTACTGAAGCATGTCGTGGGGTCAGAGGTTAATACAACAGCACGTGTGAGGGTCATGCAGACGTGTTAACAATAACAAGCTTGAGGTCAAAGGTTAAAATAGCTGTTAGGCATGGCAGCTGTGTGTGTGTGTGTGTGTGCGTGTGCGCATTCACAATAGGATAATTACTACATGTCAGACTTTTACAAGCTTTCACTAGTAGATTTATACATCTTCTTGCCTTGTAAAACCATGATGAAGTTTTGCTATGCGGTAGTCTAGCATGTTCTGAATAGTTTCTAGAGTGTTTCTAGGATGTTACTAAGGAGTTCTGGGTTGTTGTTAGGTGGTTAGAGCCCATCCAGAAGTCTCTGTGATATTCTGGTACTTAGAAATGGCTCAGTCACTCCACCATAGTAAGTCTTCTGCCTGTTAATTTTTTATAAATCTGACAGGTGAATATTGTTGAAGTTTGATTGCTTGAAGTTTTCAAACTTTTTGATAGACCTCTAAATATGATGATTCCATTTCAATGGACCCCATGAAGGAAGCTATGTATTTTCAAATATAAAGAGCCATTTATTCTGTGAAAGATATTTAATGTGTAAACTATTATTTATGTTGACACTATCTTTTTTCCCCCCTACCTTGAGTACTGTTGTATAGAGTTATAGACCTGAAGAGAAACATAAAACTACTGCTGTAAATAGAATTAAATGAGATTTCCAAGCAGTCTTTAGATGGAAGAATGTGTAATATATATATATTTATTTACTTAATTACTTACTTATTTTAATGATTCATTTATATTTACTTATTTTAATTAATTGTTTATTTATTTTATTTTATTTTTTAAATTTGTTTTATTTATATTTATTAACAATTAATTTATTTTCTGTTTTACACCGAATTGATTTTAATTAATACATGTATTTATTTAATAAATAATTTTTTTTAAATTTATTTTAATTTTTTTTACATTTATTTATTTTTATTTACAGATTTATTTTAAGTTTTTACATCAAATAGAATAGAATAAATTGCATCTATTTTTAGTTGTTGTTGTTTTTTTTTACACCAGTTTTACACCAAGTTGATTTCCAACCAGTCTTTAGAAAGCAGAATGAATGAAGTGATGTGAATTTATGTATGTATGTATGTATGTATGTACAGTCAAACCAAAATGTATTCAGACACCTTGAACATTTCATTCATTATTACAGTTTATTCACTATAGTTAAAAAAAAAAAAACTCACATTCATTAAACTGTGTTTAACTCTTCATCTTAAATTATGTCAGATAACACTTAAGCATAACATGGTCAGGTCAAAGTGTCTGAATAATGTTTTGGTCCAAAATTTTTTTTAATCAATTTTACTGGTAGTCCACTGTATGAAGAATTTTTGGGTATAATATCTCTTTAGGGCTGGGCGATTTTTCCGATTAATTCTAATTTAATGTTTTGCCTTGATTTTATTATTTTTTAAATCGCGAAATCGTGATTTTTGAATAAAAATGTTAGCAAGCGTTATAATTAGACATGTTGACGATACAGCAATGATAACCGTATTAGGAGAAGAAAATGATCTGACCTCATGATGGCACCGGCGTGCCTGATTAACCGTTCTCATGAGACGCTCTATGAACGTAGAACACATCACTATTTTTCTACATCACTAGAAAAAAAAGGCAAAGATATTAAACGTGAGGTGAGCTTTTTTTTAACTTGACCGCCGTGTTTTTAGAATGCCGTTTCATGAGTGAGACGCTGCAAAAGACGCAAGACATATTTCATATTTCATATTTACGCCTTCTTATTTCAGGCATATTTACTGCAAAGATATTTAACAAATTGTTTTACATTACACTATGTTGATCACTTCATGTGTGGTGTACTTGGAATGGAACTTTTTTAAACCAGATTGTTAATAAAGAGAATGTTACTTAAATCATATTGTAGTTAAGATTTTAAGTCGACTAGTTAAACAGTGTATATATATATATATATATATATATATATATATATATATATATCGAAATCGAAATTGTGAATCTTTTGATTGAGATTTTATTTTTTTGCCATATTGCCCAGCCCTATATGTCTTTAATAAAGTTTACTTTATTTTGCTATCCTTACTTACATTAATATAGTGTCCTGCACCCTCTAGTAAAAATATATCAAAAATATCAAAAATTTCTGAATAATTTTTGGTTTGACTGTATGTATTTTCTCATTTTCTCTAAACTTTTTTATCGACCCCTTAACACTGACTTGTGGCCCACTTGTCTCCCTGAAGCCCAGTTTGAAAATGATTTAAGGCAGAATTCATGTCTGCAGCCCAAAAGGGTAAAGAATGTGCCAAAGTTTAATACGTAGGGTTATTATTAATATTTTCAAAATTTTCTTTCCTTCTTTCTTTGTTTCTTTCTCACACACACCCCTGTCTCAAAGTTCTGTTCTGTCTCTGCTCACATTTATCTTTGCTAAGAATATTTATTTGTTTAATTTCTTCAGGGATTCATGCATATTTTGGCTTGATGTAGAACATCCGTATCTCTATCTAGTCTCTCCATTCTGTCTCTTTTTATGTGTGTTTGTAATATGTTGTGGCTCAGATTAAAAACAGATTTCTCAAGGGCCTCCACTAGACAAGACATTAGAGACACACACACACACACACACACACACACACACACACACACACACACACAACACACACACACACACTTGTATATGTGGTTTACAGGGACCCTCCATAGATGTAATGGTTTTCATACTGTACAAACTGTATATTCTGCCCCCCTACACTATCCCTTCCCCTAAACCTACCCATCACAGGAAGTGTCCTCATAAACCATGTTTACATTGTAATACCCATGTCATTATACACATTTGTGTCCTCATAAACCATGTATACAAGAACACACACACACACACACACACTCCTATAATTGCACAGTGTGTCTCAGCTTAGTGCCAGTGGTTTGGCAGTAGATTTAAGCTGCGTGTGTGTTTTAAAAGTGCCAACATGCCCAGTGTTATTTTTTCTGTATATCCTCTCAATCCTCCCAAATGATAGACTCCACCACAATCACGTAAAGTGTGTGTGTGCTACGATTCAGTCTTACCTAACTGTGTTAGGATGTTATTTAGGTTGAGCTCTGACTGATTGAGATTTGGGTTGTTATGCAACTAAATCCCCCATTAAGAGACTAAACACCCTCTAACCTTTTGACCTCACGCACACATACTCAATCTCACAACTGTTTCAGAACCAGAACCCTGCAGATCCAGATCAACAGTCTACTTACACAGGCCCAAAACATCTTAAAAACCTCAGAAATCACTGGTTTGTTAGTGTTGAGCTCTGGTCATGTAATGTCTCACCGGTAAAGATGCTTAGTGACCCATGAGAGATCAGTGAGATCAGTCAGTTGTGTGTGTCTGTTTGTGTATAGAAGCGTCAGTCAAGAATTGGTTGTGGCAAGTGAAAAACAAGATTTAGGGGTTTTACAGCTGTAAGGCCAGAACGTATTCTTCACAAGAATGTTAACACACATTCAAGCTACACAAACTTGATTGACTGCATTTATCGCAACTATGTTGTTGTGTTGCATTCTTACAGTTGCCACAGGTGACACTATAACAACAGTGTCAATTAATTTGCACCAACTTTTAAAGGGTTTGTTCACCCAAAAATGAAAATTCTGTCATTAATTACTCACCTTCATGTCGTTCCACACCCGTAAGACCTTCGTTCATCTTCAGAACACAGAGAGCTGTCTGACTCCTCCATAGACAGCAATATAATTACTACATTCAAGGCCCAGAAAGCAAGTAAAGACATCGTCTGTGTAACTACAGTGGTTCAACCTAAATGTTATGAAGCAGCGAGAATACTTTTTGTGTGCAAAAAACAAACAAAAAAATATGTCTTTATTCAACAATTTCTTCTCTTCTATGCCAGTCTCTGACGCTGTTCACGTGAGCAGCACGATGCATACGTGTAATGCTGACGCAGGAGCCGGCCAATAATGTGTCGGCATTCAGACGTAGAACATGGAAGTGCTGCACTGCGTTCACTACATCAACAGAGTAGGAGAATGACAATGAAGAGAAGACATTGCTGAATAAAGTTATTTTTGTTTGTTTTGTTTTTGCATACAAAAAGTATTCTCGTCACTTCATAAAATTAAGGTTGAACCACTGCAGTCACATGGACTATTTTAACAATGTCTTTAGTACCTTTCTGGACCTTGAAAGTGGTGGTTAAAATGCTGCCTATGGAGGAGTCAGAGAGCTCTCGTATTTCATCAAAAATATCTTAATTTGTGTTCCGAAGATGAACAAAGATCTTGTGGGTTTAGAATGACATGAGGGTGAGTACTTAATGACAGACCTTTCGTTTTTGGATGAACTAACCCTTTAATGGCTAGATTGCTCTGTCAAGTCCACAAGTTAGTCAAACTTCACCCATGAGTTTACTTCCACAACAATGAAACAAGTGAAATACTCAAAGCGCTTGGAATGTTTGCATAGTTGCATACAGTATGTTCTTGGTAAAATATCATTTTAGTACTATTTGTTAAATTTTTGTTTCAGAAAGTTTTTTTGTTTTTTTTCAGAAGTGGATTGTTAGTTTGAGCTTTATTTCATGGCCACATTTCCATTTCCAAATATTTGCAAAATTTTCTGTGGACTGTGGGATATTCAGACTTTTGGTTTGTTGCGTTTTTGTACCGAAACATTCACATTTTTAACGCAATATATGAATTACCCTGCGTTGCATGCTATATCGCCATCTGCAGGTGGGATCTGCAGTGTAAGAATCAAGTGTGTGGGGGAATCATGAGGTGTCTGTTTGCTGCATTGTAAGTGTGTGTTTGTCAAAGATGAAACATGAAAGGAAATGAAGAAGTGTGAGATTTGGACATGTTGAGAGACTTCTGTGGTCTTGCTATTGGCAGACAAATGTTTTCATTTGTCTACTTGCACTGCAATAATATAACCATAACTAGAAAGAGAGAGAGAGTTGGCTGAAGAAGACATTATATATGTGAGTGCCAGAGAACTGTCTTTTCTCATCCTCCTGTATTCATTTACTTCTTTTAACATCACTCTTGGATGCCTGTTGGAGCTAAACTTGACTAGTCCTAACTGAAAGTAGTTAGTTACTAATGCACAGCAGATAACTACATTTAAGCTTTTTAAAATACATTTGAACATTTTTCAGTTTGCTTGGCTGTAAAGTTGAATGTGCAACATAATGTAACAAAAACAGTTATAGCACTGTTACTTGTCGGGATAATTGCACAGCATTATAAATAGCTGTGTTGTTAAATAGTTAAGTTAGTAACTTACCAAATTGTTCTCAAAAAAAAAAAAAAAAAGAGGGGGGGGGGGGGGGGGGAGAAAAGGTTGTAGTGTTTTGACTCATTTCTCTACTTTCAGTGAATATTTCATTAAAGAGAATGTCATTAAGGCATGTCAGCCACCAGGGCTATGAGGCAGAACCCACATTAAAGATCTCCTCAAACAGCTGTAAGCAAGCGTGACCGGCCTATTAAAGCAACACGCTCAAACACATCTACAAGATCAGGGCACTGACACACAGACTGTTTGTGATGGGGCATCACAGAGTCTGGAGGAAGTGCATCGTGGGCGCTGTTAACACACACACACACACACACACACACACACATACAGTGGGTTTCCATAGACATAATTATTTTTATACTGTGCAAACTGTATATTCTATCCCCTAACCCTAAACCTTCCTCTAAACCCACCCATCACATGCTTTCTGCATTTTCATATTTTCAAAAAACATAATTTACTATGATTTATAAGCTGTTTTCTTCAAGGGGACCAAAAAATGTCCCCATTTCTGTTATTGCCATCCTTATGGTGTTGCCAATCCTCACTCCCCATAACATAGGGTATACCTGAACCACACACACACACACACATCACATTCAGGTCATTGAGGATACAGTTTCTGCTTCCTCTTGTCTCAAACAATGGGAGCTTTATTACTGCCCAGAAATATTTAGAGAGAGAGAGAGAGAGAGAGAGTTTATTCAAAAACGTGTGCTTACCGCATACACAGACATACAACATACAAATAAACCTGTTCAACAACACTTTCTTCCTTGTTATTCACTCTTTTTCCTCAGTAAATATTTTTCCTCAGGCAATAGAAACATTCAAAAGTTTACAGTTTGGAAGATTTTTTTGAAAGAAGTTTCTTCTGCTAACCAAGGCTGGATTTATTTGATCAGAAATACAGTAAAAATAGTAATATTGTTATAGAAATATTGATATAGTAATACTGTTATTACAATTTAAAATAATTGTTTTCTATTTGAATACATTTCAAAATGCAATTTATTTCTGTGGTCAAAGCTGAATTTTCAGCATTATTACTCCAGTCTTCAATGTCACATCCTTCAGATATAAAAAAAAATGTATATGCTTAATATTTTTGTGGAAACTCTGAAGTTATTATATTCTGTACATCTGTAATATATCTAGCTGTTGCTCTTTTTAATTCACTATCCCAGTTAAGATGAAGGGCTGCAACAGTTTTAAAATAAAATCAGTACAAATAAATCATGAAAATGAGCCATTGTACGTACCATATTTCAGGAAAGGCGATTTGCACCCTAAAGCGATTTTCC
Source organism: Elopichthys bambusa (assembly GCA_037101425.1). Lineage (NCBI taxonomy): Eukaryota > Metazoa > Chordata > Actinopteri > Cypriniformes > Xenocyprididae > Elopichthys > Elopichthys bambusa. Next base: position 34,752,859 of record CM074436.1, read on the forward strand.
TAAAGAGATTATCAGGCTGGCCATGTTCTATTGTTGATAGTTTATCTGCAAACAAAACAATTGCACTATTCATCCCAGAATCTGATCTGATGCTACTGTGTGCAAAGCAGTCCTGGACACAACACACATATTTAGTCTTCGGTTTCTCGCACTGCTTTACTATTCTAAGATGATTTCTAAGATGATGTCTACATGTGCGTGAGTTTGTAGTGTTTAAGGCATTTTTGTATCATTTTCTCCATATATTTATCCTTTCCAGAACTGTAAGGCTCTTACACTGGCGGAGTAGCATTTGGGGATGAGTTCAGTAATCACGCACACCGCCCATCAAAGTATGTTTTGTAGGCCTGTATTTAGCAGTGTGTTTGTGACTGCAGGGTATTACAGTATTTTATAGCTAAACCTACAGCAGATCAACGGCTACAAGCCATAAAGTATTAGACTGACTGACTGTCTGCAGAGATAAAGCCCAAATACGCTCACACAGACTCAGCCTGACCCCAGTACACACTTGTCAGGGCAAAATGAAAGGGATAATGATGTAAAAAAAGCTAGATATCTGTGAGGTTTTCCCTGTCCCAGCCATCCCAGCATGCACTGGTGTGGATCCCCAGGGAGTCTTGAAACATTAGTGAGGTAAAGAGAAAGATGTGCTGGAGAAATTAAGTGGGATTCAGTTCTAAACGTGTTAATGGGTTCCAGCTGCTCTTATCGAAGAACCAGAGGAGGTTTTGAGATTCCAGGACTCAGGGTCACTTTTGTTCTAGAACTTACTGTCCTGTTTTTCAGCAGAGATGCCAAACGGAGTAATTAACTTGTAGAATGTAATTACCTCAACTCAAAGCTAATGAGAAAATGATGAATCCTTGCTGGCCAGCTAAACACGTTCCAAAGCACATTTTCTAACGGTCCTGTACCTAAATCTAAAGTGACTTCACATTCACAGACTCCTTAGCATTTCAGCTTCCTCAAAATGATGCAATTGATCATCTTTAGCAGGGTATTCAGGGGAGTTTTATTTCAGATAAATGCTGTTCTTTTGAAATTTCTATTCATTAAAGAATCTGTTTCCACAAAAATATAAAGCAGCACAACTGTTTTCAACATTGATAATAATGAATGTTTCTTGAGCAGCAAATCATTACATTAGAATGATATCTGAAGGATCATGTGACACTGAAGACTGGAGTAATGATGCTGAGAATTCAGCTTGATCACAGAAATACATTACATTCTAAAGGTTCTTTAAAAATGTAATATTTCATAATATTACTGTATTTTTCATCAAATAAATGCATCTTATGTTGGTGAACAAAAGAGACCTCTTTAAAAACATTAAAAATTAGACTTTCTACTTTTGAACGATACACTCTAAAAAATGCTGGGTTAAAAACTACTCAATTTGGGTTATTTGGCAACCCAGTGCTGGGTCAAAATTGGATAAATCCAGCGTTGGGTTGTTTTTACCCAGCTGGCTGGGTTACATTTTTTGATCCAACATGCTGGGTTGTTTTTATTAAACTCAACTATTGTTTCAAAATTACTATATTGCTGGCTTAAAATGAACCCCAAATATGGCTGGGTTACACAAAAACCACTTAACTATGGAAAAAATAACCCAACAAAATGACCCAACAGGCATTTGGGTTGAAAAACAAAAACAATCCAGCGTTTTTTAGAGTATACACTCTAAAAAATTCTGGGTTTAAAACAATGCAAGTTGGGTTGAAAATGGACAAACCCAGCAAGTGGGTTGTTTTAACCTGCTGGGCAGTTTTATTTAACCCAACTATTGTTTAAAAATTACTATATGGCTGGCTTAAAATGAGCCCAAAATTAAAAATAACAACAATAAAAAGGGAACAATAATAATCAAAAGGTGAACATTTATTAATAAGCAATTTAATAAATGTGTATTGTTTGATTATTATTCAACTTATTAATAAATGTTCACTTATTAAACATATTAATGTTAATTTCTAAAATACATTGAATCCAAAATACGTTCATTTTAAGTAAGCAATACAGTCATTTTTAAACAATAGTGGAGTTAAATAAAACTACCCAGCAGGTTAAAACAGCCCATTTGCGGGGTTAAACAACCCGATTGCTGGGTTTGTCCATTTTCAACCCAACTTGTATTGTTTTTAACCCAGCATTTTTAGAGTGTAGTGTAGCAATAAATGGACAAGGATCAACACCCAACAATACAACAATAATTAAGACGAGCCACTAAATGAGGTGGACCCTTGACCATCACAACCTTTCAAGCATCAGCCCTGAGTTTTTCCTCTCTCTCTCTCGCCATCTGATTTCATTTATCTGGCAGTTTCTCTCTGAAAGGATACTGATGGCCTAATAATCCCACTTTCCTGCAATTATCTCTTTTTTCCTCTCATTCCATCTTCAATCCCTCCCACTCTCTCTCTCTCGTCACCCTTGATGAAAAAGGAGAAGTGTGTGGGACGCTTTTCTGTAACAGCGAGTGTGTGACTGAATTCCTGCACTCTCTGTGAGAATCTGCAGATGTCGGTGGGGCCGCTGCAGCGCCACAAAAATACTAGTCCTTGAAAAGAACAGGGGATGGAAAAGGATAGGAAGAAAACGAGGGAAAACCCAGCGTCTCGGCCGCAGGGTATGTGCGTTTGCTGCCAGGGAGGTGAACGCCACCCAACTAAAACAGAAAACTAAATCACTAAGCAAATGTTTGGATGTCTGAGCTGCATCTGGTGTTGCGAGCTGAAGGGTTGGACTCCTGCTCCTAGTAGCTGAAAAGAAATCAAATCACACGCATCAGATCAAATTAAGGAATACAAGTGAACTCTGGCAGAATTAAAGGAATAGGTCATCCAAAAAAATGAATGTTTGGTCATTATTTACTCATTCTCATGTTGTTCCAAACCTCTTAGCTGTTCAAATGAGACATTTTTATGCAGTTCATAGTGACCTTGTATGTCAAGAAAGCACCAAAAAAAAAAAGTAGTAAGGTACGGTACCTGTTACGTCGGTGTAGCAAGGAACAAGGACGAAGGAGAACCCGTTGAATGGTATTTAATGACAAAACAGGCAGGATCACACGAAACACAGCAACATTAAGGAGGGCTCTGGAGGAGGGCGAGGAGAAGAGGGACGGCAAAACAAAAAATCCAAACAAATAGTCCATGGGGGAGTGGAGGGAGGAAGGAAGGAGCCAAGGGGAAACTCGGAGCAGGAGCAGCCAGATGTTGGTCCAGAGACCAACCATGATGAGGCCCCAGGGTGGAGTCGCAAGGTGGGAGGAGCCGTGGTGGTGTCGACGCGTTGGCAGACAACACCATGGGGACGACCAACAAAGATGTAGCTAGCGATGGAGACCCTGATGTAGCTGAAGAGCCCACGCGCAGCCGATGGTACAGGAGACCGAGGTGGAGCCATGGCGACGAGCATCCGAGGTGGAGACGGACGTCCAGAGGACAGAGGTTGAGCCGGTGGGACTGAGGATGTAGGCGGAGCTGGAGGGAAAGAGGAGCCAGACGGAGCCGAAGGTGCAGGCAGGTGGACGACTGACCAAGGCAGAGCCAGAAAGACAAGGGAGCCTGGAGAAGCTGTATGGCCGATGGTGTCCGGTGGAGCTGAGGGAGGGAGGAGCCATGGTAGAACCGGAGTGTCGACTGTCCGAGGTGAAGCAGGGGGCACAGAGGCTTGAGGTGGAGACAGGGGACCCTCTGTGTGAGATGGAGCTGGTGGACAGAAGACTGTAGGCATCTGACATAATGAAGATGAAGGGCTGAAGGACAGCAGCGATGGTGGGGCTGAGGAACTGGTTGGACGAGGAGGCGGGAGAGGGAGGCTGGGCGGGAACTCGGGAAACACAAGGGACACTGGAGAAACAGGAGACTCTGGAGCTACAGGGGGCTCTGGAGATACTGGGGAGTTGGGAAACAGTTCTCCAAAAAAGTCTATTAGATCAGCCTCAAACAAATCCTACAAATCCCTGAGCGAAGACTGGTGTTGCCAGCTCACGCACCTGGTCAGACACTGTCAGTGGTCCGGGCTCCAAGGCGATGAAAGGCTCCATCCTTATCCTCGGTATGGGCTCGTCTCTCGCGGTTGGTCGGTCGCCACAGTCTGCGGTGGGCTCTAACAACATCTCCGTTGCATCGCTCGCTGGTGATGGTTGGTTGGTCTCTGGCAGTGGAGCTGGTGGCGAAGTCCTCCTCCGCAGGGCCGATGGTGAATGGCGAGTTGTTATTCACCAGCACCCACTCCACGAATGCGGCAAAATCCTTCCGAGGATCGCTCCCTGGGAGGCATACCCGAGACCGCTCGCTTAGGCTGGAATGGTAAAACACGCAGAGCGAGCGGTCAGGAAAGTGTGTTTGGCACACCAACTCCAAAAAAATCCCTTGTGTGTGCTTCCAGGGAGCGGTCCCTCTGCTCCAGGCATAAGAGGGTTACTGCTGGGTCCATAGTGACAGTAGGGGAAAAGAAACAAAAAGAAAAGAAAACGCCGCAAAACTGTTGTGGTCCATTCTTCTGTTACGTTACGTCGGTGTAGCAAGAAACAAGGACGAAGGACAATACGTTGAAGAGTATTTAATGACAAAACAGGCAGGATCACACGAAACGCAGCAACATTAACGAGAACGGAAAAGGAGTGGAGGAAAACACAGGGTATATATACATGTGACAAACAAAGGGAACTTAACAAGATAATCAACTAGACACAGGTGAAAGAAATGACTAATTAAGCAGAATGGGGAAAACTAGGTCAAACTAAAGGAATATAGTAGTGAACATGTAACAGTACCATTCAAAAGTTTTGGGTCGGAATGTTTTTTAAAAAGTCTTTTATGAATCAGAATCAGAATGAGCTTGCACATACAAGGAATTTGTCTTGGTGACAGAAGCTTGCACAGACAGAATGACAGCGACAATAAAGTGAATAAAAATAAATATATATAAAAAATGCATAGTATACAAAATAGACAATAGGCAATATATGCATGTACAGGTATGTTATATACAAATTCAAGGGAATTTGAATAAGAGGTATGGTATGCTAAATAAATAAATATGAGTATAAATAGTGTTGTGGAAAGAAACTGTTCAACTCTGTTCTCTTCTGCTCACTAAGGCTGCATTCAAAATACAGTAAAACAATAATATTGTGAAATATTATTACAATTTACAAAACATTTTCCATTTTAAATGTTTTTCAGCATCATTACTCCAGTCTTCAGTGTCACATGATCCTTCAGAAATCATTCTAATATGCTGATTTCTATTCTGTTCTATTTTATTCTGTTTGCTGCTCAAGAAACATTTCTTATTATCAATGTTGAAAACAGTTTTGCTGCTTTATATTTTTGTGGAAACCATGATAAAAAAATTCAGGATTCTTTGATGAATAGAAAGTTCAAAAGAAAGTTAATTTGAATATTATTAAATTATTAAATTGAATATTTTGTAACATTATAAATGTCTTTACTGCTACTTTTTATTATTCTAATACATCCTTTCCAAATAAAAGTATCAATTTCTTTTAAAAAAGTCAAACGTTTTTATGGTAGTGTACGTAGATCTGCTCTGGTTGTCTTAAAGGGTTAGATCAAAGTGAAACTTCTCATGTTCTTCCAAACCTGTATGAATTTCTTTCAACTACATGTACTGTAGAACACAAAAGAAGATATTTTGGAGAATATTTCAACTGTTTTTCCATACAGTGAAAGTCAGTGGGTTGCACAACAACATAAGACCACAATGTGTTTCATTATATGGACAAAAAACAAACACTGAGACATTTTTCAAAATATCTTTTTTTTTTTTTTTTTTTCCACAAAAAGAAAGTCATACAGGTTTGGAACGGCATGAGGGTGAGTAAATAAAAGCATTTTAATTTTTGGTTGAACTATCGCTTTAAGTTTTCTGAAACTCTACAAAAGCATAAAAGTATAAAAACATAGTAAAAGCTGCTTGTGCTCTGTTTGTAACAATCCATCTTTCAGAAGTCGTCATGCTCTGGAAAGCCGTGTTTAATGATAAATATCGCTGGCAGTGCATGACATCTGGGCTTGTAGGTGTTTCTGAGAGGCGGTCTGTCCCGCTCACCCCGAGGGCTGCTGAGGGCGGGAATAGAGCCGGTTCATTTGAGGTTATTGTGATCCGCTTCATGCCAGATGATAGACAGCACCTGCCTCCCAGCTGTGCTCTACTGGCCCCAGAGTCACAGAGTTGATGCATCTGTGGCCTGTTTAAGGACAGAGCAGATGTCTCCTCCTCGATTCCTCACGTTAAACATGAACCTCACTTCCTGCTCGCTTCTGGCTGGGGGTGGGGGTGGGGGGCAATTTTATTCAAATATTAAAAATGGGGCTTGGAAATAAACATACTATAATACAGACACAAGACTAAAAGAGATAGTTCACCCTTATATGAAAGTTCTGTAATTTACTTGCAAAAGAAGATATCTTGAAGAAATGTCCCTGTGTAAAATACAGTAAAATGTAATATTGTAAAATATTGTTACATTTTAATGTAACTGTTTTCTATTTTACTATTTTTTAATATAAATCTTTTGTAACATTATACATGTTTTTTCTGTCAATTTTTATCAAAATAATGCATCCTTGCTGAATAAAAGTATTAATGTATTTTTTCCCTAAAAAAAATATTGACCCCAAATTTTGGAAATTTTGATCTGTAAGAATATGCGCCAGGATACCAGAACAGGTATTATGTGAGATTTTGACAAAAATGCGAGATTCATATTTACACAAAACGCTGGCCCAACTATGAAGTAATTAAAAGCACATCAGATGTCTTGGTGTGATGTGAGCAAATCACTGAAATGAAGGTATGTGTTGGTCTTGACTCGTTTGTATATTTTGGTTCAAATTCTGTACGAGGTAAAACGGGTAAACCTGCATCAGTGTCACTATGGCAATCACTTTGTCAGCTATCATAGGTTCAGGAATCACTCCTGCATCCTGGACACACATGTAATGGTAACTTTGTGGAGACACTTCCATATTTTAATACGGTTATCACTCCCAAAACTTTGCAGTGCGTACGTGGCCTTTGTTTCTAACTGCAGACTCCCTTAACCTCTCTCTCTCTTCTCTCTCTCTTCCAACGTTTTTTCCACATAAAGCTGTTTTTCATAAACTAGCCTGGAATAGCAGTCCCTGAGGCCGAGGCCTGAAACACTAGCTCTCTCTGAGCTTTCTCTCTCTGTGTGTGTGTGTGTGTGTGTATGTGTGTGGAGGCTGAAACACTAGACTTTTCTGAGCTGCTGCCAAACAGATGCAGTCACTTGCAGTTCCACTAGAGAAACCTTCATGGCTCTTTCGCTCTCGTTCTCTTTATTTCTCTGCATCTCGAACCCTCACTCTGAGATCAGCTTTGTGCTGATTCTGTTTGTGACGGATTGTAAAAGAATGACGGTGTGCTGCTTTCTGATCACTCAACAGCTCTTGTGAATATTAGTCGTTCATACAAAACGAGTTAGGTGTTATTTGTGGTGTTTTTTAAGGCAAAACCCCAAACCTAAAATTAAATTAAAATTGACTGTATTTACCTGGTCTTATTGTAAATAATCAGAAAAAAAGTTTTTTGTAATCTTTCATCAAAATGCAATAAATTGCTTCTCTTCAGAAATTACTTTCTTTTTAGGTTGATGTCATCAAGTCGTCTTAATGTTTAACCCCTTCCTGCAACTTTTCATTATCCAATCTATGTTCCAATCAATTCTAGTCATGATCCAATCAAGTCCTTTGATAAAATCCAAATTTGTTAAATATTGTCATTCACTGTGAAATATTACAGAAGTCATATTATGGAAGGAAAATGGGTTGCAAAACATGTTTTAGATGCATCTGGCACCATTTCTGGTAAGGAAAGTCAGGCTTAGGGTGTAATTTTTTTGACTTGGGCCAGCAAATAACGAACTAGCATCCACCCACATTCCCCTTGCAAGTGCATAGCAACACACTAAATTACTTCAGAACACTTTAGAGTATAGCTGCAGGATTAATCATATCTCGATTAATTAAGGATAATCGTCTGTGATATTAGCCCACTGGTTATTTATTAGGGCTGTGAATCTTTGGGTAAGCCGCGAATCGATTTGATTCACGATTCATAGGTGTTCGATTTGATTCAAGAACAATTTTTGCAAATTTATCGATTCGATAAGAGATGATTCACATTAAAACTCGATGCAATTCAATTAATTCGATTCGATTCTGCATTTTTATATGCATTCATAGTGTTATTGAAATGCTTCCCCTCAATATGTCTTAGTCAGGGTGCGAATTACACAGCGGCCTTCAGGCGGTTCGAGGGTAAGGGCAAAAAAAAAAAAAACTTTTGTCCATTGTTAATGTTAGTTCATGTTAGTTCTTAATGATGCTACATAACTTTATTTTAATAGCCTATAAAAATTGGCAGTTGTAAAAATTTACATAAGCCAAAAATTTAAAAGGCTTTAAATGTATTGTTAGTTCATGTTAACTATTGTGCAGGATAGTGTTAATGGCTTCACAACCTTATTAAAGTGTTCCAGGTACATTAAACATACTAAAGCTTACATGGAGAGACTACCTTAGAATATCATGCACTTTCCCAACTAATCCTAAACTAGCTTTTCTTCATGGAATAGTTATAAAAGCCCTCTTTGTTCTCTTTATAGGGAATAATTTCCTTAGGATAATTCTGAAAGAAAAAGCACTGGGTTTGTACTGTTGCTATAGTAACGAACGCAACTTTAATGTGCATCTGATTGATAGACCGCGCACTCTTATTTCAGTGTTGTTAATGTTGTATTTATTTCAACAGTTTCCTTCATACATTCAGTTTAACAACATTAAGTTGATTAAGTTCATAATTACATTTATCATTCATTGGAACTGTGCATATGCATTTTAGACACTTACATTATGTGTTTGCTCCGTCCATGCAATAACTGCGCGTCCTTGAATAAGAGGGGTTTTACTTCAACTGCTCAGGTAATGTCAATGGTATGATCCATTTCCGTAAAACTTCAGTATATTATCTTATAAAAAATAACGGTGACGTTTCCACGCAATGACTTGGCAGCTTCATCAATGGCTTGAGCTGTTTGACTCAGAACTATCACTGTTTTGATAGAGAGATGTCATCTGCTCATGTGAATAGCAGTGGCCGTCCTGAGGAGAGCTCAAACGTGGGCTGCTCAAAACAGAGCGCAAGCACAGGAATCCAGTGAAAGGCAGTATAGAGTGCAGCGCGTGTCTGTGAAGGAGAGCTGTGATGATGGCGCACAACGTCTCCATCAATTTGCGCATGTAGTAATTTAATATTTATATATTTTAAAGTACTGAATCGCTATCGAATTAACGATTCATGATTCAAAAAACATGTTTCAAGATCGATGCAAGTGCATCATCAGGATTTGTAATCGATGCATCGAGAAAACGAGTGAATCGTTACACCCCTATTATTTATCTTGAAAATGTTTTTAAAAAATATCTGTCATCTTGCATTGAGTTTGAGGTTGCCAGATAACAGAGTTTAATTTGTAAATGGTTAGATTTTCTGCCCATTGTTTTACTTAATCTTCCCAACCTGGCGACTATGAGCATGTGCTCTTTCTGCACTGAGAAAACACTAATGATCTGAAACACCGATACAGACACATGAAAGTTCCAATTTTTTACATAAATGAGGCTGCTTGTGCTATTTGCTACAATTAAATTTGAGATCAAAGCTTCTCAGTGACAAACTGTAATAAATCCAAACATGAATCTCTACTGTATTGTTTGCAGTTGTGGTTGCTAAATAATGCTCTTACTCAACCTCTGTGCTTCAAAGCTAACATGTTTTGGAATTATTGGAATTAATATTAGTAATTTCACTATTTTTAAGAGAAGCTTCTCCCCTTCCCCTGCCATTGACGAGTTTTTACAGCTTTCCATGTTTTCACTGTAATATGCTAGGGGGCGTTATCACACATCTTCTGAATGAGTACAGTATCTCCAGATCGAAAACACCGGCAAAGAAGAAGCAGAAACAAGTGATCTCAAATGTAAGCAGATGCATATGAAAAATAATGCGATCATTAACAATAAACAGGATATAAATCAAAACGGCCTAATGTTACCGAGTGAAATGTCAACCCAGGAAGTGGTTAGGACTTTGCAAGCTTTGGGGGTGTTGATGGAAGTGATCTAAACGCTGGTGGGGAAAGAGTTAAGGTTTTACCAGTAGAGAGTGTGTTAAACATAATCAATATATAGTTCTCTTGATTTTTGTGAAAATGCAAAAAAATCGATGAAATGAAAAAATAAACTAATCGTAATTTTAACTATTACCATGCATCCCTGTTTTAGAAACTGCATAACAATGCCTTTGCAACCAATGAAACACTCTAGTATTGTGGTGCCAAGTTTTGTAAACACTACTTATATTTTTTAGAGCATGTAAAAATCTAGTTTAGCATGCTTCTGTTCATTTTTAGTTGGGTTTCTGTCATTTGAAAGGGCTCTATAGTACTCCGCTAAAGCCTGGGCCTGTCCTACTCCACGTTCCCCAGACTGGCTGCTTGAGAGGAGAAGGTCCCAGATCAACGTCAAGCGACAGAAGACTGTCAGCAGTCAATTATTAGTGCTGTGACAAACAGCAAGAATCAAGACGGGACAAACTCCTCTTCAAGCTCCTTATCTCATTTAATAAGATAAGAGCCAAACCACACACACACACACACACACACACACACACGGATCTCAGGTCATCACAGAACAGCTAGTCATTAGACTCTGACCTGTGTCTGCGCTCCCTTGTCAAGATGTTTGTTGTGTTTGTGTATATTTACGCTCGGATGTTTGCTTGTTTTTAGGACTGCTGAGGTTTCTGGGAAAAGCTTATTGGATCCTCTAATCATGTACTAGGTTTATTAGTGCGGTAGCACTAAAGGATCATACCGATAAGCGCATAAACACACGCGCAATTCACATGCCCCAGTTTCTAGTTTTATACAACATGGATAAACTCGTGCGAAGCCTTCAAAGATGTGTATCCATGTGTAACTTCTTCCCCCTTCCAGCTGTCATGAATGACAGTTCGCTAGCCCTCCGTGACCTCAGACGACCGTCCGACCCGCTGCAGAACTGACACTCATGACATCATTGAGCATCTGTGTGCTTCAACTACACAATACACAAAGAACTGTGAGGGGGCGGAGTTTGGATCGGAACCCTCATATTTCATTGGCCTGTGCATGTGGTTTCCAGCTCTGTGATTGGCTAGAAAAGGAACCCCAGCTTCCACATACAAGCATGTTAGGTTTCTGGCTCCGTGACTGAGGGTCAAAGTGCATGTGTGTTCATGTATCAGTGTGTGTCTTCTGTCTGTTATTCTGTTTGTTCTCCTCCTCTATTAGTTGTCTGTTCGCTCTGTTCTCTTTGTCTAGATGTATGTTGTGTACTCCTCTCTTCTCTTCACTTTCCTTGGCAACAGATCCCGTCTGCCTTCCCCCTCCTAATTCTCTCTCCCGGCTTTTTTGGCAGAACCTTCTGTTCCCAGACCTCCTTCGGGCTCTTTCTCTTTGTATCACTTTCTTTCTCTTTCTGTGGCACAAAGTGGCATTTTTACATCACATGATCAGTTTGGTGGATCTCTGTAGCACTATCCAAAAAAGATTTTGGCATTTTCTGAAGAACAAGAGTGGTGCTGCTGTGCGCAAAACTCACCACTATGATGCTAGTTGTTAGTTGTGTTGTTAGCATTGAAAAGTTTGGGGAAGTTTTTTTTTCTTTTTTTTTTTTTCAAATTAATAATTTTATTCAGCAAGGGTGCGTTAAATTGATCAAAAGTGTGTGTGGTTCAGGCACTCTCTACGCGCGCGCGCGCAGTGTGTGTGTGTGTGTGTGTGTGTGTGTGTGTGTGTGTGTGTGTGTGTGTGTGTGTGTGTGTGTGTGTGAGAGAGAGAGAGTGTGTGAGTGTTTTATACCTGGTATGCTGTGCAGCCCTTCACACACTGAACTATTGTGAAGCCTATTTAACAGTCACATCCTGTCTGGGTCATAGAGTGTTCTGAGGACACACTCTCACCCACATACATACAAATGGATGCACATCCTGCTTGATCTCTCCAGATTCAGCCCAGGATAGTCTGGGGAGTGTTATCAGTGTATTTCTCTGTTTGTATTGCATAAGAGTGTGTTTATGATGTCATTTATTGGCCTTGTGCTTGTACTGTGTGGAGAAAGACAACCACAGCGATCAAACCACAAGTGTCAACAAACTGTGTTTATTTTTATTGACACTGAAAGGTGATGTTTGTTGATGTGAAATTGCACACCTGTGACTGCCCTGAAATGGCCCAAATCATATCACCTGCTGTCTCCCAAAGTTCTAGGGCTTTTCACTCTGCTGTTTACACACCTGACTTCCTCTCTGCCCTCAGGAGCCCCCTACTGGACAGAGTTAGAATAAACTTCAAATGCCTGTAAGAGATAAACCTCAGGAAATCATGACCAGGTCACATTAAATGGCGAAAATCAAAGAAAAAAATGCAAATTTATATTTAGCATAAAGAAAATGATATATTCGTTTTTATGAATCATTGCATTGCATTTTTATTTCTCAATTGAAATGTTTAGTGGGCTATTGTACATAAATTGCAAATCTCATTATCAATGAAATGTATTATTTAATATATAATATATATTTATATAAAATTATTTAAAAATATATATGATTTTGTACACTACTGTTCAAAAGTTTGGGGTTGGGAAGATTTTTTTTATTATTGTTGTTTTTGAAAGAAGTCTCTTATACTAACCAAGTCTGCATTTGATCAAAAATTCAGTTAAATGATAATATTGTGAAATATTGTTAAAATTTGTTTGAATATATTTTAAAATTTAATTTATTTCTGTGATCAAAGCTGAATTTTCAGCATTCATTACTCCAGTCTTCAGTGTCACATGATCCTTCAGAAATCATTCTAATATGATGATTTGATGCTCAAGAAACATTTCTGATTATCATTCATTTAGAAAACCGCTGTGCTCTTAATATTTTTGTGGAAATTGTAATACATTTGAAAAAAAAAAAAAGTTCAAAAGAACAGCATTTATTTGGAATAGAAATCTTTTATAACATATTTACTGTCCGTTTTGATCAATTTAATGTAAATGAAAAGTAGTGTGTATAATTTTCTACCAAAAAAAAAAAAATCGTCTTGAATTTGAATTAAAATGTGACCTTGGCATGCTTTTACAATAGAATATAATTGAAAAGAGTTGAATAAAACCAAATGAAGCAGAGTAGAACAGAAGAGAATAGAATAGTTCCTCAAAACAAATTATGATATGTCTTTAGGTGATTATTATCATTTCTGTATAGTGATTTGAGAAACATGGTGTAATTATTATTCAACCTTCTATCTGTCTGTCTTTGTGGACCAGGATTCTCCTGGGGTTCCTTTGAGATCTGATGTGCCCATCCAATCAAAAGCTTGTAAAGAGCCCAAATCACATGTTTTCAATAGCCAGTGTGTGTCGCGCTGGTGTGAGTGTGTGTTAAAGCTATTTATGTCAGCACACTGATGGAGATGCTTGGATTTATGTGTGAAAAATGCATCTTTATTTTTCTGCTCTCTTGTCTTCTCTCTCTGCTTATGCGTGTCTCTATTCTCTCTCTCTCTCTCTCTCTCTCTCTATGTGTGTGTGTGTGTGTGTGTGTGTTGGCAGACTCTGGCTGCAGACGGGCACACAGATGGGTGACAGGCTGTGCCGAAACCAATCTCACACACCTGCTCCTTCATACACAGACTTACACATGCATACATAGAAAAATGTACACACACAAATGCACATTGAAAAACAGCTTGCTTTTAATGAAATAACCTCACAAATGAGTTTATGTTCGCTGAGCTGCTCCCTAAAGCTCTTCATGTGTAAGTGTAGACAGATGTTTGTCTCGGCCGACTCTGTAACTCCAGAGCATCTGTAATCCAGCGTGCTCGCAATCGAACAGTACCGCACGTATACGGTTGTCCTCCAGCTATGAGATATTTCTCATCGTGACACTGAGCTCAGGATGAGAAATAAATAATTAGAGCTGAAAGGAAGCCGGAGAATGATGACTATTGGCTGATAAATGAGTGCGGAGTGAGAAGGCGGAGGGGATTAGGCCGCTTTGGAACACTTTAAGAGCATTATGGATTAAAAAAAGGTCAGAATGTTTAGCAACATAATGCTAAACCTCTTAAGCGAAACCCAACTGCATGCTGATAAATGGGGATGGAGGGAGGGGGTGAAGAAAAAGTGGCTGTATGGGGTTTAACATCTGTTTGGGTCAGAGAGAGACATGTTTAAAAGACACAGAGAGAGTCGTTTTATAGGCACAAACATGCACGTACTTAAAGTCTCATATCTGATGTCTTTATAAATGATAATAAAAAGTACATGTTGACATCTACTCAATCCTCATGGTAAAACTTCATGCAGCATGCACCAAATTCTATTTTGACAGCTGCAGTGGATAATGAAGTTTTAACATAAAATTCTAAGAATTAGACATAAGTTTTGGTCTGTTTCTCACACAAAGCTGTCAAATGACTTCAGAAGAGTTGAAATATAGTTTACAATTGATATGTATTGATATATTGAATTGATATCACCTTTAAGGTGAGTTTTTTAAGAAGATTTTCTTCAAAAAAATCACATAAGAGAGAAAAGTCTGGGTTTTTTAAAAGAAATACTAAATTTAATCAGCAAGGATGCATTAAATTAACCAAAAGTAACAGTAAACACATTTATAATCCTAAAAATACCCCTCAATTTTAAATAAATGCTGCTCTTTTTAACTGTCTATTCATCAAAGAATCCTGAAAAAGTACAGTATCACAGTTTCCACAAAAAATATGAAGCAGCACAACTGTTTTCAACATTGATAATAATCAGAAATGTTTCTTTTGCAGCAAATCAGAATATTATAATGATTTCATGTGGATCATGTGACACTGAAGACTGGAGTAATGATTCTGAAAATTCAGCTTTGATCACAGGAATAAATTATAGTTTAAAATATATTAAAATTAGTGCTGTCAAATGATTAATTGGGATTAATCACATCCAAAATAAAAGTTTGTGTTTACATAATATATGTGTGCAGTGTGTATATTTATTATGTATATATAAATACACACACATACATGTATATATTTAAGAAAAATATATATAATATAAAATATATATATATATATATATATAAATTATTCATAAATGTTAATAAATGTGTGTGTTAATCGTTTGACAGCACTAATTAAAATAGAAAACTGTTATTTTAAATTGTAGTAATATTACATAATTTAGCTGTTTTTAGTATATTTTTTGATCAAAAAATATTACTGACCCCAAACTTTAATAGTGTGCATATATGTATGTATGTATGTGTGTGTGTGTGTGTGTGTGTGTGTGTGTGTATGTATGTATGTATGTATATATATATATATATATATATATATATATATATATATATATATATATGAAGTTGGGGCGGTGTTTGAATGACTTAAAACATTAAAGAAAAAGTAGTTAAACGGGTATTTTCCCCCCTTTGGTTGTCTATGAACTCACCTAACTAAATAACACCAAAAGCAAAAAGTGCATGAAGCTGCTCTAGATGAACAGCATACTGTATGAACAATATTATTTGTGTGTGGGTGAAGTCAAATTTCAATGTTTGCAGTCTGCACCGATCTGTGTGCATGTGTAACTTTTGACACTGTGTGAAAAGATCACAAATATGCAGCAGGTTTCATCTAGAGCAGTGGTTCCCAAACTGGGGGTACGTGAACAAAATGCTGAGTAGTTCATTTAATTCTACCTTAAAATAATATTAAAATCGAGCATGTATTTCTAACTGCCAATATGTCATAAATCCAGTACATTTCATCAAATTACCTCATCATTTGCAGTCAAAAATGACTGTATCCACACAAGCAGCATGCATATGATAGATTGTGTGCAGTCTGCTGCCTTAAATTGCGCTAAATTACTGTCGTTCTCGACAATGCACCTTTGTAAAAGTGGGGATTTAGCACTTACTCACATGAAGAACAAATATAGACACAGATAGTGGATTAATTTTCGATTTAAGACTCCGATACAAAAACATACCTTGTGTGGGTTCTTGTATTTAATGATGATAATGAGCAAGAATGCAGTTGTTCCCAAATATCCACATCACTGCAACCGTGACATTATTATACAACAGGTCAAAAGACAAAAGGCACATTTTAAACACAGTACTGTCAGTATTTACAACACACGTCTATGTTTCGCAAACAATTCTGCGGCTTTGAACGAATCATGAGAGTCAGTGATTCAATGATTCATTCACAGCCACTTGCTTCGTTACTGAATGAATGACTCGATGACTCACTCATACAAACAGTGACCTGCTGCCACCTACTGGTGGTTTTAGTTTAATATTTTAAATTTCTTCTTAGTTTTACCATCATTGCATATTTCTCTATTGAACATTTTTATATAAACATTATTTATTTTATAAAGTTATTCATAAAGGTAAAAATATGCACTGAAAAATCAATTTAGAGGATAAATATTGTCCCTTAATGGTAAAGGTGTGACTGCAGTCTAAGTGGAAGAGAGGGGGTACGCAGAAGGATGGTAATCCCTTCAGGGGGTACTCCAAGGTAAAAAGTTTGGGAACCACTGATCTAGAGCAAGAGACACCAACTGCCCTCATCTATAGTAAGTCTCATTTACAATACATTGACAACAGGTCATAGGTAAAAGTTCAGTGACAGTTCTGTCATTATTAATGTCGTTACAAGCCTGTATGACTTTCTTACATGGAACACAAAAGGTGAAATTTTGAAAAACATCCCAGCTGCTCTTTCATTGTATCGATAGTAGAAGGTGTGACGGCTGCTTTCAAGCTCCAAAATGATAAAAAAAGTGGTGCTTTTGAAATGGCAACACCAGCCAGGGTGTTCTTTCGAATTCGTAACGAATTAAAATGGTAGCTGTTGCTCATGTCGCCAGAAATCTCCAACACGCATCGAGACTAAATGACGGTCGCTGTCGCTCTCTTTTGCTCTCAGTCTGAGCATCAGTGAGCTCAGACAGGACTGGGATGCTGTATGCCATGTGAAACACAACCTACTGTACACATTTTCCAGCTGTGTTCATGGGTTTGGGCCTATGTTTATCCTGTGTGTATGTGTGTGTGTCGTCAGCTAACAGGAATGTGTGTACACCGCCAATACTAAGATGGCTGCCAAAGACTAAAATGGCTGCCAGGACTCCAGAAAAAGAGAAAGAGAGAGAGAGAGACAGAGATGGAGACAACATGCTAAATGGAGAGAAAAGAGACTCGTCTCGCTCTTTCTCCTCCGTTTAGTCTGCTGTTCTTTTGTTTGTGCAAGTGTGTTTGTCCTAATCTCTACACACTCTATCAAATCGTGCTGGCATGGGCCAGTGTGTTCCCTTATCACCTACAACCGCCCGATAAACACCTCCACAAACACACATGCACACGCAGCCTGACATAAACTGTGCTGATAACGCACACTTTCATGCATATGTACTCGTTTCTCATTTTCTCTTGTGTTCACACAGCTTGAAAATATCCGCTCACAATGTTGTTGTGTCCAAGTGCCTAAACATCACTGAACAATCCATTTTGAACAGTAATAATTGTGAAGCAAAAATGTGAAGCATTTTCTGCCATTTAAATGCATCTTTTTCTCTTTGTCTCACTGCAGAATCTGGGCAATCAGACAATTCCAGTCAACAAGGAGACTCAGACATCAAACCCCCACCAAACGGTGAGAAAAAAATCACAGACTTATTCACTATTACACATTACTGTCCAGTATTCATTTTCGTCAACAAGACTATAACTAAATAAAAAACAGTTTTGAATGACAAAAACTATGATAAACATCTATTGACATTTTCGTCAACAAATAAAAATGAGATAAAAATGTTAGGGAGGGACAATTTGGGAAGAGATCCAGTCAGAACTGATGTCTTGCATTGCATGGAAGATGTGCACATTTGAAATTTAATCTGGAAAAGTGTGACAACACAAAAGAGAGCTCAATTCAGTCTGTTCGCACAGAAAGCCGCCTCTCAGACAGCATACAAGTACTGAACTGAGCTCTCTTTTGCATCTTTCCATGCTTGAATGGACAAATACACACAAAATTATGTCAAAGTGTCCGTTTTGGCAAGTATTCACATAAACATAGTCAGTTGTGTCTTAAGTTCTGAGGGTGATAATGTGTATCATTGAATTGGATCCGTGCATTCAGCCTTAAAGGGACAGCAGCCTAATAAACCTGCTGCTGTCCGCCATTAATATTAATGAAACAACAGAAGAGAAAATCACTCAATGTTCTTGACTGAATAACTTTAATAACTTTATTAAGGATTAATCTATATTTCATTTATACAAATAAATATGTCTGCTTGAAAGAATGAAGAATGTTGTATGTAAGTTGCTATTATCACAGAGTCCAGGTTCCAGTTGAGTGAGGCATGTGCTTATGTTCTTCTCTGCAGGACATCTGAGTTTTCAGGACTGCTTTGTGACTTCAGGGGTGTGGAACGTAGCCGAGCTGGTACGAGTGTCTCAGAGTAAGTACTGTAACACCCACCAGTGTTTTCTTGAATCTGCAGAGCCACGGCAACAAATACTGTTTTTAGCTGAATTATGTTGCTCGATTCATGAATGAATGATTTAATTGTTGTGGTTCTTATTAATGAATCAGTGGAACCGTTTGGTAAACAGACTGAATCAGAAGAGTCATTGATCTGAATCAATCAATCAAATAACAGATGACTCACACGCTCACTCAAGTTATTATGTCTGATCCAGTCTCTAATTTGTAATGGTAATTTGTAAGGTTTGTGTATCATTAGAGTTTCAGAGATTTGTTATAATGGTTTTTTAATTAAAAAGACAGCAAATATCATGAAATACTATAGGGGAAAAGCAGTGTTGTTGTTGTATCATTAATACACTATTAAGATTTTTTTTTTATATTTTCAATTTTTGTAATTTTGTTGTTTTTTATTAGTTTTAGTTAGTTTCGATATAGTTTGAATTAATTTTTATTTCAGATTAAGTTTTTGTTTACTACTTAAAGTTAAACTAAATGAAAATGAGAAATGTTTCCTTGGCAACTATCTGAAATAAAATCGTTTTTATTTCTGTGAATGTTTTTATTATATTAAGTAACAAATTTTGTTTTTAATGATTTTTAGTTTTAGTCATACTAAACCTTGAAAAAAGTATTGCTGGTGTGTAGCAAGTTGTAAGGTAAAAAAAAAAAGGTACAAAGCTGCCACTGGGACATTATCCTTTCAAAAGGTACAGAAGTATATCTTTTGAAAGGGTGCCGCCCCAGTGACAGCTTTTGTACCTTTTTTCTGAGTGCAGGGTAGTCTGCAAAAAAAAAAATCATATGAAACACTGTAGGAAATACATCTTACATTCATTTAACATAGATTCATTAGTAACTTCTCTCTCAGTTCGATTTCTAAGTTTTGCATTTCAGATTTTACGCTTCAAAAGTTTAATCTTCAACATTTATATCTCTTCTGCAGCCCCAGTTGCAACAGCATCAGGTCCTAATTTCTCACTTGCGGATCTGGAAAGTCCCAGTTACTACAATATCAACCAAGTAGCACTCGGCAGACGATCGCTTGCCTCTCCTCCTTCCACAAGGTGAACACACACACCCATAAACCTGCTGTTTGCGCCTGTTTCAGTCTCTCTTCAGTGGAAATTTGATCTGTCTCGCTCTCCTTTTTGTCCTTCCTTCTGTTTTTCCCCTTGTCTGTCGTTCTTCTGGCACTGTAGGTCTGAGGTGGAGCTGTACGCCAGTCTTCCTCGGAGGTATTCAGTCTGTCACAGTCTTCTGTATCTCTGCACCTTTTCTGTGTTTCTCTCTGCCTGTCTACAGGAATCTATCACTGGGGCATTGAATAACCTCTCTGTCTGCCTTTCTCTCTCTGTAGCTCTAATAAGCGTAAGTCTATAGATGACAGTGAGATGGAGAGTCCTGTTGATGATGTCTTCTACTCCAGTCGTTCTCCGGCCGGCACCAGCTCCCAGTCCAGTGGCTGGCCAAATGATGTTGATGCAGGTGAGCATTGCTTTTACACACAAATACGGCTTTTACACTGAAACGGTGCTGGTGCCTGAGTCTGGTCTCGGCCGTGGGCTGTGCGAAACTGTTGCAGTCAACTTTGAGCACCAGCCCACATTTCCACTAACTTGAGAGCCGAACAAAGTCTTAAATTACTATGGTACAACATAAACTGCTTACAAACAGACAAATGTTCAAGACAGGATCCTGCATGCCCTTAAAAACTCTTAAAATGTCCTAAATTCAGTTAGATTAAGGCCCTGTTTACACAAGTGCGTTTTTGTTTTAAAATGCTTAACTTTTGCTACGGTTACGCCTGTCGTTTACACTACTCTGGCGTTGTCGGCCTTCGAAAATGGAGACTTTCGTAAATACTGCAGACCCGAATTGAAAAACGTGATTATTACACTTTTTTTTAATAATAATCACACTAAGCTTAACAAATTTGGCTAGATTGCTTATGATCTACTCTTGATGAATTATGACAGTGTTTACTTTATGATGTTTATATTATAATTTGTTGTAGATGGTTGTAAGAGTGCAGCTGGAAGTAGTAAAGCAAAGACATTTCAAAATAAGAGTCCCTTTGTATTTTGGACTTGTTTATAATTAAAAGTCCCGCATTATGCATAAAATCTTTTATTTTCTGGTTATTATTGGTATTTTCAGTTACACAGTAAACTGTATCTTGCATTTAATTTAAATGTAAACTATGTAGCTTTCTAGCTTTTCTTTCTGGGTAGTTTTTTACAAGAAAGAAAAAATAAGAACCGGGGGCCAGCTGCATAAACATTGCCGCTAAGTTAAGACTGTGTCTTAAGAACTAGTCTGACCAACTAGCAATTAGGACTTTTCGGATTCAAATTAGACCAATCTACCTTTTTATGTAATTGATTTAAAAAAATGTATGACCAGTTTTGAAGAAAAAAATGAAATGACTAACTTATAAGACTAGTTTAACAAGTTTATGCAACCGACCCCAGTCTAAAGTCTTAAAATACTTTTTAAAAACAAATGTCATGAAATTAATTTGGTTCTAATATTAAAAAAATGAATGAATAAATAAATAAAATTAATAATTAAAAAAAATGATGTGAATGGATCACAACCTTATAAATTCTTGTTTATCTAAAATCTACTTTTACTTTCCATGAGTAAACTCAGTCAAACTAAGTTGAAAACTATACATAGTGAGAACCTTTAACTGGCAACTGACATCATATCAGTTAGTGTTTAAAGAAAATCAAGGCGCAAGTCCCAAAGAGCTAGAAGGTTTTTGAGTTCAGTGGAACTGTGCGGAATGAGTCCAGATTGGGCACCGGCACCATGTCAGTGGAGAAGGCATTAAACACACCATAACCTTCATGACCTTCTTTCATGTTAACAATTCCCTTCTCCAGTTGCAGTACAGCACCATTTGACGAGTGTTCAAGAGAGGAAGATAAAACATGAGAATGATGGCGTGCAGTTTCCATACCATGGTTAGAATACAAACTACACACACTTGCACATGTACACAAGACAGGTCAGAGTCAGGACAGTAGTGCATCAGGTGTCAACCACACAGCAGAATATAAGTACTGCTTGGTTAGTCTGTTTTTCACCCATGTTCTTGATTTGTCTGTTGTTTAACATCATTGAAGTCACTTAAAATGATAATGTTGATGTTATTCATTATAATATGAGAGGTTTAGTGTCGATGAAGGGTGCTTTAGCTTTACTGATGGGCTTTGCGGGTACGTAAGACACTAAATGATCACCATAGTCACAATCAGCAAGTTGTGTTGGAAGAACCCAGATGGGACAGTCGAAGTCAGAGCAGCACACACACAAACAAACACGGAGAAAAGGCACAACACAGGTGCACCTTCTGTCCATGCATTAACAACACACACGTATACACACATACACACACTCTTAGTCTGTGTTCTGGTCCCAGATGGCTCTTCTGTGTATCTACAGTAGTGGGAGACATCTGCTCTGCGTTTGTGTGTGAATGTCATAATCAGAAAGCAGTGCTTTTCGTTTTTCCCCGTGATGTCCATTTATAATGTTAGCGAAGGTTTCCTGCGCTAAAATTATTTTAGTTTTACACAGTTTTTTTAGCCTCTCTTTGACCCATACTCAAGGTTTGGCTGGTTTGCATGCAGTTATCTATATGTCATAATCTACTACCATTCAAAAGTTTGGGGCTCAGTAAGATTTTATTTATTTATTTGCGAAGAAATTAATTAAAATGATGCATTAAATCAACCAAAAGTGACCATTTATAATGTTACAAAATTGTTCAATTTCAGACAAATGCTGTATTTTAAACTTTCTGTTCATCAAAAAATCATGAAAAAAATGTATTAGGGTTTCCACAAAAATATGAAGGACTTATTTTTAACATTGATAATAATAAGAAATGAGAAGGATCATGTGACTTTTTAATGGTCGTGTGAGTGCACCATTAATTTCAAATAATTAATTCATTTGAAATGTACCGGATGGTCTCAAACAACTATGTAAATGAAACTAGCCGGCCTTAGTTTTTGTAATTGTTTTGTGCTGGGAATCTATTTTTATAGTGCATCAAATTCTTATTTCAAAAGAACCAGGAGGCGAGAGTGTGTTGTGTGCATGTGTACACATTTTGTGATAAATATACATATACAGACTTAACACTTTCACATGCATTTGCACACTCCCACACACACGGGTGTTCTTTCTGGCACACACACACACACACAGACTCGTATACACACATGCGAAAACAAACGCACTCAAAAGTGTACTGAGAAAGGGGAATTAAGCTGAAATGGGATTTAATGCCTTGTAATGTAGAGAGGAAAAAATAGCATCAAACTGAAGTGAAGTTCAAGTGTGTGTGTATGAGTAACACTGAGCAGTGGGTGCCAGGAGGACTGTTTGTGTGTGTGTGTGTGTTTGTGTGTGTGTGTTCTTTGGTTATCTTCCAATTATGAGCCATCCCTGCTCTGTTATCACTTTCTCCTGCAATTTCTCACCTTTTCATGTTATTTTCATCTCTCTTTCATCTTTCTGGTGATGGATTGAACCAGTTGAGGTGTTGCTAATTTAATAGTTAAGGAACACTTACAGAAGACTACGGTTGGGTGGTATGACGCTATACACTGTGCAAAGGTAGAAATTTGTCAACGTTTATACAGATACAGGCTATATTTGCATGGCTATTTGTGGTCAGGACTGCTTTACGTTATTTATACATTAAGGGCGGCAAAGAAACGTGGAGGAATGTGAAAATACAAAGCAGGAGACGGAACCAAACAAGGAGACGAGGAGTAACTTGTTTTTTAAAGGAGTAGTGAAGCTGAATTCAGTTGTTTATGGTCGGCAAGCAACGTCGCAACTTGTCCACGTGTGTGTGCATTTCGGATATTTTACAGTGTGGCTCATCCAGAGTCAGGACTATCATTTTTATAATATTAATTGTGCTTAAGTCTTTTAACTTGTGTTTTTGCACTGATAAAATGTATCATTCATAATGTTATTAAATATAACAGTATGTTAAAAATATTAGAACTTGTCGATCAAGTTCCAAAATAAAAAGGGAAAATAATCAAATATGATTAAGTATCTTTTATTTAATTGTTAGATCCAAAAATAAACATTACCGAATAGTTATTAAAATACATTTTTGTCAAAATTCTAGCAAAAATAACCAGTGAGATATATATATATATATATATATATATATATATATATATATATACTTTTAGAGTAATATAATATTACTTTTTTTATTAAAGTTTTTGATCATACTTCCCATTTTGATTTGTTCCGTTCATCAGGATTGGTGGTATTAAAATGAGAAGATGGACAATTACCTCGAAACAATTAAGTTAACATACTCATTTAGTCTGTCATAAATCAGTTCCCTCCCTTCAAAAAACAAAAAATTAGTTAATTAGTTAAAAGTTAGTTAGTTGAGCTAGTCAGCGAGTGTTTGATTGGTGTGTGCTGTGCCCTGCTGCTGTTGTTGTTGTTGACGTGTGGTTTCTGGCAGGGCTGTCCTCTCCTGGGTCTCTAAAGAAGCCAGCGGGGAAATTCGATTTCAGCGCCCTGTCAGCACAGACGAGGTCCCCCCGAATGGCCTTCACACACCACCCGCTGCCCATGCTGGCAGGCGTGAGACCAGGTGAGACAGACACACTCCAGCAGGGAGAGACAGAGAGAGAATGGAGGGGGAAAGGAGGGATTTAAAGTAGTAGATTGCAGCGTAGGCTTCTGATTGGTCCAAAAGTCCTATTATGGCACCACACTAGTCCAAAATTGCCCTCAGTGGCATTTGATTGGCTCTAAACAGTGGCGAGTTATTGATGGAGACCTCTGATTGGCTGGGCAGAGAGACAGTGAGAGTAAGGAGCTGCCACAGTTCATGAACGACCCCATCCATCCATGTACCCTCTTGCTCTCCATCTTTTCCTCTCTTCTGTCATCATCATTTCATCCACAGCTTTTCCCTTCATTTTTCAAGTGTTTGGTGTAAGTGTCCTCATGTTTCTTTGAATGTCTGAACTACATCTTATTAATTTTATTTAATTTTAAGCAAATTATGTGTCGCTCCGAGATGTTCTGTGAAATCTGACATACATTGGAGTTTACAAGTCTTGTTTGGTTTGGGGCCAAGTATCGATTCTTATCTGATTTGAATGAATTTCGGTTCTCTTTAACAGTCGTTAAATGTGCATTCTTCCACCGTTGTGGATGAAA
Source organism: Elopichthys bambusa (assembly GCA_037101425.1). NCBI lineage: Eukaryota > Metazoa > Chordata > Actinopteri > Cypriniformes > Xenocyprididae > Elopichthys > Elopichthys bambusa. Next base: position 34,777,748 of record CM074436.1, read on the forward strand.
ACCATACTCTGACAGTGTTTCCCGCACAACTATTTAGCTGTTTGTGCCTCTTCTAAAATCTACAGTGTGAAAAATACAACGTGAGCAGTGTATTCCAATTCCCAAACAAATTAATCTTATGAGTCTGTTCTTTTTAGTGAACCAAAAACACTTATGAATCAGCTCAGAGCAGTTAGACTCACTTGCTGAATTGCAAGTCCTGTTTGACTCCACGATATACCAATAATTCTGTGATATACTGTACTGAAGGCTTGTAAGACCATTTTTTGTTCCATATTAGTTTGTCTCAAGTCTGTTGCAACAGTAAATGCAGGAAGAACTGTATTTCTTTTTACCCACAAAATTTCCTCTTCAGAATTACTAAAAGTATCAATAAGGAATCGGAATTGTTAAAAGGATCCAATGATAACCAGAATCCTACTGAAAATATTTGATTTAATGTAACATTTAATGTAACATTTCCAGAACATTTGTACATCTTTTTGCGATAAATGGTGCTCATTTCATCATTTAAAGAACAGCGTTCAAAATGTCAGAGAGTTGAGTTCTGGATTTGCTGATTCGCTCATTTTGTTCTCATTTCAAACATTCTCATTTCAACTTCCTTGTGAATCACCAGAGACTATTTGCGGTTGAAGAAAAGAGAAGGAGAGGGACGGAGACACAAACGGGAGAAGCCATGAGGGAATGTTTAGAAAGGTTCCCAATGCGTAACAGATGCGTGACCCAGAGAATCGTATAAAAAACTGTGTATCTGAGTATGTTAACTACGTTCCCCTTTCTCCGTTTTTAAAATTAGCCAGCGAGCATGTTGCTTGTTATACAGGCATGCTGTCATTCATATTGGCACAGGACAAAATGTGAGTGAGAGAGCGTGTGTATGTGGGGGATGATGCTCTTATCGGGCTCTTCTTGGCAGGCATGTTCAGAACGCCATGAAAATCCCGTCAATAAAACGATGATATTCAGAGGCATTAAGACTGCACTCTCACAGGCCACTCAAAACGTCTCCATTCCCACCCAAAGGAGAGCAATTCAAAGCTCCCCTCCATGTTCTCCCTGACGTCCCGGATGTTTAATCCCATCTGATGGCCCTGGGAAATCGCAGAATTCCTATCCGTTCGGGTCCGACTGCAGCCGGCGAGGCCTAATCAAGTAAAGGTCAGCGGGACAGAGAGCTGCGGCGGCTTTAAATGGATTATATGTGTGTGTGATTATGGAAGTTTTTCTCCGGCAGACGCTTCTGGTTAGAGTGTTTATGTAGAGTCGAGACAGTGGAAAAAGCAAGGTTTGCGTTAGGCCAGGGGAAGAGTGCAGAATGCGTGCATATGAGAGAGACTGTCTCGCTGCCGTTTCTAATGCGTTTGTGTGAGTTATGGATGGATGTTGGCCGCTGTTGTGAAAGAGATACTGTGGTTTGCTTTTGTGAGTGATGAATAACTCTTGTGGAGATTGAGAAGATAGCGTTTTTGTTTGTGTGTGTGTGAGAGGGCGTTTATGAGTGCATTTGTGTGTGTGTGTGTGTGTGTGTGTGTGTGTGTGTGTGTGTGTTTATTGGCACCCCATAGTGCCTGGCTCCTGCCCAGTACCTAATGAGATTAAGAAGCACCCAAAAAAAAAAAAGAAAAGAAAGACTGAAGAAAAAGAGGGAGTTAGAGATATACAAAAAAAGAGGGAAAGGATGAGATAGATAAAGAGAAAAGAGAGGATGGTGGAAATGGCATTTAAAGAAACAGTATATCCAAAAAATGAATTTCTGTCAACATTTACCAATCCCCATGTCTTACCAAACCTGTATGACTTATTTTCTTACGTGGATGACAAAAGGAGATGTTACTCAGAATGTCCCTGCTGCTCTTTTCCATATAATAGAAGTGAATGGGGAGCTGCAAGGTGCAAAAATGTACACTTTTAATTTAGTCCATGTAACTTATGTGTGCTTTATCTCTTTAAGTCTTCTGAAGACATACACTACTGTTCAAAACTTTAGGGCCAGTAAGACTTTTTTTAAAAGAAATGAATACCTTTATTGAGCATTAAACTGAGTTAAAGTGACCGTAAAGACATTTACACATGATTTCTATTTGTATCATTCTTTTGAACTTTCTATTCATCAAAGAATCCTGAAAAAATGTATTAGGGTTTCCACAAAAATATGAAGCAGCACAACTGTTTTCAACATTGATAACAATCAGAAATGTTTCTTGAGCATCAAATCATCATATCAGAATGATTTCTGAAGGATCATGTGACTGAAGACTGGAGTAATGATGCTGAAAGTTCAGCTTTGCATCACAGGAATAAATTACATTTTGAAATATAATCAAATAGAAAACAGTTATTTTAAATTGTATTAATATTTCATAATTTTGAGAGTATTTTCAATCAAATAAATGCAGTTTTGGTTAGCATAGGAGACTTTTGCAAAACATTTTTAAAAAGAATCTTACTGACCCTGAACTTTTGAACAGTAGTGTATGATACATCCATTGAAATTTTAAGTAATTTACTGAGAATCTTTGTCCTACTTGGTCTAAAGGCACCATTCTTAATTAAATGAGATTTAAGGGTCTTGAAAGAGGGTTTTTTTTTTTTTTTTAAATTTCCTATTCACTTTAATTTTATGGAAAACAGCAGCGTGAACATTAGGTCTCCTTCGGGTTTCATATGGTTGATTAAATTCAAAATGTAAATTTTTAGGTGAGCTATACCTTTAAGGAAAGGACATTATTTTTAGGGATGAGTTTGAAGAATTTAGGTTTATATGCACACACACACACACTAACACACACACACACAAACGCACACACAAATGCTAATATCCCAATACACTGTGTATCTCACACACATATCGCTCACTCTTTCTCTCTCTCTTTCTCAGGGAGTCCGCGTGCCTCAGCCTCTGCCCTTCATTTCCCTGCTCCCTCCATCATCCAGCAGTCCAGTCCATATTTCACCCACCCCACCATCCGCTATCACCACCATCAGGACCCGCTCAAAGAGTTCGTCCAGTTCGTCTGTGCTGACGGCTCGGGGCAGCCGGGGGCACAGGTAACACACACACACACCATCATCATGATTCAAAACAGCACCAGTGGATGGGACAAACACACACACTGACACACATCTCTGCTAAAGTCCCTCTCTCTTTCTCCTTTCTTCCTTTCTCTTTCTCTCCATTATCTAACACTTGACAGTCTCCGTTTCTCATGTTTTGAGTTTGATTTCATCCTCTCATTCCTTATAAAGTGTCATTAAACACTAAAACATACTTTTCTAAACAGATGTGGTCATGCTAAGCAATGATTGCATGTTATATTTTTAAAATTAAGGGTTCATCATGTGCGTGTGACGTAGAAGTGTTATCAACTTAAAAATGATCTAAAAAGGGGTGTGGGGACAAATTATAATCAGTTTAGTTGTTCAGTTCATTGTCTATAAACATTTTAATTTAATATTTTTTTAAACGCAGGTATACATGAGATTTGAGAAATTTCAATATGTTCCTCACACAAAGCTATTGTATGTCTTCGCTTGAAATATAGTGCTGTTATGATGCTTTTATGTCCTTTTCGGTGCTTCATTCACTTTTATTGTAAGAATTGTAGAAAATAAATATTTAATTTATAATAATTATAATTACATTAAAAAAATTATTAAAAAATAATATAATAATTAACAAATTATTTTTTAAAAATAATTAAAAATATATAAAGATTTAATATTAGTCTTATGTAGGTTGGAGAGAATTGCCTTTTTGTTTTATAAATAAAACACAGTAACATGATTAAAAAATGTGAGACTGCAAATCAGAATTTTAAGGGCGGAGTTTAGCACAAGGTCAATTGGTGAAATAGATGTAGATGTAAGTTTTTGCCTCTTTCAAAACTGATTCGAACTAAAATTTTATGTTATATGACACTTTAATAACTCTGTGTATGTGTGTATGTTTATTAAGTTTTCAGTGTCTTTGTACGTTTGTAACATTCCAATCTCATCTTTTGTGATTGCACGCCTCCACATTTCTGTATCTGTGTGTGAGTGTGTGCCTCTTTCACCCCCTCACCATCTGTATGTGTGTGTGTGTGTATCTGCAGCCTAACGGGAGCGGTCAGAACAAACTGCCCAGCTCCTTCTTACTGCCACCTCCTCCTCCTCCGGTAGCGCGGCCGGTGCCGATGCCCCTCCCCCTGCCCGAGCACAAACCCAGCCACACACACCCCGAGAGCGGAGTCGGCTCCCCGGCCTCGCCCTGTAAGTGTCCGCTCAAGCACCAGACCCACCAGAGCCCTCGAAATCGCCCCATTACCGTTGTGCTGAAACAACTCATCAACTCTTTGAGTGATAGGGCCACGATTAGCTAAACATACCCTACGCAAGTACACCAACGCAGACAGTTCTAGCTACGCAAGTTTAATTTCACCTGTCGCTGTGTTCCAAAAATTTTCAGAGTGATATCTGCTATGGTTAATTTTCTCTTAAAGTTATTTAAACTTTTTACGTTTATATGGAGCCCCGCAAAGGACATGCAAGAAAAAAAATTAATCGAGGGAACGAATTAGTAAATTGTGTGTATGATTTACTAATTCGTTTCCTTGATTTACTAAATCCTGTGTACGATTTACTAATTCGTTCCCTCGGTTTACTAAATCCTGCGTACGATTTACTTATTCGTTCCCTCGATTTGCTAAATTGCGTGTATGATTTACTATTTCGTTCCCTCGATTTGCTAAATCGCGTGTACGATTTACTATTTTGTTCCCTCGATTTGCTAAATCAAATTTAATAAATTGTGTGCACGATTTAGCCTACTATTTTTTTTTCCTGCATGTCATGTGCAGGGCTCTGTATGTTTATATCTTGCTATCTGGATAATAAAATAACAGGTTTAGTGTTACAGATATTTTAAGGAAACTCTAGCGCCTCCTTGAGTACTGAAATGTTAACGCAACAATAACACATACTTGTATGTACAATACCAGACTAAGCATCCCTGTCTGCATTTGCATACTTGCGTAAAGTATATTTCTGGCTTTAGATGCCCTGCTCTTCTCCATCTTACTTTTTTCTTTGTTCATTTTCCTCATTCAGTTCCCTTTTCATCCTGCTTTTCATTTATTTATCCAATTGCAACCAGTCACGGACTTTTGCAATTGAATGGGGATGGAGACACTTTGCTGCCTCCCATTGGCAAAAAAATCAGCCAATCATTCCCATAGATCAACCTCCCTCCTCATCGCTCTCACTTTTCATTTTTCTTTCTTTCTTTTCTTCCTTCAAGAGATCAAATTCAGGGCAGCTGGCATGGACTCCAAACAAACAAAAAAATGACGCCCCACATTAAGCGCCTTTCCATTGACACATCAAGCTAAATACAAAAAGTAAATGTGTGTAGACGTGCAGGTGAAGGGATTTGTGATGTGTCTGGCAGTGTGTGAGAGCGGGCGGCACTGGGTTGTGGGTCTTTGCTTGGGATGTGTGTGTGTCGGGTGCTGTCCGCAGGGCGGGTGGGCAAAAGGAGGAGCCTGGTCAAGCAATTCCTTTCAGAAGACCATCCCGTCTTTTTTTCCCTTCTCACACATGAATGTTCTTTTTCTTACTGTGTTTTCTCATTCGTTCATTTCATATCTATGGAATGGTGTATCGGTTCTCAACCTGTCGTATCACTCCATTTTTATTTGTTGTTTTTTTTACCTTCCATCTTTCGGTGCTTTTACACACAACAGCCTTTTTCAGTAATATTTTAGACAATCACACACACATACACAACACACACATTCACATACTTGCAAACACACTCAGTCTCATAAACACATCTTATCTCATGGAGTCCACTCCGCACAACTGCCCTGAATTTGACATTTGATTTTGAAAGTGAATTTAAATTTAAATGTTTTTTTGTTTTGTTTTTTGTTTTAATTTTGCTGTTTTCAACAATGTTTGATTTTTTTTTTTTCAAACATTGAAATACAATGTATTTGGAGTAACCGAACCCCCCCCCCCCCCAAGTTTAAAATTTGAATTTTAAACTGCAAGTTTATTGTGAATTGTGAATTCAGGTTGATGCTGGTATAGCACTTAATACTGTTAAAAATGTGATTTCTATACAACCAGCAGCTTAAAACTGAATTGAAACAAATAATAATAATAATTTCAGACATATTTTAAGCACTCATCCTGTCTGCCATTGGTCCAAGGACTATAATACCTAGAGAAATCTATCCATTAGCATTCCCATTCATCTCAGTGGCAGTTTTTTGGCTGGTGCACTTGCTAATGTTTGATTATGGGTTCTCAGTGCCAAGCCCTTCAATATTGACTATCCTGAGCTGTATCATTAAAGGCAGCAGAAGACAAACTGGCGGTGCTAACCATCCAAACCTTGACTCTTTGGTTGGAGTCGGACCGCATTTCTATGACCTCTTTTTTTTTTTTTTTTGTATGTAGCAGTTTATACTATTTTAGAGCACTTACTATTCAGTTCTGCATTTGTATTATTCATTTTCAGGATTTATTTAGTTGTTCAATTGTTTAAATTTAATTGATATATTGTCCTAATCATACCCTAACCCTAAACACAACTGTTGGTCACCCTCTTGAAATATTTAACCTAACTTGTAATATATGAGGCCCTATATTCTGGTTTAAAATTAGGTTTTGATGGAAAGAAAGACCTTAAGTTATTTTTCAACACGGAAGCAAGATACTTTCTGTGTATGTACGACACAAGACTCAGCACTTCTCGTCTGGTGTGTGACTGACTTAACAAAGTGCAGTAAACAGTAAAACTGTTTGCGCTACAAACTAGTGTGTTTATTAGTACATTAATAAATTAAAATAATACAAAAACAAATACCAGTTTACAGTCAGTCGGCATAATGAACTGTTTTTGCACAGTTAAAATAACTGGAGATGACCATTGAACATCAAATTTAAAATGGTCGTGCCTGCTCTTACGTTAGAAATTAAATGGAAAGATAATAAAAAATTAATAATTTCTGTGGGTCTAGTCTTTGCAGCTGTTTGTTTTAAGTTTAATTCAGATCTCCTCTGTTCGAGCAGAATTGACTGTAACATTTAAGTATGGGGAACACATATTCACTATTAACTACAACTTTTGCCTCAATAAACTCCTAATTTACTACTTATTAATAGTTGGTAAGGTAGTTTTGTAGCATTTAAGTTTAGGTATTGGGTAGCATTAAGGGATGTAGAATATGGTCATGCAGAATAAGGCATTAATATGTGCTTTATAAGTACTAATCAACAGCCAGTATCCTAGTAATATGCAACTAGTTAAAAGTGAGAATTGGACCTTAAAATAAAGTGTTATCAAATTGACTAGGTGGCGCTGTCACCAAAAAAAAAAAACAAGGGTCCTAGAAATGCGGTCCTGAAACTGCAGCCTCTGGTATTGCAGGAATATAGTATAGTGCCAATAGTGCACACTTCAAGCCACATGTTTATTTTACATTTTAGTGCCAGTAATTAAAAAATGAGCTTGAAATTTTTACAATGCAAGTACAAAAATCACAGCTGTGAATGCTGACAGACGTGTGTGTGTCCCAGCAGCATACCCAGCGCCAGGCTCCACAGCTTCCAACAGGTTTGTCGGCATCGGATCACGGGACAACAACTTTCTGAACATCCCACAGCAGACTCAGGTACATACACATACACACGCAGACTTACTTCAGGGACATGTGTGGCATGCTGTTGATTAGCCTTCCACAGACAGTATGTGTATAAACAACCGGGAAACATGTTTACAGTAAATACACTTTCAATTGAAGCTTAGCAGGCAAGCGGGGAGCATTTTGTCTATTTTGATTTCACTCTTGAACACACATTTCTGCGTTTAAACCCTCAGGCCTGCTTGTCTGGTAGGCTTCTAATGAAAGTGTATTTACTGTAAACGCATGTCCTGTTTGTTTATACACACTGAGGGATGAGTCTGTGGTAATCAGCATCATGCTAAGATGCGGTGCGTAGACATTAGGTTGAAAACCCCCCAGAATATTCCTTTAAATTGAAAATAGCAGGCTCTTCAGTCCGTCCATCAATCATGTGTTTTTGATCAGCGGGTCTGAGCGCTGTTAAGTGCGTGTGGTTGGTAGCAGTCTAGGCTCTCTGGGGGTTTGCTGCTCATGTCAAATGGATTTTGTGGCCGTGTTCCCACTCGCACCAGCTACAAAAACCACAAGCACTAACACTGAGACCATACACATGGAAACAATCGTTTCCTCCTCCTCACTGACTCCAAAACCAAATGTCTTATGATTCATCAGATTTATTAAGTAAGTAAGTATGATGTTACATTGTCCTCTTCTTTGTATTGTAAATCCTGCATACACATTTAGACACTTGCAGGGTTCAAAACACACTTTTTAACTCCTCTGTTGATGGTGGGTAACATTATTTAGAACATTAGCAGTGAAAATCTATTTTGCAATACTTCTAGTAAGATTTTATACACTACCATATGAAAGTTTGGTGTCTTAGGGCCAGATTTACTAACAGCTTGCGCCAGCCCAAAACCCTCTTTTGGCGTTAAAAAACTACTATCAGCATTTACTAAAGACACGCGGTGAAGAAATAGTGCCGAAAAGGCGTGGACACAGTTATTTTTGCGGCTGAACTTATTGCATTTGTAGGAGTTTTCCTTTCAGATGCAAAATTTATGGGAGGAGAGTATTTGAATTATTCATGCAAGGTGATTTACTAAGGTTTGCGCTAGTCAGTTTACTGATATTTGCACCATTATTTAACGGCCAAAAAGCATGTATTAAACAAAACGCTAATTTGCGCTGCTCTTGGTAGATTGTCTTGGTCATTATGGAAATGATCTGGCTGCATCTGTTCCTTTCATTTGCATGACGTCAGTAGATCATGCGCAGAACTTTTCACTCCAATCAGCACTTTTATGAGATTGCGCTCTCAGGTTAATTCGCCCTGTTTAGTAAATCTGGCCCTTAATGTTTTTGAAAAGTTTCTTCTGCTCACCAAGACTGCATTTATTTGATCAAACATATATATATATGTATATATTGTCCTTATAGCTTTGGAATTATGTAATGACAGTACAGATGAATGTGCAGCTCTATTATATATGAGATTAGTCGTGTCTGTCTCCTGGTTAAACGCCACCTGTCACAAAAATGTGAAGAAGACCAATTGTGATTTTCTTCCTGTTCTTGTTCTGCCTTATTGCAAAGAATATTCCACATATGTGCCGCCACATGGAGTTCTGCAGGGAAAAATCCTTGATGAATCCTAGTGAACTTCTGGTTATAACGTTTCAACTGAGGAAAAAAGTTTAGCTCAACTTCAGCTCACAGTGTGGGTCATACTGTCGTTCTCACTTTTTTTTGTCATTTTTAACTTGCTAACTGGCGAGTAATATAGTTTTCACATATTGCAGGTGGATGTGCTGTGACAGACTGAGTGTTGATCTAGTTCACATGTGTTTAAAGTACTTTTAACATGCAGATCTATGCAAGAGAGAAAGTCTGACATACTGAGGGGAGAGAGAGAGAGTGTCACGTCCCGACTGTCTGGTTGCTGAGGGCAACCAGACATGATGTCATAGGTTGTTGAACATGAACTTCAACCAGAGGGAACTTAAGAAAAAGGATGGACACTACTGGCGAGGATTACAGTGAGAAAGAAACAAAAAAATAATATGGGTCCCACAGTGGTCCGTAGAATTTAGAAGTTAAACTTCCTGTTACTCAAAACATCAATAAGTCTCGTTTTTCTCTTCAGACACCATCATTGTTTAACCATTTGTTTTGCCAGAGGAAGCAGTGACATAAACGCAGTGACACTGAGCTCTCTGAGCTGGTCTGTATAGTATGAGTGTTCAGCAGTGTGTCCACTGGACTCTAGTGGTTATTCTGAGAACTGTCACTGTATTTCCTCTGAATTTTGTGATGTGCACTGATAGAAACGTCAAACTTTAAAGAAATGGTTCTCTCAACAATGAAGTCAAATGTATATACTGTACTTGCCTTCATGTCATTCCAAAACAACCTGACTTTCTGCCTGAAACCTGGAAATGTCAAGGAATTTTCCAAGACTGGAAAAGTGTTTTATACACTACCTTTCAAATGTTTGGGGTTTGTAAGGTTTTGTATGTTTTTGAAAGAAGGGTCCTTCAGAAATCATTCTAAAATGATGATTTGATAATCAATAAACATTTCTGATTATTATCAATGTTGAAAACAGTTGTGCTGCTTAATATTTCTGTGGAAACAATTTTTTTTCATGATTCTTTAATGAATGGAAAGTTCAAAAGAACACTAATTTTAAATAGAAATCTTGGTAACACTACTTAAAGCCTTTATATATAATGCATTATAAAAGTATTTTTAATGCATTAATTATGCCTGGTAAAGCAGCTTATAATGCATTAAATGGGTTTCATGAATAATTGTAACCACAGTTATAATACATTGTAACACTTATGTTACGCATGTAGAAAGTATAATGCATTAAAATACATGACAAGAACCAATTTCAGATGTCACAAGGAATCTGCAAATATTATAATGCATTTTAACATTGGTTACAATTATTTATTAAAAGATATAATGCATTATAACGTACATTATGAATACCTTCATAATGCCATATACTGTACATAGTGTTACCGAAATCTTTTGTAACAATATAAATGTTTTTGTCAATTTTGATTAATTTGATGCTTCCTTGCTGAATAAAAGTATTAATTTCTTTAGAAAAAAATTACTGACCCCAAAATTTTGAATGTTAATTGCATTTAAATCATTATTTACTGATAACTCTGCTGAAAACCCTGCACTTCAGTTTATGTATATTCAAATATTGCACATTTGTAACTGCAAACAAAATTTTCCTAAATATGTTCCACGGAAGCAAAAAAGTCCTAGGTTTTGAATGACATGAGTGTGAAGAAAAATTAACTTTTTAATTTTCATTTTTCATGAACTACTCTTTTAAGATGAATTGGTTAGAAATCTCAGCTATTAGGCAGGAATGTGGGAGTGAATTAAGGTTTATTTAGTTTGTTTCTGTTGAAATTTTATAGTGACTCGCCTTCATTTCCTTTTCTTACAGTCATGGTTCCTTTGACAAGACTTTTCATGAACACAGACAAAAATCCACAATGAAAACTGGAAGTGGAGTCACGAAGCTAAGTATGGAACTTTCCCACATGCCCCCCTGTAAAGTCTCACTCACACACAAACACACACACACAAATACACACACAATTCCCAAAAACCTGGCAAATCTGGAAAACTTCAGCATTACCCTGCCAGTATGGAGAGCTTGGAGAACCATCCAAACCATCCAAAGCAATGACGACCCAGCTCTCAACGTCTTTGTTGTGTTCCTGAGGCATCCAGCACATTGACCAATCCCGATAAACTTTTTTTTAATTTGTTCATACATCCGCCAGTCATACGCCATAGTGAGGAAAATCCATCTCTTCCCAGTCAGAACTCTATTTGGAAGTTGAACTCATCGAAAAGGGACATTTGAAATGGAAATGGAACCTGGATGATGTCAATCACGGATGCGTGTGATTGGATGGAGAGACTCGGCGGGAGCCCTCTGATTGGCTCTGGATTTGCTGATCTTGGTGACGGCCTCCAGTGCAGTGTGAACTCAACATCCTCTCGCTGTTTACCCGTTGACAAGCAATAGACTGTGAGCGAAACAACAGATAACACTAACCGTGTGCAATTCACCTAAACGTATGCACTATATGATTAATTATAAGGGATGACAGATGCTTTGGCCTTAGATTTGCGATGTGGTGTCAGGCTACATGTGTCTAAGGTAAAACACACACAGATGAGTACCAGCAGAGCAATAGAACACAAACACACCGCACTACACTGAGACACACATCACAGCATCATATAGACCGCTGATCACAGGAGTGGGAAGGGTCAAGCACGAGTGACCTTAATGTCCAGCTTGTGACTCAAAGATAATTTTTCATTTTGTAGTGTTTATGAATTAAAAGGCCAGTGATATGAGTCATTAAATTGATTCAAATGAACTAGAGGGTTTTGGCACATCCATCGCTGACCTCTTCACTACCTTCGATCAATCTGAGTGGTTGTGCATCATTATCTTACAGTCGGCCCTGAACACAAGGGCTTCTTCTTCTTTACTTTGAGTTTGGTTTTGCAGTACATTTTTTGGTGGATGTCACAAAACATTTGCAGGTCATATTTCACCCTGAAACCATGAAAAAAATATGAAACAATATTTAAAAAAAAAAGAAAGAAAGAAAGAAATATGATTTGAAAAAAGCTTATTTAATAAATAATATAATTTTAATGTGAAATTATTTTCATGATAATTAAGTACACCCCCCCCCCCCCCAAATAAGATCACCATAATGCAAAAAAATTAATTCTCATTACCGTGTTGTAATGCAAAACATTTATTATTATTATTTTTATTTATTAAATAATAATTACAATTTGTTTGCTTATGGATGAAAATGTATGGAGCCCCACACATGACATACAGGGAAAAAATTGTAGGCTAAATCGTATGCACGACTTACTAATTCGTTCCCTTGATTTATAAATCATGAGAATGATTTATAATTCAAGGGAACAAATTAGTTAATTGTACGAAAATTTTGTAAATCAAGGGAACGGTTTTGCAAATCAAGGGAACGAATTAGTAAATTGTGCGTAAATTTAGTCAATCAAGGGAACGAATTAGTAAATCATACGTAAATTTAATAAATCAAGTAAATTTACTAAATCGAGGGAATGAAATAGTAAATTGGGCACAAGATTTTGCAAATCGAGGGAACAAATTAGTAAATAGTGCGTAAATTTAGTAAATCAAGAGAACGAAATAGTAAATCATGCATAAATTTAGTAAATCAAGTAAATTTAGTAAATTGAGGGAACAAATTAGTAAATCATGCGTAAATTTTATAAATCGAGGGAACGAAATAGTAAATTGTGCATACATTTAGTAAATCGAGTAAATTTAGTAAATCGAGAGAGCAAAATAGTAAATTGTGCGGACAATCTACTTTTTTCCTGCATGTCATGTAAAAATGTGCTTATTTGTTGTCAGTGCAAAAAATCTTAATAACCCAAAAATAGGCTTAATTTTCTTTATTAATTTTAATTCATATCTTCTGATTCAGTGGTGAACTGAGACTTGGACATGTTTTTGTGACATTCACCATTTCACTTGTGTTTGTTTTCTGGTTTTTATTTTAGTTTGCATAGCGTAGCCGCTCCTGCCCAGGCAGATCAGACCGCATGTGGAATTGTGCTTTCCAAAGTGTTTTTTGTTTTTAGAATAACAGGTTAAGAACAAACGGACAATCTCTAGTTTCCCTCTTCGAACTCCATTAACCAGATGTTTGGGGTCGCTATTATGTCGACAGTGCTCTGCCCTTCCTACCAATCACAATCTCCATCACTTTACAGTTCGTTCATAACGTAACCCTCACTTTTTTCTCCACAACTCAGTTTTTTTGTTTCAGTTCACCAGTTCAGCCTGACTCACAAGACAATCTACGTATGGCTGCCATTTCATTTAGCCTATCAGCACAGTGGTACATACATACACAAACATTGCACTATGACACACACACACACACCATTAAAGGACAAAGGGAAACCTTTAAACTCAAACCCCTCTATCAAACACGATTTTACAGTATGCAAATGTACATTGTATTTAAGTTTTAGATGAACTCAAAACAGAAAATGTAATTTTCAATACAAACACTCGAAACCACTGACCTCACTAAATAACTGGACTGCCTGGCTGTCAATCACATGTCAGGGACTCTGATTGGCTGAGAGCTGACGATTTCATCATCCACTTGAAACACATCAAAGTGCCTCGGTGTCCCCTTTACATGCAATTCAGGGTCTTCACTTCATGTATAAGCTACAGAAAATATGTACAATATGTATCATGGGCTTAGCAAACAACATATGAGCAACTGCAAACATCATATTTATAGATATATGTTATCCAGAACATATCGTAATCATACTGTGTATATATATATGGACATATGTATAGTTCTTCCGCTGTGAAGTTAGCTCTATGGCAGTCTAGTTATTTTTTGATCTTTAACCTGAGTCAGTGAGGTCATCGAAAAAAAACGTCCAAACATATTAAACTCACAAACATCAGATCACCTCTTCAGAAGCGCAGGTGTCCAATCAGGTCAGTGCGGATAGATCAAAAACGGACACAAACACACCTTCAGAACAGAAACCAATTTTTCAATTCTCTGTTGAAAAGTGTTATTATTGAGAGAAAAAAAGCTATATGTGGACTGAGCCGTGTGCAATGTGTTGGGTAGATATCTGTGTTTGTCTTCAGATTTTTAAGAAAGTGAAGCAAGTGAAAAAAGACAAAAAAAAAAAAAAAGTTGAAGTCTGCAAGCTCCTGGACTCTAAACATGAGGGCCACAAAAAGAATCCCAGTCTTTGTAAGCGTTGGGGAATTTCATTTTTACTTTTCATTTATCTTTTTTAATGTTTTATTTGTAAGCTTTTGTTTTTAAACTATTTTAGGGGTGGGGCTGAAGGAACGATTTTACAAAAGCAAATGTATTATGACGAAAAAAGAAAGAAAAGAAAATACTGGTGCTTCTGTTACTCATAAGCGAATATTACCACACCAGAATGACTGTTTCTGATGAGACAAGTTTTACGAACCTTGTTTCTCTCTTCTTCTCTTTTGTATTCACTAAGGGGGGTTCAGATTTTCATATATATATATATATATATATATATATATATATATATCGGTTCTGACAAAAGGCATTTTACTACAACCTTTAAGAAAGCAGTGCCCCTTCTTACTCCTTCAAATATCCAGATTAATGGTGCATTCAAGTCATGTCAGGAAGATCATATTTATGAGTCTTTATAAGTAGAAAACATGGAGCAAACAATCGATGCAGTGTCTGTATTTGGCTAGCTAAGTTGCACATACAAGATACGATAGTATTGCACAATTACACAATAATATATAATGATTCAGTTCACAGCACATTCATGATTTGAATAAAAATCAAAAACACACCTGAGGCACATTCTTTATTCGTCATTTTGTAGAAATAGTTAATGCTGCCTTCACATGCTATCTAAATGATCATAAATATGAGTTTCCTAGTCAGAGATTGGACATGAATGCCCTCTCAAGTCATATTTACTATTGGGAAACTTAAAGATAATTTGGATACCTGAGTTTCCGAGTTGGGCGGGTCTTAAACTTTAAAGGGGACATATAATGCCCCTTTCACAAGATGTAATATAAGTCTCTGGTGTCCCCAGAATGTGTCTGTGAAGTTTCAGCTCAAAATACCCCACAGATCATTTATTATAGCTTGTCAAATTTGCCCCTATTTGCGTGAGGAAAAACATGTTTTTGTGTGTCCCTTTAAATGCAAATGAGCTACTGCTCCTGGCCCCCTTTCCAGAAGTGGATGGAGCTTTAACAGCTCACACTGTGGTTGCTCAACAACAACAAAGCTGGAGAATCTCACGCAGCCAAAATTACGATTACCAGTAACGGTGCTCAGCCATGTTAATCACATATATAATTAATCATTTGAAGGATATTGTGTGTTTTATACACACTAGATAGCACAGTGAATGTTTACGGTTGTCGAATGGGACACTACATTTTATTTAAAATTAAATATCTTCAATACATTTTGGCTTTAATAAGATTTCCCCAAGAATATACCTGGTGTCCTCCATGATTCATATTCTTTCCGACAACAAAGCACTTGAACGGCACAAGCTCGTAATCACGACTTCAGAAGTGGGAAGTAGGAAATTTCCGATAGCACATGAAGGCAGCATTAATACAACTTTGCTGTATTTTTATAAAGAAGGTACAACGGCATCATTCTCCACACAAAGTGATTTGAATGCCCCTGACGTCGTAATTACAACTAGTAAAAACGAACTTCCCAGGAGGACTTGAACGCAACAAAACACCAGATGAATATGCAGAAAAGCATGTTTTGGTTGGAAGAATGGCCATTATTAAGTGTCAAGACTCAGAATACATTAGAGGGTTCGTCACAAGCAATCTGTTCACATTCGCTCCAAATCTCGGATTCATTTAGGTGAGATCGTGTCAATGTAAACGTGAGTAGGGTTTTGTCAGTCATAGTTTAGAGCACACGTGGTTCGAGACGAGAGGCAGAAACGCACCACGGCCGCCCCATATCGTCCTGGAAACACTTCCTGTATGTAAATGAGCTCCCATAGTGTTCGTGCTGTAGTGTATAGGTGAGCATTTAAAGGTTGTCCCATTCAAAGTGCCTTTTGTTCACAGACACCATCTTGTAAATGATGAACACCCGTCTTTCCTTCTTCTGAGCTTTCTCAAGCAGTATACACAGTATATAGTACTACACGAAAATGGATGTGATTTCGTTCTTTTTATTGTACAATGATGGAAAAAAAGTTAAAAAGACAAAAAAATTGGGTCCCTTTCTCTCCGTACCTCTGTCTTTATCGGTCTCTCGCTCTTGGCACTGTAGATGTCTATCCTTATCTTTCCTCCCTCTCCCTTCTTTGATGAAAGAGTTGGAAAAAAAATGTTGAACCTCTTTTTCTCTTGAGCAAGATGTTGTAAACTCTAATGTTATATCCCTGTCTGTATGCTTCACATGTTTATATCATACACATCTCTCCCTTCGGTCAAACGCAGTGGGCTCTGAGTAGAAACTGACCCGGGACTGTCCCGCTGACCCTTCCTACATCTGAGACCAGCAGTAACGGCATGTCTTGGGAAGCGGTGCAGTCTGTAGGTGGAGAGCACTGGACCAGGGGATGCACAACAGCTCTGTCATGCTTGTTTGTCTTCTATTTATTTCAGTTTTATTCATAAAACTGTTGCATGCGTAATTAAAGCACCTTTCTAGTGGTTGTTTGAGACTACCTGCTTAAAGAACTTGACTGATGATTTGCACCTTATGAACGGATTTAATCAGGAGACATGATGCACTAAGAGTAACACGCCATACATTCTATAGTATTGATCCAGATGTGGCGGCAGCTTCATTGTCAATGGCTTGGACTAGAAACAGACAGGTTGATGTTCAATTCCAGCTATAAGTTCAAAAGCAGCTGTGCAACATATTAATCATTATAGTAGATTTTTCAGCAGTGAACAATTTTTGGAGGAAATGGCATAAAAGATGCATAAAGGCCAAGGACGATAACCATTTATCATTATTGATAATTATAAAGTTTTAATAATCATTCTACTTATATGAGAATAGTGGAGTCTACACTAACAACTTCTTTCCAGCTAATTAACGATAACATTAACGATTGACAGCCAATCAGATTCCATCCTGCTTTAAAAAGCTTGAGCATTTAAAGCAGCAGAAAACAAAACTGCAGCTCATGCTTTAATAAACAAGCCAGTTGTTCAAAAATATGCTGATTTCGTCTATCAGATTGGATTAAATCTTAAAAATGGGTTGTTCAAGAGCAAAAAAGGATTCACAAAATCCAAGCTTGGTTTTGATCTGGATAAAATCATCAGTTTATGTTGTTCAAAACTTAGTAAGATTGGGACACCTTTGTTCCAAAAAATCTGGATTATACTGATCCCATCAAATGGGCGGATTTCAGGAACAAAAATGTAATAAAACTTTAAAACTGGTCAAAAAATACAACATTTTTCTCATGTAATATACACACACATTTTTTATTTTGCTCTTAATAAAGTAATAAATTAGACATTAGGCTACATATTTAGCCTTTCGGTAGCCTACTGTTAAGCAAAAAAAAAAAAATTTTTGGTACCATAAAATAATCCCCAAACAGCTGCAAATATCAAACAAAATATTATAATTGATTTAAGTTTCTCGGGTGAACACTATGCGTAACTTTTCTGAGAGAATGCAAAAGCACTGAAATGTTTTTTGTTTTTTTCCCCCACCTCATATTCTTTCTATCACCATGTCCCTTTGGGGGCTCCATAGAGCACAAGTAATCCAGATTTGATAATCTGAAAAGGTGTGTATCTGGATCAGGGTGATCCAAACCAATTTTGGTTTGAAAAACCAGAACAAAAGTAAGATGGATTACCTTAACCTGGATAGCAAAATATGGGATTTCCAAATCCAGATAATTCTGATCCAGATTAAATGTTTTGAACAACTGGTCCCAGAACGTTATTGTGTGTTGGTGTGGATGCTAATATAGTTGTCGTTCTTGGTGTGAACAGGCCTTAATTCAGGGTTGCATGAGCCATTCGAGCAACTGCCATTGAGATGCGAGTGTCATCTAAATTAAACTAATCCATCATGAATATTTAAATTAATTCTTGTATATTGATTTTTTTTTACATGCACACCATGCTCAAGTGATTAGGGTTAAGTTACCCAATTGTCCCTTAGTCAGTAGCACCAAAATCAGTATTATCGATCATCCCTCCATCCATACTGGCATGTGTCAGGATTATTAGTTGCATTTATTTATTCAGAATCTGCCCTGATTCACTCATGCACGTAGCCACATGCATATTTAAATATCTAACCGGATTGTGTGTCTGCTGTCGATGTGTTTTTGATTTGCTTGTTTTTTTTAGGTACAGTAGTTTAGCCAGCGTCTCTGACCCAGTGCTCTCCATCTCCAGAGCCCTTGGCAATCTGCATGTGTTATTTACAGATTCTTTTCCATTATAAAAAAAACTAAAACGTTTGTAAAGAGCAGCACCTGATTGAATAAATGATGTTCTTGACTGTACAAAGATCCTGGTATTGGTTTGTTTTATGAGAAATCACTCTAGAAGACTGTTCTTTGCAATAAGATTTTATTGATCCCAAGAGAGTTGAAGGTATAGTAAGTTAAAACTATTAATTACTAATAAACAGGCCCACATGGAATCTGCAATAAAAGTATAATACTCTGTTGCATTGAACAAATTTTACCATTTTTAAAGCCATTCTCAGAGTTAGATTTCATGTAGGCCTGCTGACAAGTAAACAAAAGTGTTGTCTGGCAGTTTGGCTACTACATTATAAAGGAGCATTTCTGCGCTGTGATGGAACACAATGGTGAATTGCTGCCGAAGGCTCTTTCCGTCTGCTGATCCTGCTGTAAGAGGTGAACGTTACAAGACTTGACTTCAAATACATGAACAAAGGAACCCATTATCAGCTTTACACTGATGTGCTTCAAGAAAATCTCTTTTTGACAGGATTTAAAAATCTGGCGGCGCAAAGTATCTTCGTGCTGGAACAGGTCTATGCTTTTTGCTTCTGAAATGCAGCGAGCTTTAGCGTGCTAAAAACGTTTGTTGCTGTATAAAGGTACAGGTTGGTCCTCATGTTGTACAAGAAAATATAAGCAGATCTAACGTCTATGGAAAATTATCCTTATTTATACTTGTGACATTTAAGTTTAAATAAGAAGCTTTTAAAGTCAACATGAAATTGACTTGATTTACATTCTTAAATCATGTTCTTGGTCTTATGCAAGATTTGTAAATGTATGGTATTTTAAATAAAAAAAAAAAAAAAAGTGCAATCTTTCATTAAAATAACTTGAAATGTCAGACGAGGAACAAATCCCTAATTTTTCAGCTTGTCTATCCTGAGACCCGTTCTACATTTTTGCAGTTTAACTTGCAAATGCATCAGATTACAGAAGTAAAAGAGTTTGCGACTCATTTCATGTTGACTTTAAATAATACAAACGAATTTTATATTAGGACAGTCTTGTATTTTATGACATCCTCCATACGTGTACATTCATTACTCATATTATGATATTCCACACGATATGGATTCATTTAAAAAACAGCATCAATTCAGGTCACTTGTGTTGCTGAGAATGTTATTGAAATGCTATCGGTTGCTCTACTTGTTTCATATATCTTAATGATGTTATCACATTCATCAGAGGTGTGTGCTGGGAGAAATACAGAAATAGCTCTGGAATTTAGAGAAATATATAAAATCCTCCATTAGACATATTATTAGTCCTTTTTCCGACTAAAAACAAACAAGCAAATGCGTATGCCTATCTCTAACCTCCTCAGAGCCCATAATACTACTATGAGAGCGTTTGCTTTCAATTGATGCTGATTTAGTCAAATATTCCCTAAGGGAACACGCATACGCACCCCTTCAACATGCTAGAGTGCATTCAACCCAAATGCCGTCAATTCCAATGGAATTTGTTCACCGTGTGATTGCATCCGCCCCATCCCCAGCCAGTCTGCCAGTCTCCCCTTGACTTGTAAACGCAAAGAAATAATTGGGGGAAACTGGTGTCCCGAGTCGATGCAGTGCTTGTGTGGTGGCGGGGGAAGGGGCACGCGGGCTCTCCACGACTCTCATTCGTCCTCGAAATTCTGATTTAGCAGGAAGTTGGCGGCCAGGTTCTCGTTCTTCTCGCAGGCGAAATACGCCTGGACCACCAGAGCCTCTGAAAACCCCAGAGCTTTTAACTGAAAGAGAAAAACACACAGGTTAGATTCACTTCCCAATTATAGACAACTAAAACATTTTTGATACTTGAAGTAAAAAAAAAAAAATGTAAACCTTAAACTGTTTTATTTCAGCTAGTTCAGCTAGGCAGGGACACAATTCTCATTTTCATTTAGTTTAAGTTGATGTCCTAAAATAAAATTAGAACTGAAATACAAATTATTAAAAACTATACTAGGGGAACAAAATTTTAGAATAATTATGAAAAAAAAAAAAAAAAAACATTTTTCAAAGAAGTTGCAGGCTGCATGTACAACAATACAGTAAAAACAGTAACATTGTGAAATATTACAATTTGATCAAAGCTGAATTTTCAGCATCATTACTCCAGTCTTCAGTGTCACATGATCCTTCAGAAATCATTCTAAGATAGAGTGAACCAATCAGCAGTAAGGGGTGTGTCCACACATGATGGGGGAGGAAGAGAGAGTGAGCAAGAGGGAGATCGGAAGACAGACAGTAGAAAGAGAGATGGCTGAGAGACATTACAAAAAAAGAAAAGCTCAGAGGAATATTACTGGAAAAAGAAGGGTTATGATCAGACAAGAGCTTTAGGACCCACGTTAATATTAGAAAAGCTTTCCAGCGCTGGAGAGACATAAGTGCAGGGCTCGACATTAACGCTTGTCTGCTTGTCCGGAACAAGTGGGTTTTTTGAAGGGGCAAGTGAAAGAGATTTTTACTTGCTTGATCGGACAAGCAGCCTGATTAAAACATCAATAACAAAAAAATAACTAGGGAATCACCAAAACACGTGAATGATTCTGATTTTATTATTTAATTTAGTGTAAGTGGCAATCAATAGTGGATAATAATATATAATGTATGTACTATAATGTACTGACGGTAACAAGGTTGCACTGTTGAGGCTCACGCAGCCTCTCCAGGACAAATCAAAACAAATGAGCACAGCACACACAAAGAAACACAGTTAACATACTGTGGTAAAAAATCAAAATGTGGAGTTTTTATATTTATAACATATACAGTTAAGCAACATTACACGACCAAGAGTGCTGTTTTTTTATTGAAAATGTGACACTGATTTCATACAACAGTTCAATAAACAAGTAGTTCAAATTAAATTACATTTTAGACGCAATATTGATTGTTTTTGTTCTGTTTTGACAGTGAAAATAGTTCCAAACAAAGATCACAGCAGAACCACAGCACATCTCACAGAAACATTACTGATTCAGTTTTAAACGAATTGGTTGAGTCAAAGATTCAATGACCTATTCATAAACAACTGCCTCATTTCTAAACGAATCAGCCGTTTGAACTGATTGTTTGAATGAATGACTCAATGACTCACTCATTAAGATGATCACCTGCCGCCACCTACTGGCAGTTTAACATTTTTAAAAATGAAACTATTCTTTCCAACATTTCTTATTTGTATATTCAAACAATATTTAAAACAATCTAATAACATTTTTTAATGCAGTTGTAATTTTTCAGTGTAAATTATTTAATTTGACTGGTAACAGCCCTATAGTGTCTTATTATTCTAATTGAATTTATTAATCAATTTTTAAAATGTATAAATGAAAGGTAAAGCATACATTTAATACTTTTAGGAAAAAATGCCCTTGGGGTAAATATTGTAAATATGCAGATTTAAATATGTCAAAGCTGATAGAACACTGATGAGAATATTGCTTCAGAATAAATTATATTTATAACACAAAAATCCTACTTTTCCGTACAAGCAATTTTTTTTACTCGGACAAGTGAATGACCAATTTATTTGTTCAAAGGACAAGCACATGACAGAGCTTAATGTTGAGCTCTGCCTAAGCAGGAAGGCCTGAAAACGGACGCTGAGGTTGCTTTGTTTCTGCTCTATACGTGAGTAACATTGGTTTTGAGTGTGTGCTGCTGGCGACTAACAACCAACTCTTGCTTATATACTCTTCTGTACTGTACATTAATTTTTTGTTCTTTCTTGTCGTTCGTTTGTCATTTTTGCTTTATTTTTCACGAAGCATTATTTTGCTTTGTTTCAGCTATGATAAAGTGACATCCACTCTTGCACTGCATGTTTGTACATTTTGGAGGCAGAGCAATGAATGGAGGGGTGTGTTAGTTTGGGTTGATTTCAAATATCAACAGTGTTCAACAATGATTCTCAAAAATCGCTTACTGCACCATAAAAAAAATTAAAAAAAACATTATATAATAAAAACTATAATAGTATCTCAATGATACTAAAATAACACTGGTGTGACACATCACAAACTAAGCTGCAGAAATGGGTGGAAGTTAACATCTAATCTATTAAGGTTATTTCAGGAGAACTGCATTCAAACTCACCATAAGTAAACATTAAAATGGTTCAATATTGTAAAGGACCTCTGAAGGGCCAGACATCCTGCTCCGTGGTGTTCACTCACCCTCTCGATGGCTTCTTTCTCCTGTTGTGTCACTTGGATGTAACTCCCGGGCGCTGCCTCGTCACCGATAGCACCCAGATCTCCAAACTCCGCCCCCTCTCCAACTTCGCCCTCGTCCACCGACGTGTTCAACATCTGGATGAAGAGCTCCTGATGTTGGCTGATTTGCTGCCGTCAGTGAAACATCACGTAGTGAGTAAAAGACACAAATAGACTCTGTGAATCCTTGACTGGAGAAGTGTGATCACCTGCAGTAGTTCAGGGTTCTCCTGGCCCAGTTGCTGTAGGAGGGCTGGCAGTAAGGACGGGTTCTGCTGGATCACCTGCCTCATGCTCTGGAACTGCGGCTGAGAGCGCAGGAACTCCAGAGGGTTCTCGCCTAAAGCAACATAAAACACTTGTGAACTCATTGAATACTGACGGTTATTATAGTCAACTGAAACTAAAACTAAAACCGAAAGAAAACATTTTTGTTGTTTGAAATAAAATTAAATATTAAAAAAAAAAAAAAAAATTTTTTTATATTATATATATATATATATATACACACATACACACACACACACATATTTTGATACGCGCTCTGAACCACTGATTCGAAACAAAAGACTCGTAAAGCTTTGAAGCTTCATGAAGCAGTGTTTTGAAATTGCACATTACTAGATATTGTGGAATAAAGTCGTTATTTTGTTTTTTTGGCGCACAAAAAGTATTGTTGTCGCTTCATAACATTAAGGCTGAACCACTGTAGTGACATGAACTGTTTTAAATATGTCTTTAGTAGCTTTCTGGGCATCTGAAAGTGTTAATTATCTTGCTGCCAATGGTGGCCTCACTGGGAACTATTTTCATCAAAAATATCTTAATTCGTGTTCCGAAGATGAACGAAGATCTTACGGGTGTGGAACGAGATAAAGGGTGAGTAATTAATGACAGAATTTTAATTTTGGGGTGAACTAACCCTTTGATTTTGTTCATTTTCCCAAGACTTCATTTTACATTTGCATTTCAAATAAATGTATCTTAATTTAAAGATGTTGAGATATTTGTATTGGAAAACAGGACAAAATATTTCTGCTGATTTAAAACCTTTCTAAGGCCTTCATTTGTGTAAGGGTGAATTAAAACGTTTTAAGACTTAAAGACAAACAGAAACCCTGTATTAAGCTGTTTTCACCAATGATAAGAAGTGTCTCGTACTGCACTTTTGATCAAACAAATACAGTTAAAGCATAAGAGACTTCTTTCAAAAACATTTTTAAAAATCCCTCAAACATTTAAAAGTGCAGAGTGAGATTTTTTGTAATGACGGCTACTCTCATTGGAAAGAAACACATGTATCTGAGTTAACAGCTCACCTTCAGTGGGCTGTGTGTCTGTGGGGAGCTGGGCTGGAGCGGGACGGGTCTCCTGCACTGGGACAGTAGGGATCCCCTGAAACAGCACACATCAACACACTCAGATTCACAAACATGCAGTGTTCATAAAAAGATAAAAATAAGAACATGTGACCGGCATTATAAATGCACTTGGAAAGAAAGAGCAGAAGGAAGGCGCACTCACATTGAGCAGATACTCCACAGCGCGGTGAGGGTTGTTATAACTGGCCTTGAGCGCAGCCACCACTTTATCTCTCTCATAGCCCATAGACATGATGTTTGTGAGCATGGCGTCGTACTCTTGACCTGTCACTACAAAAAACATATGCATGAACATCTGAGGGATAAGGACTTTGGATTTCTCAACTGTATGTTTGTTAATGAACGCTTATTTACACAACTGCTGCAAATAACCATCCAGACCAAAAAAGAAAAGAAAAAGCTGCTAAAGGAAATGGTCTCAGCTTGATTTTCTAATTACCTAATGTTGAAGATGCATCTTCCCCATCAGCCACCTGACCTGTGCGACTGCAAAACACACAAACTTACATTATAATTAATACTTTATATGATCAAGGGTGCTGTTTGTATAGCACAAATGCACCGTGACAAATATTAAAGTCACCATGAAATCAAAATGGATGATTGTTGATTTTTTATTATTATTATTATTTTTTTTTTTAATTCATATGCCCTCATAGTCTTTAATCAAAATAACTCCCCTCCCTCTTGCAGTGACATCTCTTCTCTGATGATGTGTTTACTGGCGTGAGAGCCAGGCAATCTGTCACTCACATGAGATCCACCAATAGCAAACCACAACCACCCAATCAATTCCCCAAGTCCCGCCCTACATTTGTTCTTGTTCAAGAAGCTATTTTATGTCACAATAGACAAGAAAAGTCTATCACAACTTCTGTTTAATACCAACTTTAATTTTATCTTGTGGTATATATAAAATAAAATTTAAAAAATTAAACTTTTCATTCAAGATCATTATATATATATATATATATATATATATAAGAATTATAATATATATTTCAAATATTAATATAATTATATATTAAATAACCATGGGTAAGATCTATTTTTGGATAATACAGTTAATTAATTAGTTTAACAAGTTACTTTATGTACTATTATCTTCAGATTAGAACTTCATGGACCAAAATCTAAGAT
This sequence comes from Elopichthys bambusa, assembly GCA_037101425.1. Lineage (NCBI taxonomy): Eukaryota > Metazoa > Chordata > Actinopteri > Cypriniformes > Xenocyprididae > Elopichthys > Elopichthys bambusa. Next base: position 34,803,226 of record CM074436.1, read on the forward strand.
TACTTATAATTCATTAACTTGTTAAAGACACATATTTTCACTTTCACATGAAAATAATGTAAAGCAATCGTGTCCAGTCACACAAATATAGAAAAATACAGAATTTCTGAGAGGAATGATGGTTAAGTCTCACTCGTCTGGGCTCTGTGTAGGTGAGACAGTTGCAGGTGGGTCTTCTAAATGCTCGTCACTGGGGATGGGCATGGCTGCAGGGGCCGGAGGGGGAGGAGGAGGAGGAGAGGAGGAAGAGGAAGATGCAGCGACAGATTTGGGTGGTTCTGAGGGTGGGGCAGGCGGTCCTGCTGCTTTTGTCTGGATGGGGGAAAAAAAAAAAAAATTAGTCTGATCTTTTAAACTACATAAATCAATTCCAGTTCTGTTGGTCAATTTCTGACATCTGACCTTTGATACCATCACTACCACAAAGTTCTTCTCATCAATTTTGTATTCCTTGATGGGCGTGTCATCCTGCAGGATTTTCCCGGCATAGATGAGCTTCTGTCCTGCTACGGGAAAACTGTCTCGGCCCTTCTCAGCCTCAATCTTCTCTTTCAGTGCTTTCACCTGAGGCAAAAGGATCATTATAATTGTTCAAATCATACATTTACATCAAAGGAAAGGAATACACTGTATTTTAAGCAACCGAACATCCTGTCATAATATTATTGTTATAACAACATATTTATACTACATGTATATATATGAATCTTTAATTCTATACTATAAAATACAAACCTGACAAACTATCTATGGCGAGTTGCATGTATTTACACTACACAGATATATATTTCTTACCTACACAGATAAGCATCTATCTATCTATCTATCGCCCAGCTGAACCCTCAAAGACTCCTAACGTCTTGAATTGACCCCTTCACATCTTTCTTCTCTCCAAATACGCTGCTGTCATGAATAGTCATGCACTCAGAGTACTTTTACTTGCTGTTAACGTATTTAAATGCGCGTAAATGAATGCGTAAATACCGTCTGGTCATCGTCGATGTCTATTTGAATGGTCTGCTGCTGCAAAGTCTTCAGTGTGATCTGCATGACTGCTCTGCTTGTGTCGTCTTCTTTCTTCTTGATTCGGGGCCTTTGTACACGTTTATATCCAAAGGAAATGTTTGATTTTGAAAGCGAGGGGCAGTTAATAAGCGTTTAGAAATTTAGCTCTCTAGCTAACAAGCTAAAAACACGCCTGTCAGGTGCGCTGCGTCATTTTCTTCGGTGGTGGTTTGGAGTGAGGCGGCGCTGAAGAAAGAGTTCCGACACACTGACATCCTTCGGAAATGGGGGGAATGACAGTTTGAATGCGATAATAAAGGATATATTTAATATATCATATGACATATATGCCATGAAGATTCCTTAAATGTATTTCTCGAATATTGTTAGATATACAAAAGCGAAATAGGCTTCCTCATGTTACTAAGTATTTTGTTTCAAATATCAGTTTTGTGTGCAAAAACTACATTACCCACAATCCACAGATCAACTCTCTTCCGGTCCAAGAGTTTGTAAACAATGAAAGGAGATATGGAGTCGTCAAGAGGTCTTACCTAAAAATATTGCCCTGTACAGGCCATAATAAATGCATATTATATGTCATGCATGCCGGGCACATCCGTGAGGATTAAACCAACCGGGAAATATACGTTTACCTGGATTCCAGCTTTTTTAAACGTTTTTTGTGTGTGTGTGTGTGTTAAAATCGGACCGTTGGCTGGCAAGGCGTTTGTTTTTGTACATACTAGACAGACATCAGACACAACGGGCTGGAGAAAGGACGGTCCGCGAACAGAAGAGAAGCCTGACGAGTCTTTTGAAGGCTACGTAGACGTGAATTTGGAGGGTTTGTTGTGCCGTTTAGGGTCAGCTCAATGGGGAACTGTCTGTCTTCTCAAGGCGCTGATGATCTGTCCTTGCTGAACGAGTCCGAGGGGGCGAGTCTGCCCGGAGAGCCTCCGCCACCCTACCAGGTGTGTAACTATCCGACAGCCGTTCAGCTGCTCACAATACAGTCTAGACTACAGACAAGCTCATACAGTTTGGTATATATATGGTAGTAGTAATAGCAATTATCTTGATTTACAGGAATAAGAAAAGTTTGCTGTAGACAGTGTTTTAAGAAAAGCAGTTGGTCATACAGTAGATTTGCATTTTTAGTAGGTTGTATTGGTTGTGTTGGACATCGTGCTTTTGTACTACTATGGCATTCTAGGATATAAATACTTAAGATATAATTAAAGAAGTTAAATAAAGTGGCTGAGCTTGGCCAGAACATTTTTTTTCTTAAAGCCTACTTGACATTTTAAAGAAATCCTTCTTTGAAGTGTAACACATCCATACTCATTTCTTTATAACTACAAAACTTGCGACATAACACAACTGTTATGACATTTACATGATTAATTTACACTGTAGAGTTTTTAAAATTGTATTTACTTCAGTACACTCAAATATAAAATTAAAAACAAAAATAGGTAACACTTTATTTTAATGTCCTTGTTACATATATTAGATGTACTTATTGTAGTAATAACTGTAAATTATGCATAATTACATGCAACTAACCCTAAACCAAACCCTATTCTTAACCCTATAGTAAGTACATGTTGTTAATTAATTAATTTTACTCAGTACTTAAATGTATAATTGCTACACTGTAACAAGACAAAAGAAGAAAACAATAATGATTCAGAGTGTATAACAAACAAAAAAGTTTGCTTTTTGGCAGTTACATGAATTTGAAAAACTTTTTATTGTTTTCAAAAGTTTCTTGTTTTGCTTTCTGATGTCTAAGAGGGTTTCAAAGTACATCTTAAAGGGGACGTACTATGCTCTCTTTTACAAGATGTAGCTAATATAAGTCTCTGGTGTCCCCAGAATGTGTCTGTGAAGTTTCAGCTCAAAATACCCCACAGATAATTTATTATACCATGTTGTAAATGCCCATTTTTGAGTGGAAGGTAAAACATGCTGTTTTCGTGCATGTATCTTTAAATGCAAATGAGCTGCTGCTCCCTCCCTCCCTGCTTTTCAGAAGAGGGCGGAGCCTGTACAACTCGTGCCTCAGCTCAGATACTCTGCCAAAAAATAACAAAACATCTGCTTGGCTTAGATTATCATCTTTATCGCGGCCACACTCACGTGACATTGCAGTTCTTCATCATCATCATAAGGAGTTTATTATTTGCATAAAAGTTTAAACCATAAAAGTTTAAACTTCTGATATGTTTTTTTCTGAGCGCAGAAAGCTGACTGTCAGATGGCACGTCCCGTGAGTTTTAAACTGATTTCTCTTTCGCGTCTTATCACACTTAAACTGTCAAATACACACAAAGTTCACAAACACAGTCGGTTATGTCTGTGAACGTAAACAACAGGGAAAGAAATTGCATGTGTATATTAGATCTGTGTATTAAATTGACAGCAGTGTAATATACAGTACCTACTGCTGTATATGTTGTTAATATGAACCAAACATCAAAAGAAAAACAGAAAATCACTCACTGCTCTTGACTGAATAACTTTAGTAGCTTTAATAAGAATACATTTCTTACTTCAATGCTGCTGTTAAATGCTCTGACGAGGAGATAAACATGGTGGCATGGTGTTCAGCTCACTCAGGGAAGGAGCTAAGCTAATATGGCAGATCATCAGCAGTCGTGGGCAGGGCTTCACCATACTTTTACATAACAGTAGGGGGAGATGTGGAACCCCTTGTTTAGAGAGAATGTTTATGAGTTATGGGGATTATAAGAAAAGGAAAGTGGATTTTTACCATTATAGGCTGGATGTTTGCACAAACTGTGGACACATCTGTGTTCAAACACCTTATAAAAGTGAATTTTGCATAATAGGTCACCTTTAAGATCAGTGTTACATATGAGTTTTTCAGTTAACCCTGACTTGTGAATGTAAAATTTTGCTAAAATAATTAAATGGTTGATTTAATTTTGTAAATAAATATCACAAGGTTCTGAATTCAAAGCTTTTAAAAATCATGTCAATTTTAATAAAAAATGAGAGATGAAGAGCAAAGAAAAAAGAAATGTTAAACTCAATCTTCAACTGATGTTTTGCAGAAAGTACATTCATGTCATACAGTATGGATATACAGTCAAACCAAAATGTATTCAGACACCTTGAACATGTCATTCATTAATACAGTTTATATATATATATATATATATATATATATATATATATATATATATATAATACAGTTTGAAAAATGGTAATAAAATATGATCTCAGAGTTACACTGTGTCTGAAAAAATTAATCTTAATTATGTCAGAAACATGGTCAGGTCAAAGTGTCTGAATAATTTTTGGTTCCAAATTTTTATAAATTTTACTGGTAGTTCACTGTATGAAGAATTTTTGGGTATAATATGTCACAGTTTACTTTATTTTGTTATCCTCACTTACAAAAATGAACTATAGTGTCCTGCACCCACTAGAAAAAAATATATAATATATATTTTGTTGCACTATAGAGTGTTTACAATGCTTTGAATGATGCTGCCTCAAAGACATGTCCCCGATCCATTCCTCCTGTTTCTGATATGCCCTATGAGCTCTAACCACACGTGGGCTTTATTAACGATGTGCTCAAACGCTCTCGTGACCCCCAGGAGCGGGTGCAGGTGCCAGTGTACCATCCCACGCCCAGTCAGACGCGCTTGGCCACTCAGCTGACGGAGGAGGAGCAGGTCCGTATCGCTCAGCGCATCGGCCTCATCCAACACCTGCCCCGCGGGATCTTCGACCCGGGCTCAGAACCCTCCGACAAGAAGATCAAAGAGTGCGTAGTGTTCAGTAGGGGTGTAACGGTACATGTATTTGTCCTGAACGGTCACATGATGAACCGTCAGATGACGAATACAGTCAGTCACAGACAATCCACACTCCAATCCAGAAGGGGGCGCGCACTGTAATGCAATGCGGTTTGCTAGCTGGCACTACAGAAAAAAGTGCAGAAGAAGAAGAACAGACGATCTATGCATAGATATGTTTAAGTGTAATCTCTCAACCAGTGTTTCAACCGCGGAAAGACATATAAAACAGCTTGAGATTATATCACGTAGCATCACATTTACCTCAGGCAAGTCATTTAGTGTCAGCAGCATGTTAGTTCACTAGAGAAATGAACTCTAGAGGGGAGCATTTCACTAAATATATGCACTATATTAGCTTACATATTCATTATATTTACTTTACCTGTTAGTAATGTCTTAATTATTATATCTAAATATATGTTTAAATAAATTAGTCATGAAAAGAAGTTATGACAGTACACGGTTTAAATTATTATATTTCAAAAATGAATTAAGAGTAGAAAAATAATCTATATATATAATTAGATTTAGAAGTTAATGCAAAACCTTCCTTATGTTTTTTTTTTTTTAAATATATTTGAGTGTTGATTATTATATCTTAAAATAAATAGCAACTGAATTTAATAGTTTGGGCTCTGTTGTTAACTGTAACCTTTAATATTATAGTAATGTGTAAGTAAGGGCTCCCTGTGTATAGTTTACAGCATTAGCTGAAATATATTTTTTATACTTAAGAAAATGTTAATTATAATTGAATTTATTTAAACCGAGAGACACAATTTGTTCAGTAAACCACCGTTTAATAAAAAAGAAGAAGAAAGAAGCAATTATGTTTTTAGTTTTCTCCCCCCTGCTGTAACAAACCCATACCGAACCGTCGTGTTTGTGTACCATTACACCCCTAATATCCAGGGAACATCCAAATATGTGTGAAAACTGATTTAGTTTGTAAAAAAGTAAAAATGTTTGACATCTGCCCCCAGGTGTGTGATCTGCATGATGGACTTTGAGTACGGCGACCCAATCCGGTTCCTGCCCTGCATGCACATCTATCATGTGGACTGCATTGACGCCTGGCTCATGCGCTCCTTCACCTGCCCTTCCTGTATGGAGCCCGTCGACGCTGCACTGCTGTCTTCCTACGAGACAAACTGAGAGTGCCTGCGCATACCGAGGGACATGCCAATGATAATGCAATGAACGCACTGGGGACAGTAGAATGAACAAATGAAGGTGGTGTGACTGTGTGTCTGCTGACAGACTGTAAAAACAGGATCCAGTGTTAAATTTAAGAGGCCTGTCACTTGCATGTCAAAGCGCTTTTCGAACACACATACATGTAATTGATGTCAAAGTGAAGTTTAGCAAAATGAAAAAACACTGAAGCATCTCTAATGAAGATAGTGTTTGAAGGGCCACTTTAAAGAGCATTAAGGGTTAAATGAATTAATTGTGTACTTTTTTCCTTTTAGTTCTAACCAAATTTATTAAATGTGCAATAGGATATGAAACCCACCTGATGCCAAAATTACACCAATGAGATTGTCCCTTTCTGAGTTTGACAAGTCCGGTGGGCGGAGTTTTATTTCTGCTGGCTGTGAATGTGCCTTTTAAGGCTCTCAATTAGAATGCTGAAAAACCTTCATTACACGAGCGAACATGATTTACAAGAGAACGTGTGCCATGATAATGTTTTTGTTTTTACTTGCAAGCTCGTGATGCACTAACAGGTGTTTGAGGTGGTAGTTTTACATATTTTTTTCTAGGATTTTCTCCGTTTTCTGTCCATGATCACTACGGATGTGTGCATCCAAATAGCTTGATAAATGAGCAGTGTGTCGTGATATGTTGTTTTGTGTTTAATCGTAATGGGGTCGGTGATGAGGTTGTTTACTGGTAGACTCTTGAGTTTTGCCTTGTCAGCTGCTGTTTTCCAGGTTCTGGGATGTAAGTTGCCTTTTTACACTGGTATTTGGATCATCTTTACTCTAAATGCTTGTTTTTGGTGTTACATGTTGGATCCTGTATGTCCCCATTTAGCTTCGCCTTGACTTTGCCTTGTCTGTTTGGATTGAACTGTGGGGACCGTATTTAGTAGTTTTATTACTTTATTTTTGAAGAGAACAATAATGATACAATCACCAAACTTTGTGCACCTTTCAAATTGACTAAAAGTCGACATTTACAGTGAAGGCTTTAAAGTTATTCCTTGTTGTTTTCCTGATTAGTGCAAACTTTTTTTTTTCTCTTCAGTCAGTTTTATTACTGTTCGTAATGTCTTTTCTCTATGTTAGCTGAATATATGACCTTATACCTGTCACAGTTTGAACTGCTTGTGCAAAAAGGAAGATTTAGACCTTTGTTGTTTTGTTTGCTCAGTTTTTGTGCTGGACTAATTATGTTAATCGGACTGAACAGTGTTAAGAGCTCCATGTTTGGCCTCAGACTATATTCACAAAATATTTCATCCTGCTCAAGCTTCCCTTTGTATCTTTGTACTGAATCATTGTGACTTAAAATGTGATTGAATTCCAAAAACAGCATCTGAAAATCTTGAAATCAACTTGTCACATATACTGCTCTTAGATATCATATTGGATGAGTTACTTAATTTTCTTCCCCATTGTTCGATTCAGAATTGAAATGTAGCTCTAGCACAGCACAAATGTAAAAATAAATGTAATAAATATGTGAAGTACAATCATCACAACATTATATTTTGTTTCACAATAAAATGAATTTAATTTTTAAAAAGAGTTGCTTGGTGCCATATAAATGTACATTTGCCAACAAACATGCTATTAAAATGATCTGTTTTGTTCATGTGCAATAATGGCACAAGAATAGAATTATAACACAATAAAGGTTGCCAAATTCTTCAAAGTGTTGTGTGATTCTGTCTTTTAAATACAAGAACTAACGATGCGTGAGAGAAATATTAAACGTCTCTAGCCACCAAAATGTGATATTATTATTAGAAGTGTATTTACATTTTATACAAATAAGAAATAAATCTAAACAATCACTTCTGGAATATTCTTATTCAATGAAATTAGTTGGTCCAGTCCGGCTGAGTCATCAGCGTAATCAGCACACTTCCGTTCGTAACTGTTCACCCTTCCCTGGCCATTTTGGATCTTATCTGCTCATTCTAGTGCGTCGTTTCTGCCGTTGCGGAGCCAAAATGGCGGAGTGCGCAGCTGCCGCTTTGGTGTATTCCAACTGACTTGAGAGCAAGATGGCAGCGTCAGTGGAAGACGAGTTTGAAGATGCGCCTGATGTAGAGCCTTTAGAGCCTACTTTAAAGAATATCATAGAGCAGAAATCACTCAAATGGATCTTTGTCGGGGGTAAAGGTGGCGTGGGCAAGACAACATGCAGGTGAGTGAATAAACGATAGGGTTTTACAGTTGAGAGGCTGTTAGCTGTCAGTGCTGCTTTAGCTGCAACACACCACAGAAGATTATTCATACACATTTGCTGTTTTACGGTATTAAAATACAGGTTAAAACACACTGAAACTCGGAAATGTATGGTTAAAAACAAACAAATGAAATCAAATCTCTAAGTATATTCTACCAGCAACCTAACATAAGTCGAAATAGTACGTCACGTGTGAGTAGTTTTTAAAATCTCTTTCCTTGTGAATAATTATTCTTAGTCATAATAATTCATTAATTTATTAAAATATCACATATAAACAGGTAGATGAATGAAAGTGGGTGGTATTATTCATCTAAACAACTTTTTTATTTACATTTCTTTCTTAACCTTTGCCACCTATACAACCACTTTAATCATGATATGATAATGTGATTTCACTGCAACATGTGTTTATAAATGGCATGATTAAAAAACTGTTCTTATTTTCTCGGTTTTTCTGATTTGACCATCAACAATTAAGTTCACTTGTCATTTTTGTGTTGGCTTGTTAAAGAAATAATACTGTTTTTGCTGAAAAAAAAATCAGCCAAGGCTTGTCAAGACAATATTGAAAGTTTGTCGCAACAATAATGTAATGTCATTAATTTCTTCTCTAGATGTGAATTATAAGGAATGTCACATTCTCATTCTATCTAGAATAAGTGTTATTTTTTTGCTTATTGTGTTGCAGCTGCAGTCTGGCGGTTCAGTTGGCGTCAGTGAGAGAGAGCGTCCTCATCATATCCACAGATCCAGCACACAACATCTCGGATGCCTTCGACCAGAAGTTCTCCAAGGTGCCCACCAAAGTCAAGGGCTATGACAACCTCTTTGCCATGGTGCGTTATCAACAACACATGCTGTTTTCACTAAATACCCTGTGTACACTAAAAACAACAGCTCTACATTCACCAACATCACATATGCAGTCCATATTTCGCCACTTTCTGTGGAGGTGTTTTTTTTTTTCTTCTTCTGCGACTAAAGGTCTAATAACAGTTTTGGTCGACTAAGCCTCTTCTCGTCGACTATTGGGGGCCAGCCCTAGTATTTATGTTGAATCTATACATTTCTAGACAACAAAATCATTGTAAATATATTGTGAAATTATTGAAAGTGGTTCAACCTTAATGGTATGAAGCGACGAGAATACTTTTTGTCCACCAAAAAAACAAAATAACGACTTTATTCAACAATATCTAGTGATGAGTGATTTCAAAACACTGCTTCTTGAAGCTTCTAAGCTTTACAAATCTTTTGTTTTGAATCAGTGGTTCGGAGCGTGTATCAAACTGCCAAAGTCACGCCCCCCAGTGGTGAACCATTGAAATTTCAAAACGCTTATGACATAAAGAAACTTTGTTTACTGAAATCACGTGACTTTGGCAGTTTGATACATGCTCCAAACCACTGATTCAAAACAAAAGATTCTTAAAGCTTAGAAGCTTCATGAAGCAGTGTTTTGAAATCGCCCTTCACTAGATATTGTTGAATAAAGTTACTTTGTTTTTTGGCGCACAAAAAATATTCTCGTCGCTTCATTTTTGGGTGAACTAACCCTTTAAACTCTTTTGTGATTCACAATAGGAGCTTGTGCTATTCTGAAACAGCAAAGATGTTGCAAAAAAAAGAAAGAGTGATATGAAACCAGGATTGCTTTACAAAAACTCTTATTATCTGGTTTAATGGCCACTGTTGTTTAAGTTTGTTTAAAAAGAATTTGCTCTAACTGCATTTAGATGATGAAATGCATGAGATAAGACTGTGTTCTCTCTCTCTGTAGGAGATCGACCCCAGTCTGGGTGTGGCAGAGCTGCCCGATGAGTTCTTTGAGGAGGACAACATGCTCAGTATGGGGAAGAAGATGATGCAGGAAGCCATGAGTGCTTTCCCCGGCATCGATGAGGCCATGAGCTACGCAGAGGTCATGAGGTCAGACGCATACAGCATCATGTGTTGAACTTAATGCTCTGTAATAATCTCATAACGTAGTCTACATTTTTCAAACGCGCCGTTTTGAAAATCTCTTGTCATATGGGTATTTAGACCAGATGTGATTTAGCTTTCATTCTCTCCATCTGCATTTCAAACAGTTCTTCAACAGAGCGTTGTAAGTCATGAATGAAAAACAAGCTCCAAAATGAATCACAGAACTTCTCTTCAAAGCAAAACAGTATTTGAAAATCTGAGAAGCAGATAAAGGTGAAAGTGTGCGCTTAACGTCTTTCATAAGGGAAGGAAGTACTGTGAATTACATAATTCAGTAAACAAACAGTCCTACTATATAAAACTCTGGCTTTATCTTGGCCTTTTTATGCAGCACCATTGTTTCACATCATTTTACACATTCAGTAGATTCCCCAGTAATTTGAAGTGCATATATATCAGGCATAACATTATGACCACCTTCCTAATATTGTGTTGGTCCCCCTTTTGCTGCCAAAACAGCCCTGACCCGTCGAGGCATGGACTCCACTAGACCCCTGAAGGTGTGCTGTGGTATCTGGCACTAAGATGTAGGCAGCAGATCCTTTAAGTCCTGTAAGTTGTGAGGTAGAGCCTCCATGGATCGGACTTGTTTGTTCAGCACATCCCACAGATGCTCAATTGGATTGAGATTTGGGGAATTTGGAGGCCAAGTCAACACCTCAAACTCATTGTTGTGCTCCTCAAACCATTCCTGAACCATTTTTGCTTTGTGGCAGGACACATTATCCTACTGAAACAGACCACAGCCACCAGGGAATACCGTTTCCATGAAAGGGTGTACATGGTCTGCAACAATGCTTAGGTAGGTGGTACGTGTCAAAGTAACATCCACATGGATGGCAGGACACAAGGTTTCCCAGCAGAACATTGCCCAAAGCATCACACTCCCTCCGTCGGTTTGCCTTCTTCCCATTGTGCATCCTGGTGCCACGTGTTCCCCAGGTAAGAGACGCACAAGCACCCAGCCATTCACGTGATGTAAAAGAAAACGTGATTCATCAGACCAGGCCACCTTCTTCCATTGCTCCGTGGTCCACTTCTGATGCTCACATCCTTGGACCACTTTTGATAGATACTGACCACTGCAGACCGGGAACGTCCCGCAAGAGCTGCAGTTTTGGAGATGCTCTGACCCAGTCATCTAGCCATCACAATTTGGCCCTTGTCAAACTCGCTCAAATCCTTACGCTTGCCCATTTTTCCTGGTTCTAACATCAACTTTGAGGACAAAATGTTCACTTGCTGCCCAATATATCCCACCTACTAACAGGTGCCATGATGAAGAGATGATCAGTGTTATTCACTTCACCTGTCAGTGCTCATAATGTTATGCCTGATCGTTGTATATAATCTTTTATTATTTTATTGAATAACTAATAACATAACTTAGTAATTTATCTCATTCTCATCCAAGTCATTTTCTTCTTCTTCTCTAGGTTAGTGAAAGGCATGAATTTTTCAGTGGTGGTGTTTGACACGGCCCCGACGGGACACACTCTGCGTCTGCTCAACTTCCCCACCATCGTGGAGCGAGGCCTGGGCCGCCTCATGCAGATCAAGAACCAGATCAGCCCCTTCATCTCACAGGTATCAGCACTGCATTCTGGGAAATGGAATATTTGTAAAATAGCACTGGAATATAGTGTAATGTCATGTAGAGAAATTTTTTGCTTGGAAAAATGTAGGACTTTTAAACTTATAATTTAATAGAGTTAAATACTAGTTTTAAGCATAGTTCTGTCAAACCACTGCAGATGTGTAACATGTTGGGTCTGGGAGACATGAATGCAGACCAGCTGGCGTCTAAACTGGAAGAGACGCTTCCCGTCATCCGCTCAGTCAGCGAGCAGTTTAAGGACCCGGTGAGTGTCATGTCATGCCCGGGCAGATGTATTATAAAACAGTCCAAAAGGCCTAAATGTAATGTTGATTCCTGTCATGATGCGTACAGGAGCAGACGACGTTTATCTGCGTGTGCATCGCGGAGTTCCTGTCTCTGTACGAGACAGAGCGTTTGATTCAGGAGCTGGCCAAGTGTCGCATCGACACGCATAACATTATCGTCAACCAGCTGGTTTTCCCTGACAATGAGCGGCCCTGCAAGATGTGTGAAGCCCGACACAAGATCCAGTCCAAGTACCTGGACCAGGTGTGTGTTTGGGACAAGTTATAACAAATTACATACTATAACATGTCCTTTATATGGTACAGAAACCCATGACTAGATTCAGTTTATTGGTAACGCTTTACGATAAGGTTTCATTTGTTAAGATTAGCTAACTACATTAGTTAACTAACAATGAACAATACTTTTTCTGCATTTATTAAACTTAATGTTAATCTCAGCCTTTGCTAATACATTATTAAGATCAAAGTTGTCTGTTAACATTAGTTAATGCACTGTGAACTAACATGAACATTTTTATTAACTAACATTAACAAAGATTAATGATTGCTCATAGTTCATGTTTAGTGCATTAACTAATGTTAACAAATGAAACCTTATTGTAAAGTGTTACCAATTTATCAAATGTAATTTTTATTAGTGATGTATTTCTATAGACTTGTGATTTAAGATCAATTCCTTTTCCTTTCTGCTGATTTTTCCAACTCCTTATTCTTTTTCTTCTCTTTTTGTTTCTACTTTCCTTACTTTTTCTATTTCTTTTCCTTTCTTTTCCAACTTCTTTTTCCTGTTTTCCCTTAATACTTATTATTTTTCTTCTCTTTTTCTGTCTCTGCTTTCCTGTCTTTTCCATTTTTTTATTTATTTATTTTTTCCTTTTTCTTTCTCTCCTTTTTCCTCTTTCCTTTTTCTTTATACGATTCCAATTATTTCTAATTTCCTCCCTCCCTGTTTTCCCCTTCCATCTTTGGTTTCTTCCTCTTTCCTTTATGCTTTTCCTTTTCCACCCCAATTTTTCCTCCCCTTCTACTTTTTTCCCTTTCCTTTTCCTTTTCCACTTCTTCTTCTTCCTCTTTGTTTTTCCTTTTATACTTAATTTTGTATGTTTTTTTTCCTTTTCTCTTCCTCTGCAATTTTCTTTTCTTCTCTTTTCTGTTTGCATTTCTTTTCCTCTTCCTCTTTCTCTTTGTGGTTCTTTGTCTTCATCTTTGTCCTTTTCCTCTATCCTCCCCTTTTTTTTTTTCCTGTTGCTATCTCTCTCTCAGATGGAGGATTTATATGAAGATTTCCACATAATAAAATTGCCTCTGCTGCCTCACGAGGTTCGAGGAGCGGACAAGGTCAATACTTTCTCCAAGCAGCTGCTGGAGCCCTACAGCCCCCCCAAGAAGTGACTTAAATGATTTTCACGGATCAAACACACACCATCTCATCCCTCCTCCTCTGCTTGTCTCTGATACATACATCCCTCTGGTGTTCACATCTTCATTTGCCCCCTCTCAGTGTCTCTCCACTCTCTCTGGTTTTCTGGTCATGTATTAACTGATGCCACTATGTTGCTCCAATGATCCGTAATGAATGTCTGCCGAGAGTTAAGCGGCTTAGAAACATAAAACAATTTTGATGGTCTATGTTGCTTTGTGATGATGGTGTTTGTATTTAAGCGTAAGAAAAACACTGGTGTGTGTTCAAGAAAGGAGATTATACGGGCGCAGGAATGTACATCAGCGGTTAAACAGGAGTAGTGTCAGTACAAATGTGTGTCACTAGTTCAGTTTAACCTGGCACATCTGATTTGAGGTCAGTGAATGACACCATAAACCTTTATTTCGGATTCTGGCCAGACTTTATTTTGGTTCCTGAACTGGTCAGAAGTGTTGTTAATTGAGAGGGTCCAACTTAAGGAAATGGTACATATTTTAGTGAGTTGCTAAAGGGTTAGTTCACCCAAAAAATAGAATTTTGTCATTATTTATTCACCCTCATGTCATTCCAAATCCTAGTTTTTTAAAAATGCAACACAGGGAGAAATTTTGAAGTGTTATTTGATTGTCACATTCTTTCGGTATTGCATTGTGGACAGCATACAAGTTTGTTCCGACAAGGATGTGTAAATAATGACTGAATTTTAATTTCTGGATGAACTATCCCTTTAAACTTCTATTTGCAGTGAATCAAACTGTAATTACTGTGTACAAACCTTGTGATTCAATTTATCTAATTTAATTTTTGCAGTTAGTTAAAGTGATGTATTTATATAGACTTGTAATAATTAAGATACTTTCTGTTCAGATCTTCTATAACATTTATTTAAGCGACGCTTGTTGCTGGTTCTGAGTTGTGAAGCACAACATGAAGATGCGTTCCATTGTCTTGTTCTTCTCCTCCTCGTCATTTGGCAGTAATGTCTGCATGCATCAAAACAGGAACACACTTACACCCTACATGGAGGTCAGATGCTCGTTTAAACCTGCAAAAACACTGCAACCTGTCAGCAAAGACAACAGTATCCCAGTATACACTGTGCTGGTTATGATAACGTTAAGTGTGTTTTCCTGATTTCACAGCATGAAGCAGTGGGCTCTTTAGTTCACGAAAAGCAGGGGCAAGAACTCACAATCTGGATAGTGTATCAGACCGAGAGATTTGGATCTTTATCAGTTATCAGTCCATTTTCCTGAAGTTTCTTCATTCTCTTATAACTGCCTTTCCAAAATTTGGCTTCTTTTTATAGAAGCACACTAAGTTTCAAAGCAAATAAAACACTATTCTCCATCTACTGCATCAGGTGTTTCTGTCCAGTGATTTATGTGAATACCAATATTTTGTGTCTACCAAGGCTAATTGTTCATGCAAACATTTTACATCACAACTAAACATTTTGAGTGCGAAACGCAGAACGGTTACAGGGTCAAACACTGCAGCAGTGGTACATTGAAAAGCACCACTCAATTAGTTTAGGGCAACTTGCTTAAAGGTTATGAATTTTAACATGTTTCATAAAAGTTAGAACCAAACCTTCAATGACGACAATTTATTTACACAACCATTCAATAGTTTGGGGTCTGTAAGATTTTTTACTTTTTTTATTGTGAAATATTACAATTTAAAATAATTGTTTTCGATTGTAATATATTTTAAAATGTCATTTATTCTTGTGATCAAAGCTGAATTTTCAGCATCATTACTCCAGTCTTCAGTGTCACATGATCCTTCAGAAAACATTCTAATATGATGATTTGATGCTCAAGAAACATTTCTGATTATTATCAATGTTGAAAACAGTTGTGCTACTTTATATTTTTGTGGAAACCATGACACTTTTTTTCAGGATTCTTAGATGAAAAAACAGCATTTATTTGAATTTTTTTTAATTTTTTTTTTTTATATAAATGTCTTCACTGTTCAGTTGAATTGAAAATATTCAGTTCTTTAAACAAACAAACAAAAATCTTACCCAATTCTTTTGAATATAATAATTATTATTATTATTATTTCAACAACAACAACAGCATATCTTGGTTATGAGAAACACAGCAAAACCAATGTTAGTCACGTGGGGCAGAAAAAAACAACCTCGGCATCTGGTTTCAGGCCTTCCTGCATCAGTCTCTCAGCACTGGAAGACTTATTTTTCTTTTTCCAGTGATATTCCAATGACCTTTTCTCTTTTGTAATGTCTCTCAGCCATCTCTCTTTCTACAGTTTTTCTTCAAATGTCACTCACTCTCCTCACCCATCATGAATGGACACGCCCCCTGCTGCTGATTGGCTCACTCTCCTCCCCCATCATGAGTGGACGCACCCCCTACTGCTGATTGGCTTACGCTCTCTCCTCCCCCATTGTAAATGGACACGCCCCCTACAAAAGTCCAATCCATTTTCAAGAAGTCGCTTATTGCACCTTTTAATCTTTGTTTTTTTTTTTTGTTTTTTTTTTTTTTTTTATATCAATACAAATAAATTGCATTTCAGTCTGTTTCTCAAATCTATTGGTGCTTTTTAGTGGTATTTTGTGAATATCGACAGCTCCTGATCTATGACTTTCTTTATATATGAAAAAAAAAGCAGCTTCTGCAGTCTGTAAAATAACTTCTTTTTCATTCTACATAAGAACGAGTATCGTATAATCTGGAGAATATTTTCAAGTCAGCATTTCATTCTTGAGTGAAGCATTTGCCCTTTTAATATTAAGAGTTGAGTCTAGAGGCACGTGTTGGCATGTTTTCTGTATTTTGGTGAGATTCGGACCTTTCATCCTGGACCTTAACTGGGACAAACAAGACCCCCATAGTGCCAGAACAATGGTTTATGTCACAGGTGTCCAGAAGTTTACAAGAGAGAACAGACAGACTATCTGCTCCTGTTTATGACGTGTTACCACCTAACTTGTCACATAAATTCAGCAGGGTCAATGATATACATTATGGTAAGATTAATCTATATTCTGCATTAATGCATTAGTGTGTAACTTTCTGGAAGTGGTTGAGACTGTCTGAAATGCCTGCCTGTCGCTCTCTATCCATCAGGGCCATGAGGCACAGTGGGAGTCTTCACTAACGAGCATGCCACGGATTTATCCTGGGGCTCCGGACCCATCCACGCACCGCTGGAGGAACGCAATAGAGATTTACTACATCAAAGACCTCCATGTAATTGCTGTCTTTATACAATAGCAACACCAAAGAATATAGGGGGAGACCGGGGCTAGTTGTCACACTTTTGGTTCAGTGAATATTTCTTAGAGTTTGTGTGTTTTTGAACTTATCTGAAAGTTATTGCATGAACATGATAATTATTGTCAGTTGTTTAAAAAAGAAATACTTTTGTTTGATAAATGAAATAATGAATATGAAGTTAACAAACGTTATTCCACAAAAATCCTCCACGACAAATCTGCCTTTTAAATAGGTATTTTATAGGCTGTTTAAAGGCTTTTTAATTATAATCTGGATAATGTGTTCAAGTCAGCATTTACCATGCATTTACAGCCCTTTTGCTATTTAAAGTCGGCATGAAAAGGAAGTTACAATAGTCTCTTCTTCCCTATTGTGACATATCCGAGTGAAGCGGCTTTTCGAACAAGAACAAATGTAGGGCAGGACTTGATTTTGTCCACTGGGAATTGATTGGATATTTGGATTGTTGTGATTTGCTATTAGTGGATCTCATGTGAATGACAGGTTGTCCCGCCCTCGCGCCAGTAAACACGTCATCATATGAAATATGAATATGAAGTTCTTCCACAAAAAATCATCCACAACAAATCTGCCTTTTAAATAGGTATTTTATAGGCTGATTGAAGGCTTTTTAATTAAATAGTCAAACAATTGTAACAATTAATGAAACCGAAACAAAAATTGAAAAGATAACAGACAAAATATCAAAACATTTTTGGTTTGGGCTGTTGTAATGTATTGTGTAAAATTACAAAATATAAAATACAAGACAGCTTTCAGTTATAACCTTTCATTTGTTACCCCAGAGATATCAAAAATAAATAATAATGATATAATAATATTTAACATAATTTGCAACAACAACAAAAAAGTTTGAGATGTTTTTTTGGACTTAGCCCCATGTGACAACTTGCCCCGTTCTTGTCAGCACATACTGTACATTTGCATATTTGTAAACTGTTGCTGAGTTTTTGCAGAGAGGAAATACTGTGTATGTTATTTGTGTCATTGTATAATCTTAATTGTAGACCTCAGTGAGTCTGGGAAAGATGCAGAGATGATGTCCTCACTTAAAGTCCCACCTCCTAATGGAGGAGGTGCATTTGACCCAATGCAGAGACCTCAAGCTCCTGTCAGAACATAAGAAACGACAAACACACGCAGCCTGTCTGGACACATGACACGCAGCTCCTCTCGAACATCCTGTAAGAATATGTGAAATATTTTACTCCTCTAAGGCTGAGGAGAAAAGGTAAGAACACTTATAGTTTCATTTAGTCATTTTCTTACATAAAGTTTATTGAATAGAGTAATTTATTGTAAATACAATACTGAGTATACAGTATTGTAAAAAAGTGTTGGAAATTGAGTGACAGACTGCGGCAGAAATGCTTGTGAGTTTGTTTCTTGTGCGTAATTGTTTAGAGCACATGCGAAATCTCGTGGAAAAATAAACACCTGTGGCAGTTCAGCATGTTTTTCCTGAAACGGCACATATATACCCACATTTACCTGCCTCTGTGTTTTAGATGACAAAGCGCTTGTCCCGTGGGATCCACAGCAGAATATCAGACACATTTTGACATCTTGATCCTCAGCAAAACACATAAAAACTCAAAAAGAACACCAAATAAAAGTCCCATAGGCAATTTTATGCCACAGAGTCCTTATTGGAGTGAAGAAGGCAACCAAAACATGTCAAAACTATTATTATATGATATGAAATGGACACCAATATTAATATATTTTTGGAAATACAGTTGGCAGTTATCAGTTTTTTTTATTTAAAGACTAGTGTGTGTCTGTATAACTTTTTATTTGTTTCACTAAAAATGTACAGCAGAGGTTTCCTTATGAAGAAAGAATATTTAGAAATACAATTTCTTATTATTCAAAAAGTATTGACTATTGAATTGAACTTATTTGAAAGTTATTGAATTTTTGTTGCCTATAATGAATACTAGTAACATGTTAAAAGCTCACATCCAAGTTAAAGTCTTAATTTACACACATTAATGATGGACACCCATTTTTGTAGTATAATCATATAATAGTTAAGGCTTTAGCTGAATAATAATATAATGCTGAATCTGTTCAGTATTACATTATTTTATTATAAAATGTTTTTTTTTTTCTATCCTTGTTTTCTTTTTTGTAATGCATTTAAAAATGTATATCATATAAAAAATAAATTATATAAAAATGTGGTTCCACTTTATGTTAAGTCTCTTTAACTATATGTACTAACATTTAAATTAATCATTTGATACAATGCACTCATTGTGTACATACATGTAGCACTTTTTTTTTTTACAGCCCTGTTCCCCATGTACATACTATGTACTTATTATAGCAATTGCAATAACTGGGTAATAACTAGGTACTAACCCTGAACCTTAACCCATGTAGTTACCTTATATTACCAGTACTTTCTTGAGTAAGTACAATGTAAGTACACATAAGTGCACATACTGTAAAATAAAATACCTGCATGTTAAAGCTTGATTAATTTCTGTAACTCCATCAGTAATTACACTGTTGACCAGGGTTGCCAGGTTTGCGTAACAAAACCAGCAGAATTACTATTCAAACCCCGCCAATCACGGCCAAAATTAACGCAATGTATCTTGACTTTACTGTGGTGTGTTTTAAGCCTTGTTATTTTCCAGTACGCTGTGACACACCGAGTTTGTGGTGCGTGATGACCGTCACTTACACCGCCAGAGTGGCCAATGCACGCTTCTGCGGCTTCTCCAAACTGCTGCTGGCCTGGAAGGGAAGCATCTATAAAGTTCTGTACAAAGAGTTTCTGGCTTTCTTCGCCATGTACACAGCAATCAGCATCACATACAGGTGTGTGTGTGCTTGTGTTAATGTCCTCATCTGATGCTTTGATCGAGTGTCACATTTTATTTACATCATTTTCTTTACCAGATTCTTCCTTGTGGACGATCAGAAGAGATACTTTGAAAAGCTTTCCATTTACTGCAACCACTACGCCAGTCTCATCCCAATGTCTTTCGTATTAGGTACGCATGTTTTCCCAACAAAATGGGAGAAAATTATTGATATCAATAATTTAAAGGGATTTTAGCAGATGACAAGCATACATTAAAAAATCATTATATTACATGCAGGGTTTTACGTGACATTAATAGTGAATCGCTGGTGGAATCAGTACACCTCCATCCCGCTGCCGGACAGGATCATGTGCACGCTCTCCGGTGGTGTGCAGGGCGGAGACGAGCACGGCAGGTTGTTGCGACGCACGCTGATGCGCTATGCGAGTCTGTCCGCGCTCCTGATCCTGCGCTCCGTCAGCACAGCCGTGTTCAAGAGATTCCCTACCATGGATCACGTCGTTGAAGCAGGTAAAATGAGTTTACAACATGCCACAGCAACAAGGCATAACACCCAAGCAACGTTAAAACAACCTAGCAACCACCTAAATAAATGGCAAGGATTAAGGCCCTTTCACATTGAGCGTGATGCGTTAAAGCGAAGCGAATTTCTGATGAACGGTGCTTTCACACTGAACGTGAAAGGATTGATTGTCTTCGGCTAATTCACAGCTGCACAATAGGTGGCACTGACTGAGAATGCATTTTATGCCTGCACACTAGGTGGCGCAACCCACTACTATTCAGCTGTTCGGCCTATCGTCTTTGAGATAAAAGAATCACTTAAATGTTGGTGCATATCACCACAAGGCACAATCACTCTTGAGAAAACGTTTTTTCTAATTACACTGGTTTTCAAAATAGCTTTCTGTGCTAAAGCACCACCAATCTCGCCCTGCAACAGCAGCAGCTCCATATGCCAGCAGCATGTGATCTAAAGATCAAATCTAATTGGACGGGCCTTTCATTGCGGGGGTGATAAGGAAAAAAAATTGACACACTGGTCAAAAAAAAAAATCTTGCTTTGTCGTGCCACAATTGAACATTTAATCACGTTGCTAAATCTTGCTCAGTGTGAAGGCCCTTTACATGGCTTAACATTTCAGATCATGACTCATATAATTGTTAGTAGTGGTAGTAGAAGGAACTGTTTGTTGTTTTTACACAAAGAGTTAAAAATACACACGGGTTTAAAGCTGTGGTGGACATATGGACAACCTTTTTGTTGTTTGGTGTTCTTCCCATGGGCAAGACCCCCATAGATGCCCTGGTAATGTTGTGCTTTCTTTCCTGCAAGACGGGTTAGAGCGAAGGCTGTCTCCCTCCAACCTGAAAGTGTATGTTGCTGCTGTTGCCGCACATCACAAAGCAGTAGACGGTAGGTCTTTGAGGAAACACAACTTGGTGGTCAGGTTCCTGAGAGGCTAAATTCTCCTTGGCCAAACCTCATTCCTTTAGGGATCTTTCTCTGGTCTTAGGGGGTCTACAGAGAGTATCCTTTGAGCCCTTACAGTCAGTGGAGATAAAGATCCTGTCCCTTAAGACAGTGCTCCTGACTGTGCTCACATCCATCAAGAGGGTAGGGGATCTGCAGGCATTTTCAGTCAACGAAGCGTGCTTAATATTTGGGCTGGCTGACTCTCACGTAATCCTGAGACCCTAGCCTGGATACATTCCCAAAGTTCCACACTGCTCCTTCAGGGATTAGGTGGTGAACTTGCGAGTGCTGCCCTCAGAGAAGGCAGACCCTGTTCGCGCCCTGCATTTGTACGTGGACTGCACGCAGAGCTTTAGAACAGCTCTTTGTCTGCTATGGAGGCCAGCAGAAGGGACAGGCTGTCTCCAAACAGAGGTTGGCCCACTGGATATGGGATGCCATTGTCTTGGTGTACTAATCCTGAGACGAGCCGTGCCCCCTTGGAGTGAGAGCTCATTCAACATGAAATGTTGCTTCTTCCTAGGCGTTGGCAAACTTATGTAGAGCTGCGGGCTGGGCGACACCTAACACATTCGTGAGATTCTACAATCTCAGAGTGCAGCCGGTGTCTTCCCAGTGTGTTGTGTACAAAAAAGTAATATGTGAGAAGAATGGCCTGGTGTTTAGCTTGCTGCGCCATTCCCCTCTGAGGACAGGTATGAACACCTGTTGTACTCTGCAGGTGAGGTCCCTGGCTGGTGAACCATGGTGAGTTCCTCCAGCATCCTCAGCAGTCAGATGCGGCCAG
Organism: Elopichthys bambusa; assembly: GCA_037101425.1. Taxonomy (NCBI): domain Eukaryota; kingdom Metazoa; phylum Chordata; class Actinopteri; order Cypriniformes; family Xenocyprididae; genus Elopichthys; species Elopichthys bambusa. Next base: position 34,825,192 of record CM074436.1, read on the forward strand.
GTCTAGTACTTGTGTGTATGCCTGGTTGGTCAACCCCTTTACTAAAGTAAATGCCCATATGTTGTGGTTCCCCCCTCTGGGTTACCCCATATGTGTATTTCCATGGTACGGCTTCCCCATTGGCCAATCTGTGTCTTTCTGTGTCCACTCTGCCATCTCTGTAATGGAATGTGACTCCACCCCTGCACAAGGCAGGATCTACCCCAGAGATCTTCCATATGTAGCACCTCCCCTTGTAAGTACATATGAATATTTCCCACGTTACTTCCCTATGGGCAGGATGTGGTCTCCACTGCGTTCCCTTTCAGATTGGAATTGGCACACTTTCCCAGTGTTATCCAATAGTCTCACTGTTCAGGTTTAAATGGAACATCACTGATTGACATACTCTGTGCAAAGCCCTGTCTTTTTTTCCACCCCAGCAGGTGACCGATTGATAGGGAACGTCTAGGTTATTAATGTAAGATGTTAATTCCCATCGCCACAACTCCTGTACCTCCGCTGGCACGGCCGAGTTTCATCTCGGCTCATCAGCAGAAAACTTAATGTGAGTATCTGCATGCTGCCTTATATATAGCAGGGGAGAGGCTTGCAATGCAAAGCTCACTCGCCAATGTGCATTGGCTTGTTCTGTTACCAGAATCTCAGGCGAGATCCCAATTCGTCGATCACTGACATTAACTTCTCCATTCTCTCCTTCAGGGAATGGGGGTTACATAAGTAACCTAGACGTTAATATCGCATAATAAAAACATTCGGCATTGTAAGAAATTAATTCAGAATTGTGCATTATAAACTTGCATTTTTGAGAAAAATTCAGATTTCAGAAAAAAGAGACAGAAATGCAAGATGTTAAAATTGCCAGATATCAACTCGGAATTGTGAGAAATAAAGTCAGTCAAATAAGTCATTATCTTTTTTTAAATTTTTTTATTCTGTGGCAGAAACTGACCTCCTAACATTGCGCATCCTCATATTATATATTGCTGACTGTATACTATCAAGTTTATCCTGAATGGACTTTTCAGACTATAAAAGTAAGAATGAAATGGTCTTTTCTTCACTCCAGTTGTCACGTTTTCTGTTGGCGTTAGATATTTTCCCCTCAAACACTGAAGCTACTGTTTATACAATGCACAATGTTTCCATGACTGTCTAAAGCCTGTGAATATGAGGCACGCTATTGGTTGTCCATTACTAAGCATCTAGTTGTAAAATTCTAACACCACATCATTTCACACCTATATGAGTTTCGCACCGCAATGCAGAGTTAATGCCTCAAAAGCAGGGTTTCAAGTGTAAAAAGTTCCTTTACCCGGGGTTAAAAGTGGGGTTTAGAACAGAGTGTGAAAAGTCCTATAGAAAACTGACACTGAGTAATGTCTGTCTCTTTCAAGGTTTTATGACAAGAGAAGAGCGTAAGAAGTTTGAAAGTTTACACTCACCTTATAATAAGTACTGGATCCCATGTGTTTGGTTCACTAACCTGGCCGCAGTCGCCCGCTGTGAGGGCAGAATCAAAGATGATAATACTTATAAACTTCTATTGGAGGTAACTACATTCAAAAGATCTTTAAAGGTTTTACATAACAGTAAGAACACCATAGTTAATTTAATTCAAAAGATTTGATGCCTAGTGTAAAACTGAAGTGCTTGGTTGAAATGATAATTCTATTTGTCTTCTATGTTGTTTTTTTAGGAGCTGAACAGTTTCAGAGGGAAGTGCAGCATGCTTTTTCACTATGACATGATCAGCATACCATTGGTCTACACACAGGTCAGATACATGCTTAAGATGAGAGAGACTGAAAGGGTTTTATGGCATGTGATGGAATATGAATTGATATCTTTTTCCATCGCAGGTTGTGACTCTGGCTGTGTACAGTTTCTTCCTGGTGTGTCTGATTGGTCGTCAGTTTCTGGACCCGGGTCAGGGTTATCCGGGTCATGACCTTGACCTTTACATCCCCATCTTTACCCTTCTGCAGTTCTTTTTCTATGCTGGCTGGTTGAAGGTCAGGAATCAGAACCCCTGATATCATTTAAATATTAATTAGATGTCCCTCCCTTTTCATATATGACCCTGCCCTACAAGTGTAAATGTCGCTATAAAACATGAACCCAGAAGCATCATTCCATGACTAATTTAATCAATATTAGCATTTCTTTAGCCATTACTATTTGTTTGTGTCATTGTGTAATTATTTTTCAGGTGGCAGAGCAGCTCATAAATCCGTTTGGAGAGGATGATGATGACTTTGAGTCCAACTGGTTGATAGATAGAAACTTCCAGGTGATAATTAATTTACAATATATAAAATCATAGTCTTTCATTTGTTTCACAAAAAGACATTTTCTCTGTATGTGTTTAAAAGGTGTCTATGATGGCGGTGGATGAGATGTATGGAGATTTGCCCATGATGGAAAGAGATCGTTACTGGAATGATTCGAATCCTCGTCCGCCATACACAGCCGCTACGCTCTTCGTGCTGCGCAAACCCTCTTTCCAAGGCTCCACATTCGACATGGCGTCAGTGATCACCAAAAACAAATCCACTGATCTTTTCAGACTAGACAGTTTACTGTACACTGTACAACTGCAAAAAAAAAAAAAAAAAAGATAATATGATGGATTGCAGTCATAAATATAGCTGCTACTCATTTAACTATGATTTTAAAAGGAATAGTTTGCCTAAAAATGTACATTTAGAAAAAAATTGGATGGTGCTTTATATATTTGCTGTACATTTTTGGTTGAATTAAATATTTTTTTAAAGAAATTAATACTTATTCAACAAGGATGCATTAAATTGATTAAAAGTGACAGTAAAGACAAATCTTTTTTTTAAGCATTCTATTTATCAGAAAAAATAAGCAGCGCAACTGTTTTCAACATTGATAATAATCAGAAATATTTCTTGAGCATCAAATAAGTATATTAGAATGATTTCTGAAGGATCATGTGACATTGAAGATGAGTAATGATGCTGAAAATTCAGCTTTGATCACAGAAATAAATTACATTTTAAAATATATTTAAATAGAAAACAGTTATTTTAAATTGTAATAATATTTTACAATATTTCTGTTTTTACTGTATTTTTAATCAAATAAAAGCAGCCTTGGTGAACATAAGAGACTTCTTTCAGAAACATCATATTGACTCCAAACTTTGGAATGCTAATGTAAAAACAAAATAATTCATAAAGTGAAAAACAAATAAGTTCTTATTTTGTTAACATTTCAAATCCCCAGAATTCCTAAAGAGGAGATGCATTTCCAGCCTCTGCAGGAGATTGCAGAGAACCTGGAGGAATCCGTGACGCGGAATCACAACCTCGCCCTCTTCAATCGGCTCCTCAGCTCTGCCCCCTCTCCCACAGGCTTCGTGGGTGGAGCCTTACGCCGCACCTCTGCCCAGCTGCGGCGTTTGACACGCTCCATCAGTCCGGACCCCTCCTTCTCTGACGCAGAGGATGAGGAAGAGGAGAGTGCGGGGAGGAGCGCAGACGTGGCCGGCTCCATGCCGTCTGGGTTGGATACCACACAGAGCACCATCTGCAGCTGTGGAGGGCTCATCAGCATCTGTCCTCCGCTGTCAGATGTGGAGTTCCACCAGCAAGGTGAGAAAGATGGAAGAGGTGAAGAGAAAAATGAGAAGATGGTGGAGAAAGACTCACTAGTGCCAAAAATCCCACCGCCCACAGCTCAGGCGTCAGCAGGGAGGAAGAGTCCTCTTGCTCTGGGACAAGTCAAGTCTTCAAACACCACCAACCACTCTGTACCCGACTTCTACTCTTTCCAGCCTATCCGTGACCCGGCAAAGGTCATGACACCAAAACCAAATCCACCCAAAAGCAAAGAAGAAGCAGTGTCTTTACTGACTGTCCCATCGCCTGAAGTCTCAGCGTTTCCGGAGAATTCAGAAAGAGAGCGGATGCTGGCAGATTCATAATGGCTGCCTTCAAGTGGTCAAAGTCAGTGTGTAAGTGTAGGGTCAGAGGTCACAGGGTCGAGTAGTAAGGTCAGGGAGTAACCAAATAGAGGAAATTTTTGAACTACATGATTGCTTTTATATTTTTTTTCATATTGATACTTGCAACTAGAAAGTTTGGATGCAATTTTGTTGCATTATGATACTTGGCAGATTTTTAAACTCAATTTTTAGATTCTTCTGAAAGTGAATGCTATGTGACAAAATAATGATAATCAGCACTGAAACTGATCTAGTTTTTCTAGTTTCTTTAAAATAGAGTAAATGTCTACATAAAATAGCAACAAGACGTAAATAAGAAATATAATTTTCTCTTTTGAATATATGACCATAATGTGAAAGAAAACAGTATAACACAGGCAATGCTCTTATGAATATGAATGATAGTGTTCAGATGATTATTAGATTTGATGTTGATATGTCCTGTTGAAAATAATCCTTATATACGCTGTATTGCAGCACCAGAATGAAATGTGAAAGCAGCAGAAAGGTTTGTAGGCTTACTAGATGAAAAGAAAATATCTCTTAATAATGAAGTTATTATTATAATTTGATAAAATGTTTAATACAGTTTTCCATTAATTATTCCACAACAGGATTTTCCCACAGCAATGTTTTATGCCCTCATTATCAATTTTATTAATTATTGTTAAAGGAAAGTATTAAACAGCTAAGTATATAACAGCTGTTCTTTATAATAATTTTACTTTACAAAAAATTGAAGGAACGTTAAATGAAACGAAAAGCCACGATGCACTTTGGTATATTTGATAGACATTGTAAAACATTAATATTCTCCTTTCATAACAAAATGTGATTTTTTTTTTCTTGAAGGCACTGTATATAAATGCAAAAGCAATAATAAAACACAAAGAACTTGCATACATTTATAAAAAGATCACAGATTGTTTTAAAAAGGAATGCTTTTCATGAATTGGTAGACTTTCAGGGAAACGACCAAGGCAACAATCTGGAAAACAGGGTTAAAGTTGAATATTATTTATCATCAAGAACTGATTGCTGTTTTAGTACAATGCTCTCTTAGATTCATCCCTGCTGATACAGACTACTAAAATACAAGATGTCTGATTAAAAACCCATTGCAGAAAACAAACTAAAAAAACATCAGTTATAACAGTCAGTTATAAACTAATACAAAAATGCTGCAGTGGACCAGTTCCCACTTTCTAATTGTTCAAAGTTTAGGTAGGTCAAAGGTCACATATTATTACCTCTAGAATCCCGATCAAAAAGGACAAAGCTCCAGAAATGGGAATGTTTTCGTTCAATAGCAGATGAATGCAGCCCCTTACTTTCTATAGCAGGAATGAAAGAGTTTCATAAAAAAAAAATTGTATTCATAATACTATGTATTCATATTCTTTTTGCTGTATTTTGGTCATGATGAGGCAGTACCTTATTCTCAGCTTGTTCTTTACTACATGTTGAATGTGTTTTTGAAAATTGACTGCAGCATTGTTTGGGATACGAGTTCTTCTGTTCTTCTTCCCTAGGGGAACGTGTGAAGTCGTCATAGCCTTTGTATCCACAGCAACTCAGCTTCGTTAAAATAAAAATTGTAATATTCATTAGAAGGACCACAGCTGACATACACAAAGGCTTATGCATGATGGTCTTACCTTGTTCATAGTTTCATCCCATGTGTCAGTGATTGAGGGGTTAACTTTATAGTTCTTCTCAAGGCTTTGTAACAATTTGCTCTCTAAGCTCCTCAAGGGTTTTTCTTTCTGTTAACCATAAAAGGAAGCATTTGAATAAAGCTCTGTTCCTGTATTTAACCAGTATGGAACGTTATGGGAGACAGGTTGGTTGGCACAGGGTTAATTTCTGCTTCATAACTGAATTCAGTTACAAAAATGTGACATTTTGTCCTTTTTGAAACTGATTGATACGATCAAGACAAAATATCAAAACTAGACTGCTGCATCCCAGCTTGCACTATCCATTCTAAATAGTATTTAAATGAGAATTGTGATGATAACGAGCAAAATCACTGAAGAAAAGAGAAACGCAAGAACTACAACTGACTTCCAGCCTTAGATGAAATCAACTGAAATAATCATTAAATCTCTCATTACAAACCAGACTGACTTTATTTCTATCATTTGTCTACAGTTCTATTTTAGAATTAACTAGGTTTAGGTGTTGATATTTTATTGAAAATGTTTGGTCACCATTATGGTGATCAGTGTTTCGTTTGACTTGTTTTTATGTTAAAGGATTAGTTCACTTTCAAATCACAATTACTCCAAGCTTTACTCACCCTCAAGCCATCCTAGGTGTATATGACTTTTTGATGAACACAATCAGATTTATATTAATAAATATCCGTATTCAACTTAGAAAGAAAGCGTAACTGACGTTGCATAGGAAGGCGTAGGATGTAGTGTAAGCGTTTTGAACTGCGAGAGGCATTACACTTTCTTCGTAAGTTGAATACGGAAGGCGGTATTTTACTTTATAATTTGTTAAATATGGATATTTTTCTTATACAAACACATCGCTTCGCTTCAGAAGGCCTATATTAACCACCCGGAGCCGTTTGGAGTACGTTTTGCTTTGGATGGATGCACTTTCTTGAGCTTCATACTTGTTGGTCCTGTTCACCGCCATTATAAAGCTTAGATGCATCAGGATATTTATTAATATAACTCTGATTGTGTTCATCTGAAAAAAGAATTTCGTATACACCCATGATGGCTTGAGGATGAGTAAAGCTTGGGGTAATTCTAATTTTAAAGTGAACTAATCCTTTAAGTTTGATGAGAAACATATGCTGATGCTTGATGTCTGTAGGTATGTTTAATGTTTTTCCCCACAATGTGTCTAAAAGTTAAAATTCAAAATGTCTAATCTGTGGTATGAAGGTACTGTTGGTGAAAATAACTTAAATGACTACTTTCAATCAGTGATGGGATTAGACAGTCAGTTTTCTTCTTGATGGTGTAAACCATATCACCTGATTGTTTTAGTTTATGGTCTCCTTTGTAACAAATTATGTGTTTCAGTAAACACTGTTACAAAGACCACAAACTTGACATAAAAACCAAGAGACAAACTGCCCAACTAAAGGAAACACTGATCACCAAATATTTTCAATAACACATAAGCCTCTGTTAATTTTCAAAAAGACCTGTAGACTATCAACAGAAATAAAGCCCAGTCTGGTTTGTAATAAGAAAGATTCAATGTCTTTTTTAAGATGATTTCATCTAAGGATGTAGCTGGAAGTCAGTTGTAGTTCTTGTTTTTCTCTTTCCTTCAGTTATTCTGCTCGTTATCATGGTGTCTTTAATAATCAAACAATCAACACAATTAACCACTTAAGTACCTAATTAACTCTAATACTGCTTCAATGTTACTTTTAACACCCTGCTGGTGGGAATTTAAGTATTAGTAGACGGATTGTGATGCAGCAAAGGTGTCAAACATTTACCAAAATAACTAAAAAATAATAGAACTAACTTAGAAAGACGTTTAAATATAATGATTTTTCATTAATAAAGATGGAGATATTTTGAATATTTGTAGTAGGCCATGCTGCTTTTTTTTAGATGGTTAAAACCATCTAAAAAAAAGAAAGAAAAGAAAATAGTTTAACTGAACTGTATATAAAAATGTAAGCAAATCATATATATTACACAAAAAAATTATGGTTATCAAATCACAAAAGTGTTTTGATTATTATCTTTTATGTCCCCACAACCTGTGTGTGCCAACGATTCCTGTTTTGCAACATAACATGAATTAACAAAAGAAAGATTTTTGTCACATTCAAGCTTTTATTTGGTTTATCTTAATTTTGTTTCATCAATTCATTTAGTTTCATTAAAGATTCTCCACAATTAACATTTTTGCCAGCAATTATTGAATATTGGGTCTCATATTTGCTCTCACCACAGAATTGGGGAGGACCATAAACACTGTCACGATGACCTGGAGGATGAAGATGATAAGCACAATGACGAAAAACTGAAATAAAATTGAAAGAAAAAAGAAGAAGAAAGAAATTAAAACAAGGCAGTACACTTGGCTTTACATTGGTTCTTTTTCTTTACAAAACAAGAATGACACTCTACTGTTTAGAACATGTTACATTATCCATGTGTACAGTACACAATTATTCTTAAGATGTCCCCTTTTGTACAGAGATGGTAATGAAATTGAAAGACTAATACGTGTTTGGCGACATCTAATTGTTTTGATAGCCTTTCATTTTTCAAATTTAGAATATAGGCTATTTCAATATGGATATTACTGTAAAATTGCAGTCATATTCAGTTTTGTATGTTAGGTTTTGAACGTAAGTTTAACAGTTTTATAAAATAGTAGTATGAAAATCTGTAGGTACATTGAGTTTTGGTGGTGGTTAATGTGTCTGAGTGAGAGAACAATGTTATTTGACAGATGTAGTCAGTGAATGTATTTTGTGCCAAAGCAATAATAGACTGCAGTTGTGAAAAAGTGACCCAATTATTGAGAAATTAGTTTTAGTGATTGTAAAAAAAAACAAAAAAACCCACTTACAACCAAGAGAATCCAGCTTTTTTTCTTCAAAGTGCCCAAACAGCCAATCACGCCCATCACAGTGAGGATACAGCCTAGAGCGATCAACATCGGGGTCCCCGGGGACAGGAGCATTGTAAGTGTTGCATCATCAACTGTTTTTAACAAGTCAGATGTCTTGCTCTTCATTTGTGACCATATACCAAATCCTACAGCTGCGCACCCACTCAACTAGTGCGTGTAAAAAAAAAAACAAAAAAAAACAAAACATGTATTTGGTGCTCATTTATCATTGGGCTACTCACTCAATAAACTAAATGTCATATACTTACAGTGAGGAAGCTGTAGAAGGTGGAAGCCAGCTTTAAACATGTTGTCACCATGTTTTTTTTTTCTGGTCTCTGGTGGAGATGTGACAAGACAAACTAGGCTATGTTGTTTTCAGATTGTAAACTAGAGTTATCAGTCTGTGATTATGCTTTACTAGAGTACTCCCTCCTTCTCGGCTTCTTCGGCCACTCTTTTCAGGTTTGATAGTAGAACGAAAAATCTCTTTTACTTCACTACATCTGTTCTCGAGTCAGCAACTCACTGTTTCAAATACTTTTACTGGAGTAATATTTTATTAGGATATCTGTACTTTTACTCAAGTACTTGATTTGTGTTGTTAGTCCACCACTGTAGTATGTTTGTTTAGTTCAGTATATTAAATTAGTTTTTTGCCTAAAAATTCAGCTCTGCTTTACTCAAATCAGAACTTTCTCTCACATGTAAAGACAGATTTCAAGCTATTTCCCTAATGTTGTTTGTACTTTCTTAAAGGTGGATTTCCTGTCATCATTATGGTAATTGACATGAGAAGAAACATGATATATATATATATACATTATATAAACATATATTTCAAGTTGATGTTGAAAAACAAATCTTTTAGGTGTAGAATGTAGCTCATTACATTAAAACTGGCTAAACTAATGTTCACATATATGTCAAATCCATTCAAAGAAATTCCTTTTGTGTCAAGTGGAACAATATCATACTCACATCAGTGGAATACAGCCTGAGAGATCTGCAGCAGTATCGAACAGTTCCTGATGATACTAACATAGATGTTTTCGATCTAATGGCTCTTAAGCATTCTCACCACATCCACCCTTATTTAAACTCATGCTTTGCACTAACAGAAGATATTTTTAAAAGTGTTAAGTTCTCACACCCAATGTTCCCTCTAAGCTGCGCGCATGCACGGTCACGCACTGCTCATGCATCGGCCACGCAGTAAGAATAAATGCCCTAATATGTGTGGGGAAATCCACTTGATTGTAGTTTAAATGAGAAATAATAACAGTGGTCTGCTCAACCGCTATAGAGTCAGCAATTTTCCTTTGGCATAGATGTGGCCCAAATAAACAGCTGAGGTGTAGCCCAGATTAGTTTGTGTTTGCCGGCCCAGTTCTGGCCCACATCTTTTTAGCCAGAATTAAACCAAAAGTGGGCCATAACTCAACCAGTAGTGAGCCAAATAATAAAAACAGGCGTGGCCCATATGTGAACCTTTATTCTTGTATGGCTGAGTTCTGCAAAGGGCTGATGGCCTTTTGTGGCCCACACATGGCTGAACACACCCAAAGCCAGAATTTAACCACACCTGTTTTTTTAAATTTAAAATATCCCTCAAACAGTAAATCAAAGTCTTCAACACAAAAATTGTGTTTATTTATTTTTTTATTAAATATAATCTTAAACACAAAAGGAGTGTGCTGATGTTGATAGTAATTTCTCACCAATCTTTGTCAGTCGCCATCTGTAAGAAAACGGAAGATAAAAAAAGAAATACATTAGTATAACATAGTATCATACATCAGATATTATTTAAAACAAGCACAAAGGCCTATTACAAATTATTGTAAATAAACGTTACAAAGATTGGCAGCACTTTAGCAAATGTTCTTTCTATCTGGGGAATGCGGTTTACAAGCACGTGTGAGCGGCAGTGAGCCAAATCAGTCACGGTAACAATACTGTCATGTTTGCGGGCCAAATATATACGAGGCAACGCAAAACACAAAGAAATGTGAAATAAAACGTCATCATTTATTTATTTTTTTTATTATAATTATAATAACATGAAACACAGAATGACAATAATATACTATATGCCAGGGAGCAGGGAAATAATATACCTTTTAAAACTATTGACAGTTTTTACAGCTTTCTTATTGGAAGAGTCAGAAATCATATACAATTTTAACTCTTCCAGAAAAAGGTTAAAGAAAGGCTTACACTTACAAAACATGCATTTGTGTACAAAATATTTGGCGAGAAACAAAAGATTGAGTAAATAAGAAACATCTGATTGTTCTCTTTCAAAATGTATATAACCCAGATTTCAATATTTCGTATTTCAATGAAATTTCAGGAATTATACCACAAAAAAAATACTCAGAATGTTTTTCCACAGATTCTTAGTATACTCAAAATACCAAAATAAATATTGGTCTCCAAACTGAAGATTTGTATCAAAGTCATAAAATGTCATCATGTATGCTGGTATGCTGCCTGTTATTATGTTTTATGTGTAGTGTTATTGAATAATTTATTTCTTCTTTATCTATCTGTCTATCTATCTATCTGTCTATACTTAATAACTTTATGAAATTTATGTATAATCATTCAAATTCAAGTCAAGTCAAGTCACCATTATTTATATAGCGCTTTTTACAATGTAGATTGTGTCAAAGCAGCTTTACAGTGATAACTGGTACAGTATTTTGGCTGCACAGCAGCTCGTAAGGAATAGTGTCAATGCAGGCAGATCAAAGCACTGTTGAATATCAAATGTCAATTGTCAAGTGTCCCCAACTAAGCAAGCCAAAGGCGACAGCGGCAAGGAACCCAAACTCCAACAGGTGACATCAGGTGGCAAACAGGTGTTAAAATGGAGAAAAAACCTTGGGAGAAACCAGGCTTAGTCGGGGGGCCAGTTCTCCTCTGGCGAACAGTGCTTTGTTACGACTCAGGCTGCTATCATAAGTCAGATATGATCGCAACATTCAAAGTGTTTAATTCAGTTCCATCCAGTTGAGGATCGTATTCATCACACCGGTATGGACGGTTGTTGAGGAGATGTGCCACTGGTTGTCATGTTGATGAGGCCTTCATAGTGGATGATCTAGTTGACTCAATCTCTGCAGATACTTCAGGGCTGTGTTGTGGTTGTGTCATGGTGCAGGTCCTCGATCTCACCCGGATACGGCCCGGATCCGGCTGACTACGGTAAACCTCGGGATAAACAGAAAGACTAATATTAGCGTAGATGCCATTCTTCTTCTGATGTAACGAGTACATCTGGTGTTATTGGAAGTGTTCCCGGTTCCGGCTGACCTAATTTATGCAGCCTAATAATCCTTTAACGGATTTGAAAAAATAAATTGATAATGTGTTATGTGTATGCCAGGTTAAAGAGATGTGTTTTTAGTTTAGATTTAAACTGACAGAGTGTGTCTGCTTCCCGAACAATGCTAGGAAGATTGTTCCAGAGTTTAGGTGCCAAATAGGAGAAGGATCTACCACCTGCAGTTGATTTTGATATTCTAGGTATTATTAGCTGGCCTGAATTCTGAGATCGTAATAGACGCGAAGGACTATAATGCATTAAGAGCTCGCTCAGGTACTGGGGAGCTAAACCATTTAGTGCTTTGTAAGTAATTAGCAAGATTTTAAAATCTATACGATGTTTAACAGGAAGCCAATGCAGTGTTGACAGAACCGGGCTGATATGGTCATATTTCCTAGTTCTAGTAAGAACTCTAGCTGCTGCATTTTGTACGAGCTGTAGTTTATTTATCAGGCGAGCAGAACAACCACCTAGTAGAGCGTTACAGTAATCTAGCCTTGAGGTCATGAACGCATGAACTAACTGTTCTGCATTTGTCATCGAGAGCATATGTCGTAATTTAGATATATTTTTAAGATGGAAGAATGCGGTTTTACAGATGCTAGAAACATGGCCTTCAAATTAAAGATTGGTATCAAAGAGCACACCCAGGTTCCTAACTGATGACGAAGACTTAACAGAGCAGCCATCAAGTGTTAGACAGTATTCTAGGTTATTACGTGAGGACGTTTTTGGTCCAAAAATTAGAATATCTGTTTTTTCTGAATTTAGTAGTAGGAAATTACTGGTCATCCAATTTTTTATATCAGCTATGCATTCCGTTAATTTTGTGAATTGGTAAGTTTCGTCAGGGCGCGAAGAAATATAGAGCTGAGTATCATCAGCGTAACAGTGAAAACTAACACCATGCTTCCTGATGATATCTCCTAAGGGTAGCATGTACAGATTGAAAAGCAATGGTCCTAGTACCGAGCCTTGCGGTACTCCATATTCAACTTGTGATCGATATGACCTCTTCATTTACTTCTACAAACTGATAACGGTCAGATAAGTATGATTTGAACCATGACAATGCAATTCCACTAATGCCAACATAATTTTCGAGTCTATTTAAAAGAATATTATGATCAATAGTGTCAAATGCAGCACTAAGATCCAGTAACACTAATAGAGAGATACAACCACGATCTGATGATAAGAGCAAATCATTAGTAACTCTAATGAGAGCAGTTTCAGTACTATGGTATGGTCTAAATCCTGACTGGAAATCCTCATAGATGCTATTTCTTTCTAAAAAGGAACATAGTTGTGATGATACAGCCTTTTCTAGTATTTTTGACAGAAAAGTGAGATTTGAGATTGGCCTGTAATTGACTAATTCTCTAGGATCAAGTTGTGGTTTTTTAATAAGAGGTTTAATAATAGCCAACTTAAAAGTTTTTGGTACGTATCCTAGTGATAAAGATGAATTAACGATATTAAGAAGAGGATCTATGACCTCTGGAAGCATCTCTTTCAATAGCTTAGTTGGTATAGGGTCTAACATACATGTTGTCGATTTTGACGATTTAACAAGTTTAGACAGTTCTTCCTCTCTTAAAGGAGTAAATGAATTGAATTTTTCCTCAGGGATACTACAATGCACCGTCTGACGCAATACTGTAGTAGACGGTTGCGTGGTTATAATTTTTTTTCTAATATTATCAATCTTGCAAGTAAAGAAGTTCATGAAGTCATCACTGCTGTGCTCTTTGGAAACATCAGAAGTTGAAGTTTTATTTCTTGTTAATTTAGCCACTGTATCAAATAAATACCTAGGGTTTTGTTTATTTTCTTCTAAAAGTTTTGAAAAATAGGCAGATCTAGCAGATTTTAAGGCCTTTCTGTACTCAACCATTCTCTCCCTCCACAAAATGCGAAATACTTCTAGTTTTGTTTTCTTCCAGCTGCGTTCCATTTTTCTGGCTGCTACCTTTAGGGCCTGAGTGTGCTCGTTGTACCACGGCGTTGGATTAATTTCCTTAATCTTTTTTAAACGCAAAGGAGCAACTGAGTCTAATGTGCTTGAAAAGACAGAGGCAATAGTTTCCGTTGCAACATCGAGGTCTTCTAAGCTGTCTGGCATGCTAAGGCGATGAAACTGATCAGGAAGATTATTTATAAAGCGTTCTTTAGTGGTAGAAGTGATGGTTCTACCAAATTTATGGCAGGGAGGCAGTTTAGCTGTTTTGACTAAATGTAGTATACACGAGACTAGGTAATGATCTGAGATGTCGTCACTCTGCTGCAGAATTTCAACGGCATCAATATCAATTCCATATGACAATATTAGATCTAAGGTATGGTTACGACAATGAGTGGGTCCTGACACGTGTTGTCTAACACCAATAGAGTTTAGAATATCTGCAAATGCCAATCCCAATGAGTCTTTTTCATTATCTACATGGATATTAAAGTCACCAACAACAAGTACTTTATCTGCTGCTAGTACTAACTCCGATAGAAAATCAGCAAATTCTTTGATAAAGTCTGTATGGTGTCCTGGTGGCCTGTATACAGTAGCCAACACAAATGTCAACTTACATAATGTTACGTAAAGTACCATCACTTCGAAGGAATTATATTTGAGAGACTTTTGACTAATACTATAAATATTACTATAAATTACAGCAACACCTCCTCCTTTGCCTTTCTGACGAGGATTGTGTCGATAATCATAACCTTGAGGGCTAGACTCATTTAAAGTAATGTAATCGTCTGGTTTTAGCCAAGTTTCTGTCAAACACAGCATATCTAGATTATTGTCTGTGATAATATCATTTACAATAAGTGATTTTGATGAAAGGGATCTAATATTTAACAACCCAAGCTTTATCATTTGTTTATCATTACTATCTCTATTTTTTATTTGTTGAACATCAATTAAATTTTTACCATTAAATGGGTTTGGAAGTTTTTTGTTTTTACTGATTCGGGGTACAGACACAGTCTCTATGTGATAATATCTAGGTGTAAGAGTTTCTATGTGTTGGGAATTATCTGACTTCTGTAACGTGAGGCCGCTAGCAGACGGTCGGTTTAGCCAGTATGTCTGCTTCCTGACCTGGGCCACAGTTTGTCATGTTTCAGCTCTAAGACTAAGTGCCATATTACTAGAGAGAAGAGCAGCACCATCCCGAGAGGGATGAATACCATCTCTTTTCAACAGGTCAGGTCTGCCCCAAAAACTTTTCCAATTGTCTATAAAACCTATATTATTTTGCGGACACCACTTAGACAGCCAGCCATTGAGTGATGATAATCTGCTAACTATCTCATCACTCCGACGAACAGGAAGGGGACCAGAGCAAATTACTTCTCCTGACATTGTATTTGCGAGTTCACACACCTCTTTAATGTTAATTTTAGTGATCTCCGACTGGCGAAGTCGAACATCATTAGTGCCGACGTGAATAATAATTTTAGAGTATTTACGATTAGCATTAGCCAGCACTTTTAAATTTGCTTTAATGTCAGGTGCTCTGGCTCCCGGCAAACATGTGACTATAGTGGCTGGTGTCTCTATTTTCACGTTCCGTGTGATAGAATCGCCAATAACTAGGGAACTTTCAACAGGATACTCAGTGGGTGCGTCACTGAGTGGGGAGAACCTGTTTGATGTTATTATTGGAACGGAAAAGTGGTGTTTTCCGCGGCTAGGCCGCCTCACTGTTACCCAAGTGCCCTGCTGCACGGGCTATACAGCCGGAACCGAACAATGTACAGAGTTCACTAAGCTAATCGCATCCAAAACAGTATCTGAAGCCCTTGCGTTCTTACTATCCTCGATTAAAGTTTGGATGCGTGTCTCTAATTCTGAGATTCTCTCTGTCAGCCTGACTATTTCCCTACATTTATGACATGTAAATCCCTCGTCGCTGACAGAGAGAGCTATACTGAACATGTGGCAAATGGAACAGGTAACAATGCTAGGAGAGGATGACATGACTCACCGTGTTTGTAGACTGATCCGAGTTACCACAGCTGTTTGATGAGCGCGTTGAAAAGGAGCGCGCGAGAGACTGATGACAAGTTAACAAGCTAGCGAGATGCAAACGCGTTGTAACAGCGATTTAGATTCAAAGATTTCAAGCTAGCGACGTCAGATTAATGTAGTAGGCAATATTAAATATAAGGTACTAATAATATAAGCAACAATGAATAAAAGTAAGAGATTCAAATCGAAGCTATACGGAGTTACAGACGCAAACCACTCTGAGCAGCCTTCTAAATTCTAACAAGTGGTTCTAAAAAGAAAGAAATTATGTTAAAAATTGAAGCCTCCAGTAGGCGGCAGCGATTCGCTGTTTTAATGAGTGAGCCACTTAAATCATTCATTCAGCCAATTCGTTCAAAAGTCCGATTAATTTAGGAAGAAAAACAAACACCGACGTGAATAATTATGTCATTGATAATTACAGACTATAGAAAAATGAACTAATAAAACAGACGGCTGTTTTGGTAACTTGTTACAGTTACACTGATAGTTATGGCTAAATTGCAATGGATTAGCTAGCTAAAATATATGTGTAGTGTACTTAGCTATTACACAATATTCTCATACCTCCTTCTTTTAACGTCCCTCTTTGACCAGCATATTAATATAGTCGGCTGGGCAGCGGTTCTCTTCTTTTCTTCTTCTTCTTCTTCTTTCTCTCTCTCATTCAAACAGTACAGCACCACTCGCGTCGTGACTCGTGTTGGTGAAAGTGCGACGCATTGGTTGGGCGTTACCAATCGCTTCAATGGAGGGGGAGTCTAATTTTTTTGTCTAATTTATTATGACAGACTCATATTTGATTAGGAACAAAATTATTGTTACAAAATAAACGAATTCTACATATTTTTCATTTGATCTACTGTGATTTTCATGTTGAAATATTGGGGGGTTATAACTGATGGATTTGAATATTGGGGGTTTCACAGAAAGTCAAAGTCCTGCCATATTTTTATTCCACCCACTCAAAAGTTAATGAGATAATTAAGTGATTAACTGAGTGATGTTTGACCATTATCAAAGACACCTGATATTAACAAGCAGAATCACCAAAGGAGAAAATCACATTTTTAAGTCACCATCATTCAGGGTTTGCTTTAGTTGAGCTCTTGACCCTTGACTTTTTAATATTATATTTTGTTTGGGCTGTTGTAACTGAGTTTTAAAAGCCAGATAAGCAAAGAAAAGAAAAAAAAAGATGGTCAGGTGGTGTTGGTTGTGTTTTCACATAATCATTATTTGACCTGAATCACCAAACTCATTTAGAGCCCAATCTCTGAGTTAGATTTACATTATTGATTACAGCAGCACTGTGATTCTACAGCAGAAGATCAGATTTTTCAATATAATCCAAACGATTTCTTAAAAGTTGTTCTGATCAAAAAAAAAAAAATCTTTTAGGTATTTACAGACATCAAGAATCAGCCTGTGAAAATTTCTAGCGGGGAAGTGACGGAAATAACGGATGATGGGCACAGAATGCTAACAAAACTCTGAGACATCAACGATTACACACCCGCCACAGGTGTAGCGTGCAAACTCAAAATACCTTAGTTTAAATATATTTGTGTGTGTGCATGAGATTCATCATTTCACAATATTACTATTTTTACTGTATTTAAAATCAAATATGAAAAGTGAAAAATGAACAAATAAGTTCCACTTTTGTTTACGTTTCAAATCCCCAGAATTCCTAAAGAGGAGATGCATTTCCAGCCTCTGCAGGAGATTGCAGAGAACCTGGAGGAATCCGTGACGTGGAATCACAACCTCGCCCTCTTCAATCGGCTCCTCAGCTCTGCCCCCTCTCCCACAGGCTTCGTGGGCGGAGCCTTACGCCGCACCTCCGGCCAGTTGTGCCATTTGACAAGCTCCATCATTCCGAACCACTCCTTTTCTGACGCAGAGGATGAGGAAGAGGAGAGCATGGGGAGGAGCGCGGGAAGAGGTGAAGAGAAAAACGAGAAGATGGTGGAGAAAGACTCACTAGTGCCAAAAATCCCACAGCTCAGGCGTCAGCAGGGAGGAAGAGTCCGCTTGCTCTGGGACAAATCAAGTCTCATTTCTGTTCTTCAAACACCACCAGCCACTCTGTACCCGACTTCTACTCTTTCCAGTCTATCCGTGACCCGGCAAAGGTCACAACACCAAAACCAAAACCAAATCCACCCAACAGCAAAGAAGAAGCAGTGTCTTTTACTGACTGTCCCATCGTCTGAAGTCTCAGCGTTTCCGGAGAATTCAGAAAGAGAGCGGATGCTGGCAGATTCATAATGGCTGCCTTCAAGTGGTCAAAGTCAGTGTGTAAGTGTAGGGTCAGAGGTCACAGGGTCGAGTAGTAAGATCATGGAGTGACCAAATAGAGGGAATATTTGAACTACATGATCGCTTTTATATTTTTTCATATTGATACATGCAACTACAAAGTTTGGATGCACTTGTCTGAATTTTGTTGCATTTTAATACTTGGCAGATTATTTTTAGATTCTTCTGAAAGTGAATGCTATGATATGTAATCATGTGACAGAATAATGATCATCAGCGCTGAAACTGATCTAGTATTTCTAGTTTCTTGAAAATAGAATGAACGTCTACATAAAATAGCAACATGAGATAAATAAGAAATATAATTTTCTCTTTTGAATATATGACCATAATGTGAAAGAATACAGTATAACACAGGCAATGCTCTTATGAATAATAGTGTTCAGATGATTATTAGATTTGATGTTGATATGTCCTGTTGAAAACAGTCCTTATGTACGCTGTATTGCAGCAACGTAAGACTGGTGCTTTTATATATTAATATAAAGTGCAATGTAAAAAAAAACAGCAAATAAAATAAGCAGTAAGCACAAACAAATGAGTTATATTTACAGTATATAGTTTACTACAGAATGAAATGTTAAAGCAGCAGAGTTTGTATGTTTACTAGAGGAATAGAAATATCTCTTAATAATAAAGTTATTAATATAATTTAATAAAATGTTTAATACTGTTTTCTATTAATTATTCCACAACAGGATTTTCTCACAGCAATGTTTTATGCCTTTATTAATCATTGTTAAAGGAAAGTATTAAAGGTTAACAGCTGTTCTTTATAATAATAGAATCATATTGTAAGTGATTTGTCTTTACAAAAAAATGAAGAAACATTAATTAAAATGAGAAGCCACTATGCACTTTGTTGTATTTGATAGACATTATAAGACTGAAATCAAGTAATATTTAAGAAAAAAAAAATTCTCACACATCTTTCATAAACAAAATGTGATTCCCCCGTGTAAAGGCACTGTAAATAAATGCAAAAGCAATAATAAAACACAAAGAACTTGCACACATTTATAAAAAGTTGTTTATCCCATTTTCAAAAGGGGTTGGGGAGATCAGGTATGCGTCTCAAGTATTGGTAGCCTTTCAGGGAAACGACCAAGGCAACAATCTGGAAAACAGGGTTGAAGTTGAATATAAATATTATTTATCATCAAGAACTGATTGCGGTTTTAGTACAATGCTCTCTTAGATTCATCCCTGCTGATACAGACTACTAAAATACGAGATTAAAAACCCATTGCAGAAAACAAACTAAAAAGACATGATTTCAATTTTTGAAAAATTAGAAAGTGGGAAATGGTCCACTGCAGCATTTTTGTATTAGTTTATAACTGATTTGATTCAAAGTTTAGGTAGGTCAAAGGTCACATATTATTACCTCTAGAATCCCGATCAAAAAGGACAAAGCTCCAGAAATGGGAAAACTTTCGTTCAACAGCAGATGAATGCAGCCCTTTACTTTCTATAGCAGGAATGAAAGTTTCATAAAAATAATGTATTCATAATCTTTTTGCTGTATTTTTGGTCATGATGAGGCAGTACCTTATTCTCAGCTTGTTCTTTACTACATGTTGAATGTGTTTTTGTATATTCACCACAGCATTGTGTGGGATACAAGTTCTCCTTTACCAAAGCGGAACGTGCGAAGTCATCATAGCCTTTGTATCCACAGCAATGTAGCTTTGTAAAAATTATAATAGTAATATTCATTAGAAACACCACATCTGACATCCACAATAAAATCCCCAGAGTTAAATCAACTCTGCTCAGAGTACATTTAGACCTTCTTTAAATAGTGTTAAAGTAACACTAAAGCAGAGTTAAAGTTAATGAGATAATTAAGCAATTAATTAAGTGATGATTGAACATGATGAACACCTGCTGTTAACAAGCAGAATCACTGAAGAAAAGAGAAACTACAGCTGACTTCAGCCACTGCCTTAGATGAAATCAAATGAAGATAAAAGACATTAACCCCCAGTTTAACAGACAAGGGATAAGTTAGTTCTAGACTAAAATGCTTGTTTGAGCCATTTTAACTGAAAGCAACTTGGACTGACATATCTTAAAATATGTCAGTGCCATTGTTTTGTCTCAAAATGCACACCAGTAATTTTTTTTTTTTTCTAGTGAATGTTTATAGGCTAAGCTCTGTCTGTAAAACCAGGCCCAAATCTCTCAAGATCTGATTAACTAGATTGACTTTATTTCTGTCACACGTCTAAAGAAATTCTTATTGAAAATGTATCTGTTTATCTAATATCTGCTCACTGTAAAACACTGACCTCACTGCTTTACAACAACATATGCATTGTTGCAGAGAAAAATCTAACATAGAAAGTCAAGGGCCCAACTTAAGCAAATGTTTAATAATGGTGGTGTCCTTTTCTTTTTTCTTTTCTTTTTCTTGACTAATAAAACAACATCTACACCTCTGTTAATTCTCAATAAGTACTTCTGTAGACATGTAAAAATAAGTCAATCTAATTAGTATGTGAAGCTGGTAATGCTGTTTGTGGAGTTGTTTAATCAGATCTTCAGATATTTAACAATTTTTATCTTCAGTTTATTTAATCTAAGGCTGTGACTGAAGTCAGTTGTAGTTCTTGTTTCTCTTTCCTTCAGTGATTCTGCTTGTTAACAGTAGGTGTTTATCATTCATGTCCAATCATCACTTAATTAATTACTTAATTATCTCATTAACTTTAACTCCGTTTCAGTGTTATTTTAACACTATTTAGAGAGGGACCATAAGAACTCTAAGCAGAGTTGATTTAACTCTGGGGATTTTGCTGTGTACATGAAGGCTTATGCATGATGGTCTTACCTTGTTCATAGTTTCATCCCATGTGTCAGTGATTGAGGGGTTAACTTTATAGTTCTTCTCAAGGCTTTGTAACAATTTGCTCTCTAAGCTCCTCAAGGGTTTTTCTTTCTGTTAACCATAAAAGGAAGCATTTGAATAAAGCTCTGTTCCTGTATTTAACCAGTATGGAACGTTATTGGAGAAAGGTTGGTTGGCACAGGGTTAATTTCTGCTTCATAATTGAATTCAGTTACAAAAATGTGACATTTTGTCTTTTTTGAAACTGATTGATACGATCAAGACAAAATATCAAAACCAGACAAGTGCTGCATCCCAGTTTGCACTATCCATTCTAAATAGTATTTAAAACTAGTGTGTCTCAAATCATAATAAGTTGAAATGAGTATTCCAAAGATGTGACTGATCACCATTGATGAGAAACATATGCTGACTCTTGAAGTCTGTGTCTGAATGTTACACTACTTTTTAGTTTTTTTTGTTTTTGTTTGTTTGTTTTCAAATTGTTTTTTTTTCTTCTTCTTTTAAGAAAACTCAGACATCAAGAGTCAGCATAGATTCTCAATAATGGTGACATGTTTCATGCCACAATGCATGTTGGAGCCACCATAGTAAATAACAAACAAACTCATGACTCCCAGCATGCATTGCAGAGCGAAGCATGTCACCATTGATGAGAAACATATGCTGATTCTTGATGTCTGTGTGTTTATTTCCTTGAAGGTACTGCTAGTGAAAATAAATGTTTGTTTTAGTTTATGGTTTCCTTTGTAACAAATTATGTGTTTCAGTAAAAATTGTTACAAAGACCACAAACTTAACATAAAAAACCCAACTAAAGAAAACACTGAAAACACCACAACCATAATGGTGACCACATATTTTCATTAACACTAACATCTAAGCCTTTGTTAATTTTCAAAAAGACCTGTAGACGATTGACAAATAAAATCAGTCTGGTTTGAATGTCTTTTCAGTTGATTTTATCTAAGGCTGTGGCTGGAAGTCAGTTGTAGTTCTTGTGTTTTTTTAATATTTAATAACATTTTCTATTTAATAGCATTAAAACATACGACAATGACAATTATGATGAAGTAGTGTGTCCCAAAGCTTGCCTACTATTCTGTTACACACTCAAAAGTATGTATTTTTTCTTCATAAAATAGGTCACAGTATAAGTAGACGAATTGTGGTGCAGCAAAGGTTTAAAAAAAAATGACCAAAATAACTAAAAATAATATTAGAACTAACCTAGAGAGACATTTAAATATAATGATTTTTAATTAATAAAGATAGAAACCAGTTATATTTAATTGAATTATATATAAAGTTTAACTGAATTATATATAAAAAATTTAAGCAAATCATAAATATTAAAAAAAATGATGATTATCAAATCACAAATGTGTGTTGATTATTATCTTTTATGTCCCCGCATTCCTGTTTTGCAACATACCTTAAGTTAAACCGTGAATTAACAAAAGAAAGATTTCCGTGACATTGTGTTATTTTCGTAACCGATAATTCAAGCTTTCGTTTGGTTTATCTTAAGTTTCATTATTTAGTTTGTTTCATCAAAGATTTTCCACAGTTAACATTTTTTTGCGAGCAATCTTTGAATATTGGGTCTCATATTTGCTCTCACCACAGAACTGGGGAGGACCATAAACACTGCCACGATGACCTGGAGGATGAAGATGATGAGCACAACGACGAAAAACTTTTTTGAAAGAAAGAAACAAAGAAATTAAAACAGGGTGGTGGCTTCACATTGGTTCATGTCAATACATTTTTAAAACATTTCTACAATATTTAACTTTTTTTTAAATATATATTTGATCACTCCAAGTCAGAAAAATTGCCTAATACTTTACATTTTTTTTTTACAATGGCTATGACACATTTCTCAATATTCACACAGTTCTCTTTATCAACATTCAGTTTAGCACAGCAGTAAATTTCACATCCAAAATGCACTTTGTCACTTATGAAACAATGACATAAAAACACTAACTAGACAGTTTTCTATTGTAAATTTTCTTTACAAAACAAGAATGACACTCTACTGTTTAGAACATGTTACATTATCCATGTTTACAGTACACAATTATTCTTAAGACGCCCCCTTTTGTACAGAGATGGTAATGAAATTGAAAGACGAACACTTCTGTATGTGTTTGGCTACATCTAATTGTTTTGATAGTATTTCATTTTTCAGATTTAGAATATAGGCTATTTCAATATGGATATTACTGTAAAAATGCGGCAAATTGCAGTCATATTCAGTTTTGTATGTTAGGTTTTGAACGTAAGTTTAACAGTTTTATAAAAGAGTATTATGAAAACCTGCAGGTACATCGAGTTTTGGTGGTGGTTAATGTGTCTGAGTGAGAGAACAATGTTATTTGACAGATGTAGTCAGTGAATGTATTTTGTGCCAAAGCAATGGAAAAGGATCCTAAGTTTAGCTCACATATATAGACTGCTGTTGTGCTCACTGGAAGAGTTATAAAAAAACAAAAGGAAACCCATGTATTGAGAAATTGGTTCTAGTGATTGTAAAAAACAACAACAACAACAAAAACACTTACAACCAAGAGAATCCAGCTTTTTTTCTTCAAAGTGCCCAAACAGCCAATCACGCCCATCAGAGTGAAGATACAGCCCAGAGCGATCAACATCGGGGCCCCCAGGGACAGGAGCATTGTAAGTGTTGCATCATCAGCTGTTTTTAACAAGTCAGATGTCTTGCTCTTCATTTGTGACCATATACCAAATCCTATAGCTGCGCACCCACTCAACTACAGTGTGTGAAAGAAAGAGAAAAAAGTTTATTTGGTGCTCATTCATCATCAATCAGTAAATTGTCACTCAATAAATGTCATTTACTTACAGTGAGGCAGCTGGAGAAGATGGAAACAAGCTTTAAACATGTTGTCACCTTCATGTTTTGTTTTGGTCTGTGGTGAAGAGATGTGACAAGACAAACTAGGCTGTTGTTTTCCGATTATAAACACAATACCCTTACGAAATGGAAATTGATATTTATGATCAATATATTATATGGTGTAAATATACTGAAAATATATATGAAATAATATATTACAATATACTGAATTGCTGCTTTTCATATATTTGAAAAACATGCGACAATATATTTACTAATATATCATGTATGTAATTTTATTTTCAGTAATATCACATTCACTTTCTCTACCAGAAAATCTTTTATATTATCCCTATACCTCCCTGTTCTAGCTTGTAACAAACTGTTGCTTCAAGCGATAATGCCTTATTATCTAAATCGCTTGTACTCCTCACGTCAGTCGATAAAAGCGCCTGCTAAGATGTAAGCCTGTTCCTGTCCAAGTTCTTGACCAACTAAATTAAGTCGCAGATAACCATTTATCTACATTTATCCGCTAATGAAACTTAATTATTAGATGTCTGTTCTACTAGCGGTGCCTACTTTTTTGTGCCACTAGAGGACCCTCTTGTGCCATAGACAAATCAACCCAAGTAGACTGAGCAGCAGTAGTCCTCACATGCCTTTTGACTAACTATGGTCTCCCTAGTGAGTTACTCTTTTTAGGTTTGAAAGTAGAATGAAAAATCTCCTTTTAGTTCACTACATCTGTTCTCGAGTCAACAACTCACTTTTACTACACTTTTCTGTACTTTTACTCAAGTACTAGTACTGTTTGCTTAGTTCAGTATATTAAATTTGTTCATTTTTAATTTTTTTGCCCAAAAATATGCCATATTAAATTCAGCTCTGCTTTACTCAAATCAGAACTTTCTCTCACATGTAAAGACAGATTTCAAGCTATTGCCCTGTTGTTGTTAGTATTTTCTTAAAGGTGGATTTCCTGTCATCATTTTGGTAATTGACATGAGAAGTTGATCAGTTTCCTTCAGTGTGATTCTACTAATTGAAAACTAACACTAACACAATTTTATTTTATGGGCTCAACAAAAATAATTGAGACTACATGGACATTTAGTGCATCTAGAAATTCATTTGTTGCACCGCAGGAACATGTAGGCGAACTGCTAAAAAGTGAGAGATGACCCATTACAATGGTTACTAAATATAGATTCCCTTAGATTCTTCAGATTTAGAATATAGGCTGTTTCAATATGGTAGTACTGTAAAAAATTCCAGTCATATTCAGTTTTGTATGTTAGGTTTTTAACTTAAGTTTAACAGTTTTATAAAAAAAAGTAGTGTGTAAACGTGCAAATGAACCTGTAAGTACACAGAGTTTTGGTGGTGGTTAATGTGTCTGATTGAGAAAACAATTATTTTAAGTTCATGTTAAAAAACAAGACTTTTAGATCTCTAAAGGTCTAGTATTTTTAAGTCTTTATCCTGGAATTTGCTCATTACATTAAAACTGGCTAAACTAATGTTCACATATATGTCAAATCCATTCAAAGAAATTCCTTTTGTGTCAAGTGGAACAATATCATACTCACATCAGTGGAATACAGCCTGAGAGATCTGCAGCAGTATCAAACAGTTCCTGATGATACTAACATAGATGTCTTTGATCTACTGGCTCTTAAGCATTCTCACCACATCCACCCTCATTTAAACTCATGCTTTGCACTAACAGAAGATATTTTTAAAAGTGTTAAGTTCTCACACCACCACAAATGAACAAGATAGTCTACATGCAAAAGAAATGCTGTACCAATCACAATAACCACAAAGGTCCTGCAGTGAGAGTAGGCGAGTCAACAATAGATGTAGATAAACTTAACGCATTCAGTTATGTACAGAGTCCATATAAAGTATTTGCACACTTAAGGCACAATTAAAAATATACATGTCTTGCATTATATCATTATATCCAAGCAGACTTTCACACTCAAAGTTTGAGTTGTTGTTCGTTTGAGAAAAATTGTTTGGTATTTTAGATATAATGCAATGAATGGCATATTTTATATATAAGAGGTCGCGTTAACCAAAATTTTTTTTTTTGCAATGAGGGAAAAATCTGAAGGCCGTCCATCATTTTGACAGATTACACTGAGGCTGATGTAACTTGTAACTGTAATTCCCACCCCTGTCCAGTTGGTGGTGAGTGCGCTCCAGTGTGGCAGCAGAGCGCAAATTCAGTCTCCAGAATAAAATGAAAACAATGCGTTTGATTACACACAGGCGAGCCAAAGCTACTTGAAGGCGAGCCTGCAACCTTTAGCCAAAAAAGCTAACGGCTAATGCTAACTGGCGGTACACAGGGAGGAGTTTTGAACAGCGACAGGATAGGCTGAGAGGTGCCGCACGTGATTAAGTTGGCCGTTACGCTTTCTCCAATGGTAAGAGATACAGACCCTCTTATCTCCCTATAATAATACGATCTTTGGGCGAGCACCCACTGTAAGTCCATTTTATAATAATAAAGTTATAATACTTATACTTACATAATTAAGTTTCTAATTCAGTTGGTAAATGGTTTGTTTTGTTATTTTTCTCGCTGACTATCAAGTTTATGGTCAACGAATGGCTTTTCTGAGGTAACGTTATAATGTTTGTGACATTGTTTCCAATACTGATTTAACTGATTAAGACATGATGTAGATTTCGGTAAGCTACTGTATCTTTCAACATATTTTCTGATGTTCATTCATGTTTATTTCGTTCTGTAAAGTAGTAAAGAGGAAGGGATGATCACGTTCACTCATGAGCCACTACAACTGTTAAAGATGAAAACTAAAAAGTGACGCGGTCTTTGTTCAACTTTCTTTTCATAATGTAAATAAATGCATAGCCTAGGCCCATTTGTTTATTCTGTAAGCGCATGAATAAGAATTAAAATGTAGACGAAAAAAGAAACTATTAAACGTCTTATCATTAAAATCTAAAAAAATAAATAAAATGACTGGTAATAATTGATTATGATGGAATTTTTACTACGGGCAGTGCGACCTTTGTTTATATATATATATATATATAAATATATGCCACAATTCTGACATCGATACCATGTGGAAAAACTGCCATAAAGATATTTTTAATATTATCTTATTATATTAATATTATCTCATAATTTGGCAGCAGGTATATGATCTGCTGTAATTTTAAGACCTGACTTTAAGACCTACATATATATATATATACACACACACACACACTATATATATATATATATATATATATATATATATATATATATATATATAATATATATAAGGAACACATTCTAACAGCGACACCAGCAGCTAAAGTTAAAGCGGGAGTCTGGGTCTCTCTTGCCTCCCCTGAACCCACTGAGTTTTAACAGACCCCTAAAGCGTGCGGTGGGTTTAGAGGGGGGTAATTAAAAATGAATGGAGGAAAGTCACGTGAAAGGATGCAAAACCTCCACTGTGTAACTGGGACATGAATTTACATTTGATCTACAGAAAAAAAAGAAAGAAAAGAAAACAAGTGAGGATTTTACCGCCAGTTAGCATTAGCCGTTAGCTTTTTTGGCTAAAGGTTGCAGGCTCGCCTTCAAGTAGCTTTGGCTCGCCTGTGTGTAATCAAACGCATCGTTTTCATTTTATTCTGGAGACTGAATTTGCGCTCTGCTGCCACACTGGAGCGCACTCACCACCAACTGGACAGGGGTGGGAATTACAGTTACAAGTTACATCAGCCTCAGTGTAATCTGTCAAAATGATGGACGGCCTTCAGATTTTTCCATCATTGCAAAAAAAAATTTTTTGGTTAACGCGACCTCTTATATATAAAATATGCCATTCATTGCATTATATCTAAAATACCAAACAATTTTTCTCAAACGAACAACAACTCAAACTTTGAGTGTGAAAGTCTGCTTGGATATAATGATATAATGCAAGACATGTATATTTTTAATTGTGCCTTAAGTGTGCAAATACTTTATATGGACTCTGTACATAACTGAATGCGTTAAGTTTATCTACATCTATTGTTGACTCGCCTACTCTCACTGCAGGACCTTTGTTTGTGGTTATTGTGATTGGTACAGCATTTCCTTTGCATGTAGACTACCTTGTTCATTTGTGGTGGTGTGAGAACTTAACACTTTTAGAAGAATCTTCTGTTAGTGCAAAGCATGAGTTTAAATGAGGGTGGATGTGGTGAGAATGCTTAAGAGCCAGTAGATCAAAGACATCTATGTTAGTATCATCAGGAACTGTTTGATACTGCTGCAGATCTCTCAGGCTGTATTCCACTGATGTGAGTATGATATTGTTCCACTTGACACAAAAGGAATTTCTTTGAATGGATTTGACATATATGTGAACATTAGTTTAGCCAGTTTTAATGTAATGAGCAAATTCCAGGATAAAGACTTAAAAATACTAGACCTTTAGAGATCTAAAAGTCTTGTTTTTTAACATGAACTTAAAATAATTGTTTTCTCAATCAGACACATTAACCACCACCAAAACTCTGTGTACTTACAGGTTCATTTGCACGTTTACACACTACTTTTTTTATAAAACTGTTAAACTTAAGTTAAAAACCTAACATACAAAACTGAATATGACTGGAATTTTTTACAGTACTACCATATTGAAACAGCCTATATTCTAAATCTGAAGAATCTAAGGGAATCTATATTTAGTAACCATTGTAATGGGTCATCTCTCACTTTTTAGCAGTTCGCCTACATGTTCCTGCGGTGCAACAAATGAATTTCTAGATGCACTAAATGTCCATGTAGTCTCAATTATTTTTGTTGAGCCCATAAAATAAAATTGTGTTAGTGTTAGTTTTCAATTAGTAGAATCACACTGAAGGAAACTGATCAACTTCTCATGTCAATTACCAAAATGATGACAGGAAATCCACCTTTAAGAAAATACTAACAACAACAGGGCAATAGCTTGAAATCTGTCTTTACATGTAAGAGAAAGTTCTGATTTGAGTAAAGCAGAGCTGAATTTAATATGGCATATTTTTGGGCAAAAAAATTAAAAATGAACAAATTTAATATACTGAACTAAGCAAACAGTACTAGTACTTGAGTAAAAGTACAGAAAAGTGTAGTAAAAGTGAGTTGTTGACTCGAGAACAGATGTAGTGAACTAAAAGGAGATTTTTCATTCTACTTTCAAACCTAAAAAGAGTAACTCACTAGGGAGACCATAGTTAGTCAAAAGGCATGTGAGGACTACTGCTGCTCAGTCTACTTGGGTTGATTTGTCTATGGCACAAGAGGGTCCTCTAGTGGCACAAAAAAGTAGGCACCGCTAGTAGAACAGACATCTAATAATTAAGTTTCATTAGCGGATAAATGTAGATAAATGGTTATCTGCGACTTAATTTAGTTGGTCAAGAACTTGGACAGGAACAGGCTTACATCTTAGCAGACGCTTTTATCGACTGACGTGAGGAGTACAAGCGATTTAGATAATAAGGCATTATCGCTTTCTCCAATGGTAAGAGATACAGACCCTCTTATCTCCCTATAATAATACGATCTTTGGGCGAGCACCCACTGTAAGTCCATTTTATAATAATAAAGTTATAATACTTATACTTACATAATTAAGTTTCTAATTCAGTTGGTAAATGGTTTGTTTTGTTATTTTTCTCGCTGACTATCAAGTTTATGGTCAACGAATGGCTTTTCTGAGGTAACGTTATAATGTTTGTGACATTGTTTCCAATACTGATTTAACTGATTAAGACATGATGTAGATTTCGGTAAGCTACTGTATCTTTCAACATATTTTCTGATGTTCATTCATGTTTATTTCGTTCTGTAAAGTAGTAAAGAGGAAGGGATGATCACGTTCACTCATGAGCCACTACAACTGTTAAAGATGAAAACTAAAAAGTGACGCGGTCTTTGTTCAACTTTCTTTTCATAATGTAAATAAATGCATAGCCTAGGCCCATTTGTTTATTCTGTAAGCGCATGAATAAGAATTAAAATGTAGACGAAAAAAGAAACTATTAAACGTCTTATCATTAAAATCTAAAAAAATAAATAAAATGACTGGTAATAATTGATTATGATGGAATTTTTACTACGGGCAGTGCGACCTTTGTTTATATATATATATATATATAAATATATGCCACAATTCTGACATCGATACCATGTGGAAAAACTGCCATAAAGATATTTTTAATATTATCTTATTATATTAATATTATCTCATAATTTGGCAGCAGGTATATGATCTGCTGTAATTTTAAGACCTGACTTTAAGACCTACATATATATATATATACACACACACACACACTATATATATATATATATATATATATATATAATATATATAAGGAACACATTCTAACAGCGACACCAGCAGCTAAAGTTAAAGCGGGAGTCTGGGTCTCTCTTGCCTCCCCTGAACCCACTGAGTTTTAACAGACCCCTAAAGCGTGCGGTGGGTTTAGAGGGGGGTAATTAAAAATGAATGGAGGAAAGTCACGTGAAAGGATGCAAAACCTCCACTGTGTAACTGGGACATGAATTTACATTTGATCTACAGAAAAAAAAGAAAGAAAAGAAAACAAGTGAGGATTTTACCGCCAGTTAGCATTAGCCGTTACACTTTTTTGGCTAAAGGTTGCAGGCTCGCCTTCAAGTAGCTTTGGCTCGCCTGTGTGTAATCAAACGCATCGTTTTCATTTTATTCTGGAGACTGAATTTGCGCTCTGCTGCCACACTGGAGCGCACTCACCACCAACTGGACAGGGGTGGGAATTACAGTTACAAGTTACATCAGCCTCAGTGTAATCTGTCAAAATGATGGACGGCCTTCAGATTTTTCCATCATTGCAAAAAAAATTTTTTTGGTTAACGCAACCTCTTATATATAAAATATGCCATTCATTGCATTATATCTAAAATACCAAACAACTTTTCTCAAACGAACAACAACTCAAACTTTGAGTGTGAAAGTCTGCTTGGATATAATGATATAATGCAAGACGTATTTTTAATATTTTTAATTGTGCCTTAAATGTGCAAATACTTTATATGGACTCTGTACATAACTGAATGCGTTAAGTTTATCTGCATCTATTGTTGACTCGCCTACTCTCACTGCAGGACCTTTGTTTGTGGTTATTGTGATTGGTACAGCATTTCCTTTGCATGTAGACTACCTTGTTCATTTGTGGTGGTGTGAGAACTTAACACTTTTAGAAGAATCTTCTGTTGGTGGGTAGTGCAAAGCATGAGTTTAAATGAGGGTGGATGTGGTGAGAATGCTTAAGAGCCAGTAGATCAAAGACATCTATGTTAGTATCATCAGGAACTGTTTGATACTGCTGCAGATCTCTCAGGCTGTATTCCACTGATGTGAGTATGATATTGTTCCACTTGACACAAAAGGAATTTCTTTGAATGGATTTGACATATATGTGAACATTAGTTTAGCCAGTTTTAATGTAATGAGCAAATTCCAGGATAAAGACTTAAAAATACTAGACCTTTAGAGATCTAAAAGTCTTGTTTTTTAACATGAACTTAAAATAATTGTTTTCTCAATCAGACACATTAACCACCACCAAAACTCTGTGTACTTACAGGTTCATTTGCACGTTTACACACTACTTTTTTTTATAAAACTGTTAAACTTAAGTTAAAAACCTAACATACAAAACTGAATATGACTGGAATTTTTTACAGTACTACCATATTGAAACAGCCTATATTCTAAATCTGAAGAATCTAAGGGAATCTATATTTAGTAACCATTGTAATGGGTCATCTCTCACTTTTTAGCAGTTCGCCTACATGTTCCTGCGGTGCAACAAATGAATTTCTAGATGCACTAAATGTCCATGTAGTCTCAATTATTTTTGTTGAGCCCATAAAATAAAATTGTGTTAGTGTTAGTTTTCAATTAGTAGAATCACACTGAAGGAAACTGATCAACTTCTCATGTCAATTACCAAAATGATGACAGGAAATCCACCTTTAAGAAAATACTAACAACAACAGGGCAATAGCTTGAAATCTGTCTTTACATGTGAGAGAAAGTTCTGATTTGAGTAAAGCAGAGCTGAATTTAATATGGCATATTTTTGGGCAAAAAAAATTAAATTAAATTAAAAAGAGAGTCTACATAAAAAACAACAATGCTCTTCCCTCAAATCTCAACTTTTTCAGCCACTCTTAACCTTTCGTAACCTGTTTTAAACCATTTGTGTTATCTTCCCTGACCTAAGCATGAGCCTTTACTGACTATAATCTAGGTCATTAGTCACAAGAACAAGTGATTAGTAATTTCAGAGTCTCCTTTGGTGTCCACAGGGAAGCAAATTTATTGCATTCAAAGCAAATGGCAAAGACAAATATGATCTGACTTGAGGACATACTTTGAAACAAGTAACAAAAACTATGAAGATTGACAATCATATTGACTGGATATTTCCAGAGCAGTCCTAAAATGTTTTATCACCTATATTAAAGTAAAACATAATCTTGCATCCATTAAAATAATCCATATACATTTCAAAGCTACTTCACACTGACGACCAAATGCATGATGTAAACAGACACTGGAGTAGTTTGAAACCGTTAAGACTTTGGCATGTGAATTTCTGATTCCTGCTCTGCAGTTTCATGCAGTATTTTCCCAGCTGTTCTCATCATGATATCACAGTTTAATGTATTAGCAGCCACACATCACACAAAAGGAAACCTGTCCCATTTCATTCAATCCCTGAGGGGCCTGTATGTGTAACTGAAATGTTGGTTATTCATTTTAAGGGGCTTATGCTGGATTCTTACTGTTTGGTTGGAATTTCATAGTATATACTGGCTGTACACTTGTGTAAGAGTCTCTCTTCCAGTGTATGTGTGTGTAAGAGAGAGAAAGACAGAGAGAGGGAGTGCATGTGTGTGAATGTTTGCCTTCAAGTATGAGTGTTTGTTGAGAGAGGATGATTAACATCCACAGCCGCTCTGTCCATCAGGGGGCGTGTCTTGCAGACTCGGGCCTTTGTGATTGGTTAACATGCTGGGGTCTCCGTCCAAGCTCTCGTTCATTTTGTCACAGATGATGTCGACCAGCCGCTCAAACACCTGCTTGACGTTAATGTTATCCTTTGCACTTGCCTCAAAAAACTGGAAGCCTGCAAAAAGATGGCAAAGAAAGAGAGAAACGGAAGAGGAGGTATGTTGAGTTATATTTATACACATAAAATTATTAAAATATTTTAATAAAACTGTATGGTTTATTACCCCAAAAATATAATTTTTACAAGCAGAATAAAAACATTCTTAACATATAATTAGTGGCTGGCCGATATTTGTCATTAAGTTTTCTGTTTGGCCGATAAGAGTCAAAAGCGGACTCACAGGAGTTTCCCATTCTCCATCTTCATTCATTTACTGCCTTTGTTTAAACTAAAGTCACCATGAAATCAAAATGGACAATTCTTATTTTTTATGAAATATTGCAGATATATTCCATTTCATGCCGACTTCAACAGTTCTAATAAATGAAACGCAAATGCTATAATACCTTTTTCCCCATATACTGTCGGAAAAAAGCTTTTATATAATTTAAACAATTTTTAAAATATCTAATAAACATTAAATGCCAACAAACCTCACAAACATCTGCAAATCCAGCTGTTAGATCTTATAGTGTTACAATATCAGTGTTTCTTCATAAAATATAATGTTTATTTTACAGATTTTTATAAAGTTAAAAAAAAATTATAGGGATGATAGGGAATATACCATTTTTAAAGGACTGAGCATGGTGAAAAAAAAAAATTGTGGGGAGGGAAAAAAAAACTAAAACATATCTCGTTATTTTACATATACATATTAAGTCGTTATTTCGAGATACTGTTATATCAACATAAGTCGTTATTACGACATATCTCGTTATTTCAAGATATTAAGTTGTTATTTCGAGATATTAAGTCGTTATTTCAACATAAGTCGTTATTACGATATATCTCGTTATTTCAAGATATTAAGTCGTTATTACGACATAAGTCGTTATTTCAACATAATATCTTGTTATTTCAAGTTATGAAGTCATTATTTCGACATAAGTCGTTATTACGAAATAATATCTCGTTATTTCAAGATATTAAGTTGCTATTTCGAGATATTAAGTCGTTATTGCAACATAATATCTCGTTATTACAACAATATCTCGTTATTTCGAGATATTAAGTAGTTATTTCGACATAAATCGTTATTTCAACATAATATCTCGTTATTGTGTATCAAGTGTAATAAAAGACGCACACTATTCAATGTCTTCAGTGGCGCAACAGTAACGTGTTGGCTCGCAATTCTAGTTTTTACTGCAATCACCGCGGTTTCGAATCCGCCTTTTGCTGAGTTCGCTCTTCTCTATTTTCCCATCACATATCAGAAAGGCATTTATTTTCAATACAAATGAAAACGATGTTCTAAAAGTGGAAATAACCTGCCTAATGAGGCACAAAGAGGAGAACAGACGCGCCTTTCTGATATGTGATGGGAAAATAGAGAAGAGCGAACTTGGCAAAAGGCGTATTCGAAACCGCGTTGATTGCAGTAAAAGCTGGAATTGCAAAGCCAACACGTTACTGTTGCGCCACTGAAACATTGAATAATTTCTTTCTGTCTTTTCTTTTTTCCAAATAAGGCTCTGCAGCCCAGAGGAAATTCAGATTGTGACGTGCCATGCACTGGGTCCAAAATTCTGTCAATATTCAACTTAACATGTCATCCCACACCTGTATGGTTTTTTTTATTTTTTTTTTATGTGGAACAAAGAAAAATGTATTTTTGAAGAATATCCATGCAACTCAATGTCATATAATGGAAATGCATGGGGTCTGAAAAACTACAAAATTGACAAGAAAGGTAAAAGTATTATAAAAGTAGCACATACAACTACATTAAAAAAAAAAAAAAAAAATGCATAATGGCACAGCCAATAAAATTCACCCACCATTGGGAGGGATTGCAAACAAAAGTTAATTCTGGACCCTTGCATGATTAAGTCTATTTACAGGCTCATATATGTGTAGCTGATGTTTTCTTTTGTCCTGTAACATACCTAGCTCATTAGCCAGTCTTTGCCCGTCCTCTCTGGCCACCATTCTGTCGTCCTCCAGATCACATTTGTTCCCCACCAGAATCACCTGAGCGTTGTCCCATGAGTACGTTTTAATCTGAGTTGCCCTGGAAAACACATACATACACAAATTCAGTTAATTTCGAACTGACATGCTCTATGTGGCCGTTATAAAAAATGTGGCACTTCAACAAGGAACATTCAACATTTCAATCACTCTCACTTTGAGTTACTACCTAAGGGTCATAGCAGATTGGTATTAAATAAAAGAAGTCTGACTCTGGGACTTTAGCGTCCTTATAGGACTAACTCACCAGTCCTGCACGGCGTAGAAGGATTCTTGGTTAGTGATGTCATACATTAACAGAAAGCCCATGGCCCCTCTGTAATATGCTGTGGTTATGGTTCGGTACCTCTCCTGCCCTGCTGTGTCCTGACAAACAACATACAAACATCCTGAATACATCTAAGCATTACTTTCTAAAACACTGTATAGCAGAAACCATATGGATTGCAGAAAGAATTCATTGCTTTATATGCTTTGAGCCTGTCAACCTCATGAGCTGGTTTTCTCAATGGTTAGTTGTTGTTATTTCTTGCTAGAAGAATGTAATATTTCAGTGAGTGCTGAAAATAAATAGGATATTTCACTATTAATTATGTGCAAAATTTTGAGGAATAAGCCATATAGAGAGAGAGAGAATATATATATATATATATATATATATATATATATATATATATATTTATATATTTACAGTATCTCACAGAATTGAGTACACATTTTTGTAAATATTTTATTATATCTTTTCATGTAACAACACAGAAGAAATGACACTTTGTTACAATGTAAAGTAGTAAGTGTACAGCTTGTATAACAGTGTAAATTTGCTGTCACCTCAAAATAACTCAGCACAGCCATTAAAGGGTTAGTTCACCCAAAAATGAAAATATTTTTTGTGCACAAAAAACAAAATAACGACTTGTATAGTGATGGCCGATTTAAAAAAACTGCTTCATGAAGCTTTGGAACGTTATGAATCTTTTGTGTCGAATCAGCGGTTCAGAGCGCCAAAGTCATGTGATTTCAGCAGTTTGGCGGTTTGACACGCGATCCGAATCATGATTCGACACATAAGATTCATAACGCTCTGAAGCTTAATGAAGCAGTTTTTTTTTAAATCAGCCATTACTATATAAAACGTTATTTTGTTTTTTTGGTGCACAAATAATATTCTTGTTGCTTTATAATATTAATATTGAACCACTGTACTCACATGAACTGATTTAAATATGTTTTTAGTACATTTCTGGATCTTGAGAGAGGAAATGTCATTGCTGGCTATGCAGGCCTCACTGAGCCATCGGATTTCAACAAAAATATCTTAATTTGCGTTCCGAAGATTAACGAAGGTCTTACGGGTGTGGAACGGCATGAGGGTGAGTAATGAATGGAATTATTGTCATTTTTGGGTGAACTAACCCTTTAATGTCTAAACCGCTGGCCACAAAAGTGATTACACCCCTAAGTAAAAATGTCCAAATTGGGCCCAAAGTGTCAATATTTTGTGTGGCCACCATTATTTTCCAGCACTGCCTTAATCCTCTTGGGCATGGAGTTCACCAGAGCTTCACAGGTTGCCACTGGAGTCCTCTTCCACTCCTCCATGATGACATCACAGAGCTGGTGGATGTTAGAGACCTTGCGCTCCTCCACCTTCTGTTTGAGGATGCCCCAGAGATGCTCAATAGGGTTTAGGTACCCTCAGCTTCTTTAGCAAGGCAGTGGTCGTCTTGGAGGTGTGTTTGGGGTCGTTATCATGTTGGAATACTGCCCTGCGGCCCAGTCTCCGAAGGGAGGGGATCATGCTCTGCTTCAGTATGTCACAGTACATGTTGGCATTCATGGTTCCCTCAATGAACTGTAGCTCCCCAGTGCCGGCAACACTCATGCAGCCCCAGACCATGACACTCCCACCACCATGCCTGACTGTAGGCAAGACACACTTGTCTTTGTACTCCCCACCTGGTTGCCGCCACACACACTTGACACCATCTGAACCAAATAAGTTTATCTTGG
The DNA here is from genome assembly GCA_037101425.1 of Elopichthys bambusa. Taxonomy (NCBI): domain Eukaryota; kingdom Metazoa; phylum Chordata; class Actinopteri; order Cypriniformes; family Xenocyprididae; genus Elopichthys; species Elopichthys bambusa. Next base: position 34,862,424 of record CM074436.1, read on the forward strand.
TCTCATCAGACCACAGGACATGGTTCCAGTAATCCATGTCCTTAGTCTGCTTGTCTTCAGCAAAGTGTTTGCGGGCTTTCTTGTGCATCATCTTTAGAAGAGGCTTCCTTCTGGAACGACAGCCATGCAGACCAATTTGATGCAGTGTGCGGCGTATGGTCTGAGCACTGACAGGCTGACCCCTTACCGCTTCAACCTCTGCAGCAATGCTGGCAGCACTCATACGTCTATTTCCTGGATATGACGCTGAGCACGTGCACTCAACTTCTTTGGTTGACCATGGCGAGGCCTGTTCTGAGTGGAACCTGTCCTGTTAAACTGCTGGATGGTCTTGGCCACCGTGCTGCAGCTCAGTTTCAGGGTCTTGGCAGTCTTCTAATAGCCTACGCCATCTTTATGTAGAGCAACAATTCTTTTTTTCAGATCCTCAGAGTTCTTTGCCATGAGGTGCCATGTTTAACTTCCAGTGACCAGTATGAGAGAGTGAGAGCGATAACACCAAATTTAACACACCTGCTCCTCATTCACACCTGAGACCTTGTGACACTAACGAGTCACGTGACACCGGAGAGAGAAAATGGCTAATTGGTCCCAATTTGGACATTTTTACTTAGGGGTGTACTCCCTTTTGTGGCCAGTGGTTTAGACATGAATGGCTGTGTGTTGAGTTATTTTGAGGTGACAGCAAATTTACACTGTTATACAAGCTGTACACTTACTACTTTACATTGTAGCAAAGTATCATTTCTTCAGTGTTGTCACATGAAAAGATATAATAAAATATTTACAAAAATGTGAGGGGTGTACTCACTTCTGTGAGATACTGTATATTCACTCACTCACACACACACACACACACACACACACACACACCAATCTTAGCAACCACTATTAGCAACGTAAACGGTTTGTTCTTTATTTATATTGTTCACTGAAGCTTACTGTATTATATAGAAGAGTATTGTGAGAAAGAGATTGATTGAACAAGTTTATTACCTGCATTCAGATTTAGCATTTTCCCTTCAGGTCAGTCCTATGTTAATAATAAAAAAATATGTTTAAATGTCCGCTGCAATATCTTGTCCTTTCTAACAGTTCTGAAAGCGCTAGTCAAAGCATTTGTCAGCAGCGTCTTGTTCCGTGTTCACAACAATTCAGTCTTTTCAATGTAAAAGTCTTCGCTACTGACTGACACACTCATAAAGACAGTCTTTGCCGCCATCTAATGGTGTAATAATGTAACTTCTGTTGCCGTTCACAGTCAGGGACTATTTTTTTTCTGGCGGAAGGAAGGCTTTTAGTGATTTTACTTCATGAAAGTTGCATTGAGAAATATTTTTGTATTGTGTGGTAACCGTTTTATAAAAGCAATAAGGTACTCGAGGCTAGTGCTGTATCATGAATAAGTCACGGCTGAATATATATATATATATATATATATATATATATATATATATACACACACATACACACTAACTAAAATAACTAACTTAGGCCTAAAGTTAGTAAAGTGTAATTATTTTCATTTCTGTAGCTATCTACATATATTTTTAATAAAACATTTTAATACATGTAAAATGCCATGTGGAGACTTATGTAAACAATTTTGAGTGATGAAGAAAATGATGTGTTTAATAATAGTTTTAATCCTTGCTTACTCACAAAGGAGGGATCACATAACTTGTCTAATTACGTCTTTAGGAAACTTAATGGGCAAATAAAAAGTGCATTAAAAATCACAGCGATATTGACAATGTTAGATCATTTTATATTGCCAGCAAAGTCAATGCAAATGTATCTTGACTATTTGATAAATTCTGTTAATGTAAGTCTAAGTGTAAAACTAATTATTATAAGTAAATGCAATGCAAAGGAAACAGAGTCAGGGGTTTATAGGTTAATAGCCATGTTAATCTGGTAACTAGGCAACGTTTGTTTAGTTTCCATGATACTGAAAAGCCTTGACTTGATTTACAATGCTGTGACCTCACCTATTGAGGTTCCCATGGTAACTCTTGGTTTGGGCAGCTGTTAGAGGGTTATATATATGTATGTATTGTATTTTAGGGGAAGAACTGAATTCAAACTAATGGGAGCTTAATAAAAGCCTCAGCCCCTTCTTTCAACAGAGATAAGATGTGCTAGCTGCAATACACACACGCACAAGCACGCACACACGCACACACACACACACGCACACACACACACTTTATTCTGATCTGAAAGCAACTTTTATAGTCGGGAAATGTCAATGAAATGATTCTTCAAGGTCCATGACTGTGTCAATACAGCAGTTAAATCTACAGAGCACTGTGATGACTAATCCAATGTAATGTGTAATATTTGCTCTTCCCTCATAGAGAAATGCCACAAATTACATTCGCCCTTGCCTTTAAATGATGAACTCCTCCTTTAATAAACAGAGTACATGCAAATGTATACATGCACATACTGCATATGGTACTTTCAACAAATATATGGTACACTTTAGTGTCCCAAGAGTTTATAAAGAGCTCCCCAAGTTTTTTTTATTTATTTTTTGCTATATAATAGTTCATATATAATATACTTTTATATAGCATAAAATTAACATTGCATGAAAAGATGCTAGTTTTAAACACCCTTAAGCTCTTAAAATAAGGTTCCATCTCAGAGGTCTTGACCTGAACTTTGAACTGAATCTAACAGTTATATTCATACAAGAATGACATTATTTTGACCTAATCTGTTAAATGGATAATTTATTTTAGTAATCCACTTTAGACATTCTACTTACTGTAAGTCACTTTGCAAAGCTGTAAACTAGCAGTCATTAGATTATCAGTGGACTGTCTGCTTAATATCTGCTAAAACTTTATTTTGTTGCTCCTCAACAGACATTCTACCGACTATAAGTAAATTTGCAAGTACGTCAACTTATTCTAACCCCATCCCTAACACCTAACAGTCTACAATACTCTAATGAGAGTTACTTGACATGTAGTTACAAAGTTACTTATAGTTAGTAGAATGTCTAAAAAAAAAATAAAAAATAGCAACACAAGCACCATTTGATTAGTTTACTTCATACTCACTGCTATAGAAATATTGTCAATAAAACATGACTGATTAACTAAACATCTCCAACACTTAGTAAAGAGCAATGTGGCTCCTCCCCACCCACTAAATACACCACACACATGTACACATTACAAGGCTTGGCCTGCTCTCTGGGATCTTGACAACAGAAGAAGGAAACCAACATCAGTGAGGATTTAATGCAGTGGTTCTCTCAGTCATGACACCTCTCTAAGTAGTTTGTAACACACATTTTATTAATGAGAAATATAAATGTAATTGGGTTTGGTTTTGGCAGACTAGACACGCCGCTGCTGCAGCTGCTGTAACTGCAGAGAGTGTACGCAGACACGCTCTGATAAACCAAAAGAAATACAGAGAAGAACACCTGCTGAAGCTGCTACTGCTGCGGAGCAAGTACGAAGATTGCTCTGCTAAACCCTAAGATTATATGATAGTAAAACGTGCTGCTGCAAGACAAAAGAGACCCTGTAGCAGATTTAGACAGGTGTTGCTGGGGAGGAGGAGGGCTATAGACGTAGCATGCAGGCTGAGCTCCATCTAGTTGGACCAGAAAATAAAGGCAAGAGTAGATAGTAAGAAGCAACTGGTTGGCTGGGACAACACTAAATACAATGAATCTGGATTGATCCTGAAATTTTCTCTTTTGAATCGTTTTTGAGCTTTAACAGCAGATGGCGCTCTAGGCTAGTTTTTAACCGCACACTCAAATGCTCACGAAGAAGAGTGCTGGAGAACGCTCGTGTGTTCAGCGGAGTCATATAAGTGGTTAAATATACTTGCACCTCGGCTCAGAATGCTTTTATGACGTGAGATTAATGTAAACACAGCCCACTGTGAACACCCTTCAACCTTTTCGAACTTTATGAATGATTATTTTAGGTTTAAGTGGTGTGTGTAAAGGAGCTGGAAGCAAGCAGAGTACGGGTGTTTCTAAAGCACATAGCGCCATCTGCTGTTAAAAACTAATCTCTCAAATCGCTTTGAGAGAGAATCACGATACAATCGGAAAATATCAGAATCGCTCCAGATTCTTGGTATCGCAAATCGAGAATCGATGTATTGTCCCAGCCCTACAAGACAGCCAACAAACTTTTATATGGTAAACACTTTTGGTATAACATTGGGTCGCCACTTGATATCCAATGTAACATATGCACTGCGCACTAAAGCAAAACCAGTATCTAATGTTTGATAAAGCATCAGCACAATATGATACAACAATTGGGACTGTGCCATCAGCTGTGCATCAGCCTTGACATTTCCTGTAGCTTTTCTATTCAATCATTCTTACAATTTTAAATTTTTGGTGGGTAATAAAAAAAACAAAAAACCTTTTTCTTCTTAAGTCATTCCAAAAATCATGGCAACGGATGTTGGTAGGTTTACATATATCCCAGCCACTGCACTAGCCATTATTTTTAATCAAAGGAGACATAGGCATCTTATCCAAGCATTTATGGCAAAGAAAGCCCCTTATACTTGGGAGCTGCCATGTATGAGGTGTTTCTGGGTGTTTCTCCCTCCTATCTGCTTTGAGGTCTTGATAAATTCACATTGTGGCATTTCATTTGTTGTTTAGAATCCAGTAGTTCTGTAATACTTTTGCCTTTTATGAATTTAATGAAGAGCTCTCGTCTTCTGTCCAAACACACCGCGTCCTCTTTAAAGAATTTGTACATATGCCAGGTGACCTGTAAATGCGAAAAACTCTTTCCATTGCAGTTTTGCGAAATATTTCTTTTTCGAATTGCCTGAAAAACCACCTCATAGGATTGTAATAACTTTTTTGCGATATATGAGAGTTTTTGCGAAACTGACGTGTTTCCATTGGGCGTATTTCCAATCCGTAATTTCAATTTGTGCATTTCAAAGGGTAATGGAAACGCGGCTACAGTTTGACTTGATGGTGAACTCTGTTGACTTGGGCCAGCAAGCAACTACATAGAACACACTAACAGCCACATGTGCTAAAAAAAATTCAGAATACCATATTACATAGCAACGTTCTGGCAACTTACCCACAATCCTAGCATTGGGTCCACAAGATTTACACATGCAATGTAAAAATCTAGTGAATAGATTATATTGTAGTTCTATTCTAGTCAATCTCAGATTACTGGAAGCAGAGAGGAGTTGTTCTGTGGTGGGTTATCAGCGCACAAGTGTATTCTGGGAAAATGCTACTCAACACCTCTGAGATGTTCTCACCCACATCCTTTCATCAGCAGAAAGTGCTGTCGCTTCCTCTGTCAAGGAAGGCTGTGGCTGTTAACTGGCGCACAACAATAACAACTAAAATTACAGTCTCAAAACAAAGGAATTTACTGTATTTAACATAAACTGACTTAGAGAAACACTTATGCAGACACAAAAACACACACCAGATCATAAATAATTCTTTGGCAGCATTGGGCCAACTTCCTCTCTGTACTGATTAAATTAGTGATTCAGTGCAGAAGCCAGATGGATGCTGGTCTGGATGGTCAAAAAGCACAACCAATTTGATTTTATGGCTTTTATTTTCTAAAGGTTCCCTCAAAATGGATTGGGCCCTGTGCGTGTGTGTGTGTGTGTGTGTGTGTGTGCGTGCGCGCACGCTCCACAAATAATGCATAAAAATGATGGCGCCATCTGGTTTAGGTCGTACTGAATGTTTTGTAACATTAACCATCATTGCTGACACACACCAGTGAAACACACACACACGTGTGCACAAACACACTCCACCTAGATTATCTTGATAAAAGTATCATAAGTCATACTGACAAATAGTTAGTTGATCCTCTTTTCACAACATTCGACTTTAGCAATAACAAGTTTTTCTTTTCTGGCTTAAACTGTAAAATATGAATAATAACACATTTTAAAGCACTGAATTTATTCTTCCAATATACCTGCAATGAAACTGAATGCAATAAAAGCATTGCACCAAAGACTCACATAGGATTGCTCCTGTCTGCCTCGCTGCTCAGAGTGGTTTGCGTCTGTAACTCCGTATAGCTTCGATTTGAATCTCTTACTTTTATTCATTGTTGCTTATATTATTAGTACCTTATATTTAATATTGCCTACTACATTAATCTGACGTCGCTAGCTTGAAATCTTTGAATCTAAATCGCTGTTACAACGCGTTTGCATCTCGCTAGCTTGTTAACTTGTCATCAGTCTCTCGCGCGCTCCTTTTCAACGCGCTCATCAAACAGCTGTGGTAACTCGGATCAGTCTACAAACACGGTGAGTCATGTCATCCTCTCCTAGCATTGTTACCTGTTCCATTTGCCACATGTTCAGTATAGCTCTCTCTGTCAGCGACGAGGGATTTACATGTCATAAATGTAGGGAAATAGTCAGGCTGACAGAGAGAATCTCAGAATTAGAGACACGCATCCAAACTTTAATCGAGGATAGTAAGAACGCAAGGGCTTCAGATACTGTTTTGGATGCGATTAGCTTAGTGAACTCTGTACATTGTTCGGTTCCGGCTGTAGAGCCCGTGCAGCAGGGCACTTGGGTAACAGTGAGGCGGCCTAGCCGCGGAAAACACCACTTTTCCGTTCCAATAATAACATCAAACAGGTTCTCCCCACTCAGTGACGCACCCACTGAGAATCCTGTTGAAAGTGCCCTAGTTATTGGCGATTCTATCACACGGAACGTGAAAATAGAGACACCAGCCACTATAGTCACATGTTTGCCGGGAGCCAGAGCACCTGACATTAAAGCAAATTTAAAAGTGCTGGCTAATGCTAATCGTAAATACTCTAAAATTATTATTCATGTCGGCACTAATGATGTTCGACTTCGCCAGTCGGAGATCACTAAAATTAACATTAAAGAGGTGTGTGAACTCGCAAATACAATGTCAGGAGAAGTAATTTGCTCTGGTCCCCTTCCTGTTCGTCGGAGTGATGAGATAGTTAGCAGATTATCATCACTCAATGGCTGGCTGTCTAAGTGGTGTCCGCAAAATAATATAGGTTTTATAGACAATTGGAAAAGTTTTTGGGGCAGACCTGACCTGTTGAAAAGAGATGGTATTCATCCCTCTCGGGATGGTGCTGCTCTTCTCTCTAGTAATATGGCACTTAGTCTTAGAGCTGAAACATGACAAACTGTGGCCCAGGTCAGGAAGCAGACATACTGGCTAAACCGACCGTCTGCTAGCTGCCTCACGTTACAGAAGTCAGATAATTCCCAACACATAGAAACTCTTACACCTAGATATTATCACATAGAGACTGTGTCTGTACCCCGAATCAGTAAAAACAAAAAACTTCCAAACCCATTTAATGGTAAAAATTTAATTGATGTTCAACAAATAAAAAATAGAGATAGTAATGATAAACAAATGATAAAGCTTGGGTTGTTAAATATTAGATCCCTTTCATCAAAATCACTTATTGTAAATGATATTATCACAGACAGTAATCTAGATATGCTGTGTTTGACAGAAACTTGGCTAAAACCAGACGATTACATTACTTTAAATGAGTCTAGCCCTCAAGGTTATGATTATCGACACAATCCTCGTCAGAAAGGCAAAGGAGGAGGTGTTGCTGTAATTTATAGTAATATTTATAGTATTAGTCAAAAGTCTCTCAAATATAATTCCTTCGAAGTGATGGTACTTTACGTAACATTATGTAAGTTGACATTTGTGTTGGCTACTGTATACAGGCCACCAGGACACCATACAGACTTTATCAAAGAATTTGCTGATTTTCTATCGGAGTTAGTACTAGCAGCAGATAAAGTACTTGTTGTTGGTGACTTTAATATCCATGTAGATAATGAAAAAGACTCATTGGGATTGGCATTTGCAGATATTCTAAACTCTATTGGTGTTAGACAACACGTGTCAGGACCCACTCATTGTCGTAACCATACCTTAGATCTAATATTGTCATATGGAATTGATATTGATGCCGTTGAAATTCTGCAGCAGAGTGACGACATCTCAGATCATTACCTAGTCTCGTGTATACTACATTTAGTCAAAACAGCTAAACTGCCTCCCTGCCATAAATTTGGTAGAACCATCACTTCTACCACTAAAGAACGCTTTATAAATAATCTTCCTGATCAGTTTCATCGCCTTAGCATGCCAGACAGCTTAGAAGACCTCGATGTTGCAACGGAAACTATTGCCTCTGTCTTTTCAAGCACATTAGACTCAGTTGCTCCTTTGCGTTTAAAAAAGATTAAGGAAATTAATCCAACGCCGTGGTACAACGAGCACACTCAGGCCCTAAAGGTAGCAGCCAGAAAAATGGAACGCAGCTGGAAGAAAACAAAACTAGAAGTATTTCGCATTTTGTGGAGGGAGAGAATGGTTGAGTACAGAAAGGCCTTAAAATCTGCTAGATCTGCCTATTTTTCAAAACTTTTAGAAGAAAATAAACAAAACCCTAGGTATTTATTTGATACAGTGGCTAAATTAACAAGAAATAAAACTTCAACTTCTGATGTTTCCAAAGAGCACAGCAGTGATGACTTCATGAACTTCTTTACTTGCAAGATTGATAATATTAGAAAAAAAATTATAACCACGCAACCGTCTACTACAGTATTGCGTCAGACGGTGCATTGTAGTATCCCTGAGGAAAAATTCAATTCATTTACTCCTTTAAGAGAGGAAGAACTGTCTAAACTTGTTAAATCGTCAAAATCGACAACATGTATGTTAGACCCTATACCAACTAAGCTATTGAAAGAGATGCTTCCAGAGGTCATAGATCCTCTTCTTAATATCGTTAATTCATCTTTATCACTAGGATACGTACCAAAAACTTTTAAGTTGGCTATTATTAAACCTCTTATTAAAAAACCACAACTTGATCCTAGAGAATTAGTCAATTACAGGCCAATCTCAAATCTCACTTTTCTGTCAAAAATACTAGAAAAGGCTGTATCATCACAACTATGTTCCTTTTTAGAAAGAAATAGCATCTATGAGGATTTCCAGTCAGGATTTAGACCATACCATAGTACTGAAACTGCTCTCATTAGAGTTACTAATGATTTGCTCTTATCATCAGATCGTGGTTGTATCTCTCTATTAGTGTTACTGGATCTTAGTGCTGCATTTGACACTATTGATCATAATATTCTTTTAAATAGACTCGAAAATTATGTTGGCATTAGTGGAATTGCATTGTCATGGTTCAAATCATACTTATCTGACCGTTATCAGTTTGTAGAAGTAAATGAAGAGGTCATATCGATCACAAGTTGAATATGGAGTACCGCAAGGCTCGGTACTAGGACCATTGCTTTTCAATCTGTACATGCTACCCTTAGGAGATATCATCAGGAAGCATGGTGTTAGTTTTCACTGTTACGCTGATGATACTCAGCTCTATATTTCTTCGCGCCCTGACGAAACTTACCAATTCACAAAATTAACGGAATGCATAGCTGATATAAAAAATTGGATGACCAGTAATTTCCTACTACTAAATTCAGAAAAAACGGATATTCTAATTTTTGGACCAAAAACGTCCTCACGTAATAACCTAGAATACTGTCTAACACTTGATGGCTGCTCTGTTAAGTCTTCGTCATCAGTTAGGAACCTGGGTGTGCTCTTTGATACCAATCTTTCATTTGAAGGCCATGTTTCTAGCATCTGTAAAACCGCATTCTTCCATCTTAAAAATATATCTAAATTACGACATATGCTCTCGATGACAAATGCAGAACAGTTAGTTCATGCGTTCATGACCTCAAGGCTAGATTACTGTAACGCTCTACTAGGTGGTTGTTCTGCTCGCCTGATAAATAAACTACAGCTCGTACAAAATGCAGCAGCTAGAGTTCTTACTAGAACTAGGAAATATGACCATATCAGCCCGGTTCTGTCAACACTGCATTGGCTTCCTGTTAAACATCGTATAGATTTTAAAATCTTGCTAATTACTTACAAAGCACTAAATGGTTTAGCTCCCCAGTACCTGAGCGAGCTCTTAATGCATTATAGTCCTTCGCGTCTATTACGATCTCAGAATTCAGGCCAGCTAATAATACCTAGAATATCAAAATCAACTGCAGGTGGTAGATCCTTCTCCTATTTGGCACCTAAACTCTGGAACAATCTTCCTAGCATTGTTCGGGAAGCAGACACACTCTGTCAGTTTAAATCTAAACTAAAAACACATCTCTTTAACCTGGCATACACATAACACATTATCAATTTATTTTTTCAAATCCGTTAAAGGATTATTAGGCTGCATAAATTAGGTCAGCCGGAACCGGGAACACTTCCAATAACACCAGATGTACTCGTTACATCAGAAGAAGAATGGCATCTACGCTAATATTAGTCTTTCTGTTTATCCCGAGGTTTACCGTAGTCAGCCGGATCCGGGCCGTATCCGGGTGAGATCGAGGACCTGCACCATGACACAACCACAACACAGCCCTGAAGTATCTGCAGAGATTGAGTCAACTAGATCATCCACTATGAAGGCCTCATCAACATGACAACCAGTGGCACATCTCCTCAACAACCGTCCATACCGGTGTGATGAATACGATCCTCAACTGGATGGAACTGAATTAAACACTTTGAATGTTGCGATCATATCTGACTTATGATAGCAGCCTGAGTCGTAACAAAGCACTGTTCGCCAGAGGAGAACTGGCCCCCCGACTAAGCCTGGTTTCTCCCAAGGTTTTTTCTCCATTTTAACACCTGTTTGCCACCTGATGTCACCTGTTGGAGTTTGGGTTCCTTGCCGCTGTCGCCTTTGGCTTGCTTAGTTGGGGACACTTGACAATTGACATTTGATATTCAACAGTGCTTTGATCTGCCTGCATTGACACTATTCCTTACGAGCTGCTGTGCAGCCAAAATAATGTACCAGTTATCACTGTAAAGCTGCTTTGACACAATCTACATTGTAAAAAGCGCTATATAAATAATGGTGACTTGACTTGACTTGATAGCCAGACTATAGAGTGCAACAGTTGGGATCTGGAAGTAAAAATCCCCATTGTCAGTACACATTATTTCAACTTATTTTTTAAATAGTCAAGTTTAATGGTGGAAAAACTACATCACTTAAAATTCTGCAGAGAAATCTCCACCAATCAGAAAATCGAAACTAGCAAATCACACCAAAATAACTCTTTAGTGCCAGCTTTACTCCCACGAATCACTGTGAATGATGTGACAGACTCAGGCTGCGTCCGAAATCGCATACTCTCTTATTTTGAATAAGTAATTACTTCGCAACCACTAAAAAAGTATGTTCTACATAGTTTGAATGTAATCCGGACATACTACATTTGCCAAGTTGTCATTATCATGTGATTTACCAGCATCAGTAGCGTTGCTTCACTGCCATCCTTTCCCGTGGCCTCATGGGATAGTAAAGTGTCCATTATATGCACACTTCAGAATCTCCCCAGAAGTAGTAGATCATCCGGGTACTTTTTGCCTACTCTTTTATGAGTACTGTGAATTCGGACATACTTCTTTTGTCACATTCTGTTTTTCATATGCGATTTCAGATGCAGCCTCAGTCTCCCTATGCACTCAAATTTGTGTATCTATATAAATGCATATTTTGAAATAAACGTAAAACGTTGTTTCTATATATAACACCTTTAAATTAAATTATATTTATCTGTCGTTTTAATTCAATGATGTAATTTGCAATGCTTCATGAGATTGTACCCTCATTAAAGCCTTTAGTATCTTTGTTTTTTTTTAGGGGCCGTTTACGCAACAGTTTCAACTAAAAACTGTAAACTTTTTATGCGCTATGGCCGTTCATTTACACGAGAACGGCATTTTCGGGGCCTGAAAACGGCAACTTTTGAAAACAGGATTCAAAATGCAAGTTTCTGAAAAGGATACCGTTATCTTCTCTGTGTAAACTCCAAAAACGCAAATTTGTGAAAACAGTGACTATAGGTCCGTAGTGTTTCTTTACAACTACTGGCCTGGCATGAACAGCATTTTTAGTTGTTTTCATGGATCTGTGTGAATGGGGATTGTTGTTTTGATAATGCTGTCATCTGTACGCAAAAAATGCAAATTAAAAACGTACCCTTTGTCTCATTTTCAAATAAATTTTTGCTTCATATTAAAGTTTGTACTGTTGTGATTCACCTCGTAGCTGCTTAGTTTGGTTCATGGCTTATAATTCTTAAATAAAGACTTTTTAAAAACCCCTGTGGGAAAAAGACTTCCGAAACCAAGGCCACTAAAAACGTGGGTGATATTAATGCACTCTACTGAAGTCTGGTCTACTTTGTAGCTTACTCTGAGACAAAGACTACCAACTTAGACAGGAAAAAAAAAAAAAAAAAAATCTAATCAATGTCCAAAGCACCCAGCCACAGTTTTGTTTTGATGTGCTGGTTAATGGGCAGATAATTCTAAAGTTGAATTACCTGCTGAATTATCAATTTCTAAAGTTGATACCACAATAATATACCATTGAAGATAAAACAAATTCAATATATGGCAGACCATTTTCAGTCTAGACTTTGAATGAACAAATACTTCCATTAGGTACTACCCACCATCCTTATGTAAGCTACATAAATAACTCCAATGCCTCATCTTTCACACTCACCCATATCTGCAGTTTGACTCGTTTCTCGTTGCGGTAAACCGTTTTAACTTTGAAGTCGATGCCGACCGTGCTGACAAACGCAGAGGTGAAGGAGTCATCAGCGTAACGGAACAGAAAACTAGTTTTTCCAACGCTGCTGTTGCCAATGATGAGGAGCTTGAACATGTAGTCAAAATTCTGATCGGCCACATCTTTCTGCACCTGCGTCTGATGACGGGTATCACTGACCGACGCCATCTAGTGGGGTGGAGGGAAAGTGAAAATATAAGACATATAAGCTGTATACAATGAAGGTTATTAATGAAGGTTGTCTAATACTCCAACAAATCTAAACAGAAGAAAACCACCTTCATATATTGGGCACTGAGAATGCTGCAACACTTTTGCTCTTTTATGGCGGGTACACACTGCCTGATTTTCAAAGTCGTCGGATTGCTGTTGTTCTCACACTACACAACTGTCTGGGGTACCGTTTAGCTGCTGAATTACATGACGGATTGGCGACAGAGGGTCACACATTACACAACATTTCAATAGGAAGAGTTGCCGACAACTCTGTCTGCTCTACAATCTACATTTCACAGGAGAAGTGATATAGGAGACAGTTCTTGTGCGAGATTGGATTTATTCCTGTTAAAAAAGGGTAGCCCGCAAGAAGCTTGCGATTCAAGTTGTCTGCGCATTGATTTGACAGCGAAAAAGAAAAGAAGAATATGAGGGAGAGAATGGTTGCTTGCAGAAGCCATACTTGCTGATGTTTTGCTGCAGGTCTATGACTCCTCCCCCTGAACTTTCATTGGCTGTTCGTCATTGTCAATGTCGCCGATGTAATTTCCAGAAACACATTTTACACCGCATTACTCTTGAGTCACAGACAGGTCCAGTGATGCATTGGCGCTTCTGTCATATTGCATCTTTAATAATACACACTATGCCATTGTCACTCATGTGAACAAGCACCGGCTAAAATCATGCAATGTGTACGCGACATTAGCTGAAGCTCAGCTGATACTCTGTCATATGTAGTTCAATTCCCGGTGAACCTGAAGTTGCAACCAAATTCAGTGTTGTGACGCATTTCCAAGTGAAACGGAATATTGAATAGAGGGCAGGGTTCTATTTTAGCGCACCTCCTCTCCATCCCTCGCTGGCCACAAAAGTGATTACACCCCTAAGTAAAAATGTCCAAATTGGGCCCAAAGTGTCAATATTTTGTGTGGCCACCATTATTTTCCAGCACTGCCTTAACCCTCTTGGGCATGGAATTCACCAGAGCTTCACAGGTTGCCACTGGAGTCCTCTTCCACTACTCGATGATGACATCACAGAGCTGGTGGATGTTAGAGACCTTGCGCTCCTCCACCTTCCGTTTGAGGATGCCCCAGAGATGCTCAATAGGGTTTAGGTACCCTCAGCTTCTTTAGCAAGGCAGTGGTCGTCTTGGAGGTGTGTTTGGGGTCGTTATCATGTTGGAATACTGCCCTGTGGCCCAGTCTCCGAAGGGAGGGGATCATGCTCTGCTTCAGTATGTCACAGTACATGTTGGCATTCATGGTTCCCTCAATGAACTGTAGCTCCCCAGTGCCGGCAGCATTCATGCAGCCCCAGACCATGACACTCCGACCACCATGCTTGACTGTAGGCAAGACACACTTGTCTTTGTACTGCTCACCTGGTTGCCGCTTGACACCATCTGAACCAAATAAGTTTATCTTGGTCTCATCAGACCACAGGACATGGTTCCAGTAATCCATGTCCTTAGTCTGCTTGTCTTCAGCAAAGTGTTTGCGGGCTTTCTTGTGCATCATCTTTAGAAGAGGCTTCCTTCTGGAACGACAGCCATGCAGACCAATTTGATGCAGTGTGCGGCGTATGGTCTGAGCACTGACAGGCTGACCCCCCACCCCTTCAACCTCTGCAGCAATGCTGGCAGCACTCATACGTCTATTTCCCAAACACAACCTCTGGATATGACGCTGAGCATGTGCACTCAACTTCTTTGGTCGACCATGGCGAGGCCTGTTCTAAGTGGAACCTGTCCTGTTAAACTGCTGTATGGTCTTGGCCACCATGCTGCAGCTCAGTTTCAGGGTCTTGGCAATCTTCTTATAGCCTACGCCATCTTTATGTAGAGCAACAATTCTTTCAGATCCTCAGAGAGTTCTTTGCCATGAGGTGCCATGTTGAACTTCCAGTGACCAGTATGAGAGAGTGAGAGCGATAACACCAAATTTAACACACCTGCTCCTCATTCACACCTGAGACCTTGTAATTCTAATGAGTCACGTGACACCGGAGAGAGAAAATGGCTAATTGGTCCCAATTTGGACATTTTTACTTAGGGTTGTACTCACTTTTGTGGCCAGCGGTTTAGACATGAATGGCTGTGTGTTGAGTTATTTTGAGGGGACAGAAAATGTACACTGTTATACAAGCTGTACACTTACTACTTTACATTGTAACAAAGTATAATCTCTTTGACTTCTGTGAGATACTGTATTTGTTTTATGTGTATTAACTGGGTATTAGCTTGGATTAATTGTTTATGACAAGACTAGTAATGTGCACTAACAAAGTAAATGGGGTCAATTTTGATTTCATGATGACTTTAAAGTACTCTTACAGCACTGTCATCTATCTCTCTCTCTCTCTTTCTTTCTTTGTGCTTCAGACATGCTGAGTGAGGATCTTTCCTTGAATCAGGGCCATTACAGCAGAGACCAGCTCAGCACAATTCATTCTGGCCATAAAAACTGTCCTTAAAGTGGGAAGCACATAATAAGAATATTAAGAAAGAGTTCACCCTAAAATACAGATTCTATCATTATGCTGATACTGTTACTGATACTGATTTATATATATATATATATATATTTTTTTTTTGGTAAATATTTCTTTTTAGCTTTAATTTAGATTTATTTCAGTTTTAGTAATTTTAGTATTTCAACATAAACTAATTTTCAGTTTCTTATATTCTATTTTTTTTATACATAATTGTATATTTTATCTCAGCTTCATTTCAATTAACAAAAAGGATTTTTAATGTTTTTCTTTTTTTTTTTTTTTTTTACTGATCAATAAGTTTACAACAAACTGGTATGACTGAAGATTTCCTGTGAATAACGATTAAAAATTCAACATCTTTGTCACAGAAAACTGTAGTATGACTTCAAAAGACTTGAAATACAACTCAATATTATTGTATTTTATGGTCTTTTCATGGCCCTTTTTGAGCTTGCCAGACATACTGTAGACACTTTGAGCTATCGTTTAATGGAAAAGAGCAACGTGAAGACTCTTCGAAAAGTCTTCATTTGATTTCCACAGACAAAACAACACCATACAGTTTGGATGAGTAAATAATGACATAAATTATTTCCATAAACTCCAATTTCCTCATAAGAAAAACGAAAGAAACCTTCCTGAATAAGTATTAACATCCTGCTTAAGCATATGAGGAGGTGATCACATCAACACCTGTAAAATTACCTGGGAGTTACCAGGATATGACACACCTTACACATATGAATGAACACAATGCTGTTGTGCCACTGCAATTTGAAATTAAATGACATGAAAGCCCTTTTGCTCAGGCGAAGATTAGGATTAAATGACAAGTTACATTTGATCTGATGCTGGTCGACACAAACAGCAGCACACACCATAAACTATGAAATCTACAGATGTGTCAAACACAGTATCAGCGATCTTTACACACTCAGAAAATGTTCATACGATCATGTCATCAATAACTGAATTCTGGGGTGGAAAGGGAATAAATGGGAGTATTAGAAACGGCTCCAGTCATGCTTCCATATGGACGCCGTCTTCCTCATATCTCTCTCTACTGTAAACGAAAAATGCGTATCCTTCGGGCACAAACATAATAGGGTTGACTAACCTTATTTGGCTCTTCTTAGATGTGGTTATTTTATTCTATAAAGTTGATGTTGCGCTTTTTCTCGGCTGGTTTCGGACATCCAGTCTTCGGAGATCCAGTTTCACTTTTCCCACAAAACAAACTGGAAATGGTCTACTCGCCTTATCTGTTTAAAAACCGACCATTCCCTTCCCTTCAGAGGGGCGTTGCAAAACAAGAAGCTTGATGCCTGCAGCGACCTGGATGTCGACCAGTTTTTATTTGTGCTGACGGCTCATCGAAACGGCGACGGCTGTTTCCAGATCAGCCAGCGGCCCTGGCGAGCGTCCAGCCTGCACTTAAGGAGCAGCCAATCAACAGGTCCCCTGTCAGCCACACAGCATTATCATCTGCCATTTACATATGGGTCATTGTGAAACGTTTTCAAAAGGTGGAAGAAAGTAACAGGATTGACAGATTTACAGTTTATTTATACAAGCATTGTGGTCAATGTCATTAATCTACACGATGTCTATTTATTGGAAAAGAAATCTTAACGCTGATATTTCTATATCCATGTCCATTTTTTAATCATTATTCATTTAAATAAAGGTAACTGGCAAACATAAAACACATAGTGAATGAAAAAAACTTTAACTATGGTTAAACATCAATATCAAACGTTGGGTTAAATTCAATAATTGTATCCCTTAAAACTCATCTTTGATCACCGAAATGACACATTTAAACATTTTTTTTCCTGTGAAAAAAATTTCTTCATGCCTTAAAATAGCTTGAATGTAACTCTACACCCTTGCCTCATTTATTAGGTTGAAGTCAGCTAAAATGGGCTATCAGGTAAAATGGGCCAAATAAGGTTGTTGCGTCATATCTCTTTAAATTTTTACAGCCAGTCACAATAACTGATCTTGTATTGTTGCTTTAACACTTGTTGACATGTAACAATAGTTTTGACTGGTCTGAGTTTTGTAAGGGGGGCAGAGTGTTACATGAAGCTTGTCAGAGAAATTGTAAGGAAAGTGAGCCTGACATAGTAAATTTCATTCATCACTAATAATGGTACTAAAGCAATTATAAGTAAGCTTACCAACAAAGTAAATGTTTATGAACAAAGTTTTGGCATGCAAAGAAACTTTGATTTTTGTGAAAAAGGAAATTTTAGTTAGAAATGGCTGGTTAAGCTAAAATGGGCTGCATACACACTGTTACACAGAAATTGAGGGTGAAAATAGGTTTATAGGCCTAGATGTATCCATAGAAAATCTTAACAGTCTTTTTAAAAAAAATGCATTGCAGACAGTATGGCAGGAGGACAAGCAAAGAAAGGAAACAGAGAGATAAGAAGAGAGAAGAGAAAGGGAAAGAAGGGAAGATGTCAGTACAGTACAATGTTAAGACTTATAGCTACAGGAAATGTTAAAGTGATTTTTTTTTAGTTTTTTTGTCAAAGATGTTCTAATCTTTAACAAAACGTTTGACAGACATTTGACAAGCGTACACATGCACACAAAAGACACCAATGCACAGAAACACACACCTATACAACATGATCAGTCCATTTTTAATTGCATTTTTTAATGAAATATTTGTTCAACTTTCTATTTAATGAAATAAATTTATAGTGTTGTTACTATGGCACACTAAAGACAATAGTGTCAATTCACTGTTAAAAAATAAAATGATTTCAACCAAAATTACCTGTGTTGATCTCATTTTTTTTTTTTTTTTACATTGGCCCATTTTACCTGAATGTTGTGCAGTGGCTAAAGAAGGGACCTGGTGATACTCTAACTCTCATCATTTTAAAACAATTATACTTTTTCACATTTAACAAAAATATATATATTTAAGAGACCCATGCTAATTTGTAAAAAATATCATTAGATCTCATGCAGAGCTAATTTGATGGTATTATAAGTAATTTGCCAAAACATGGCCCATTTTAGCTGACTTCACCCTATATGCGGATATATGAATATGCTAATTAGCCCCGCCTCCACTCACTCGCACAAGCTCAAGAGATCCACTTGGTGAACTTACTGAGGTAAATACTGCACAATGGTATCGCTTTTTACAACTCCAGACACATAACGGTAATTAATATTAGCCTTTTGCTTGACTACATTATCAAAAAGCTAATAACGTGTTGCTAATGTTCCATTTGCTAATCAGACACCTATCTTCTAACAGTCAGAATCCTCAGAAACGATTTGAACAACTTAACGTCAGTGGAGAAAGGCATATACTTCGTTATATACATCATACACCCGCTATATCGCCAAATCTACCTGATTTTTTATATCAACAGAAAAATATACCGGGATATACAGTATTCTCTAAAGACACTCCTGCTTCAGAGCGGTCATGGTTATAATGATATGCTAAAGCCCGACAGCACGATGACATGATAGGTTACAAGGTAGTTTGTGACGTCAGAAACACCAGCGATTTCAAACCCCAGGTTTGAGACTTTCTGTTTTTCACTGCAGTTTTGAATAGGAAATACTCAGCAATGGTGTTGACTTATGAATTTGCACATAGTTTGTCTTAAAGCATATTAAAAACACCACACAGACATATAAACAATATAAAAAACTTGATTTTTACTACAGGGGGATTTTAAAAATGTAACCCAATGGTTGGGTTTGTCCATTTTTTTTTTTTTTTACCCAAATTTGGGTTGAAACAATCTTCATAAATCCTTCAGTACATTAAGTCTACTTACATCTTTTATTTAAAGATATTTATTTTTTTTATATAATATTCAGGTACATGGATAGAGAAACAAGCTTATCTAAAATGTCTAGTCACAAAAGAGGAACACAAAAGGCGAGCGCCATCAGGAATTGAGCAATCAAGGGCATGGCTATGAAACACACTCACAGGTTTCAGCTTGTTTTACATACTAGGTGTTTATAAGCAGAGCTATGAAATATTTTAGCAGATTTTATTTGAACTAGTTTTTACTTAGGGCACATCTTTAATAATTATAATTATATTGAAACTAAATATGAAAATTGTTATTAAAACAAGAGATTGAAACTTTCAACTTCTAAAAGTAATCCAACAAATAAAATAAACGCCTCCATGTAGAACTATGTAATGTAAACCTTAAGGAAAAAAGAAAGGTAAAGCCCTATCTATCCACTCAACCTTACATGTCTATCTATTTAGCCCCCCGTTTGTGGTTTGAGGTTTGTGATTGGCTGGATCATTGGCTTTCCACAGCTTCTGAAACTCCTGCTGATAGGGCTGTACCAGCTCCGGCTCCTCTGTAACCATGACGTTTTCTTTGTTGCTCTGGACTGCGGTTAGGGTCCAGTTGAGGGAGCCAGTGATCAATTTCTTGCCATCCACTAATGCAAACTTATGGTGCATATGAACAGCTGAGCTCATCTCATGCCTCACACAGATGCCTGTAACAGAGGTGAAAAACAGATTGGAAACTATTAATTAGCTCCAAATCCACTTGCAAATTAACAACAGATGTGATTTAACAACGTCTGTCAAATTCACCATGTGTGAATCATCTAGATCCTTTAATTTTGCACTAACGCATCAGTCTGCAGCAGCTGGGTGTGAGAGCTTGCAGAAGTTACAGCAGTGTGTACTAAAATAACAAAGGCTGAGCCAGACAGAACATGTGTGAGCTGTGCTGCCCTTGTAATCTAGGTATGAATGCAAATACAATAATGAGGTTCACATAGTCATAAAAAAAGGGAAATATAAGGGAATTTTAAAATTTCTGGAATTTTTTCAACATGCATAAATTCTTAGAATTTTAGAAATGTTACTTTCAGATCGGTAAATAATGGCCTGGGAGAATAATGAAAATTAATACATTCTTAAAAAGTCAGACATTTCTGTGGTTATTTAAACTTTTTAGTTATGTTCAGGACTAAAATAACTCATTGGCTAGAAGAGACACACACACATACATATACATACAGTATATACTGACGAGCCAAAACACTATGAACACCTGTCTAATGTGTTGTTAGTCCTCTGCGTGCTGCCAAAATAGCGCCGACCCGCCAATGCATGGACTCTACAATTAATAATAACTTTATTTATATAGTGCCTTTAAAAGCAGCTTCTCAAAGCGCTGTACATAAGAACATAAAATCACAACAAAATATAACAACAACACGTGGAACAGTTTTGTTTGTAACAGGACGGTCCATATTGAAGAAGATCGCCCGATGGTCAGACAATCCTAACTCTGTGATACACAGGTGAGAAACAAACGATCCATTTAAGATGACAAGATCTAAAATGTGGCCTTTATTGTGAGTGGGAGAATCCACGAATTGATGTAGCTCAAAGCACTCCAATAATGATGCAAAATCTCTTGTGGCTGAACAGTCAGTATTGTCCATGTGAATGTTAAAATCCCCCACAATAAGGACTCTCTCGAATTTAAGGATCAACACAGATAGCACATCAGCAAAATCTGTTGTAAAATCCTTATTTCTCTTTGGAGGCCTGTAGATAGTTGCTATAACAGTAGATATCGGTGCACAAATACTCAGAACAAGACTTTCAAAAGACTGAAACTGAGGAACAGCCACTGGACACAGGTTTTGTGGATGTTTATATAGCACAATGATGCCACCACCTCTGCCAGAGGATCGCAGGGAATCACATAATCCGTAGCCGTTTGGGGTCATATCATTAAAAAGAAGGCCATCTGATTCCTTATGCCAGCTTTCTGTTAAGCATATAATGTCCAGGTTGTAGTCTGTAATTATATCTGCCAAAAACGAAGCCTTGTTATTTATAGAACGTACGTTTATAAGCATCAATTTCAGCAGACACGTAGAAGCCGGCGAGTCTGCAACCAGGTTATTTAAATTAACACCACTAGGTCTCCATCTTTCGTGGTTTACGCAGAATTGTCAGATGAGTGACATAGTTCATGGATGTCAAAAGGATCGATGAAAGTATCGCTTTGGTCGCAGTATTCCCGCTGCTCCACAGCACATACGCGTGTCCTTCCCCAACACAAAGTTCCATTTAAGATTCAACAGTTGGCGTGCAGTGTACCTAAGGGCCATGCCGGTGGAATCCACGCCGACAACCGCTTCTCTGCAGTACACATCCTGAATTAGTCCGTTAAGATACACAATCCCAACAACGCCCAGAGATAAAAGCAGTAATCCAGCAAATAAAACATGATTCAACATAACCGTAAAGAGGGAAATGCAATCCAATTAAAACTCATCATAGCACATTAGAAAATGCAATTAGTTGCACTGAAAATAGTATAAAATGATACAATAGTCCGGAGAACGGAGTTGCAGCCATGCGCGCCAGCGTACCCCTTCAACCGGAACCGGAAAATGGAACCGGAAATTGTTTGTTACAATTGGCAGTTGAAATGAATGAACAGCACTCTCTTCCACTCTTATTACCTACAACTGAGATGCCCTTGAGCAAGACACCTAACCCCCAATCACTCCCTAGGCGCCGCAGCAAGAATGGCTGCCCACTGCTTCGGGTGTGTGTTCATGGTGTGTGTGCGCACTTGGATGGCTGAAATGCAGAGCACAAATTCTGAGTATGGGACACCATACTTGGCCACATGTCACTTTCACTTTTACAAGACCCCTGAAGGTGTCCTGTGGTCTCTGGCACCAAGATTTTAGCAGCAGATCCTTCAAGACCTTGTGAGGTAGAGCCACCATGGAGCGAACTTGTTTGTTCAGCACATCCCACAGATGCTCAGTTGGATTGAGATCTGGGGAATTTGGAGGTCAGGACAACACCTTGAACTCTTCATCATGTTCCTCAAAGCAATCCTGAACAATGTGTGCGGTAAGTGTGGTAGGCTGTATTATCCTGCTGAAAGAGCCACTTCCACAAGGGAACACCAATGTCATGAAGGGGTGTACCTGGTCTGACAAAATGTTGTCAGTGGTACTTGTCAAATTGATAGAAAACAGGATTCATCGGACCAGATGATCTTCCTCCACTGCTCCAAGGTCCAGTTCCGACGTTCGTGTGCCCATTGGTGCTTTCGACAGTGGTGAGGGGTCATCATAGGCACTCTTATTTGTCTGCGGCTATGCAGCCCCATACGCAGCAGAGTGCAATGTACTGTGTGTTGTGACACTTTCCTCCCATAACATAAAATTTTGTGTGACTTGTGTCACAGTAGACCTTCTGTTGGCTCGGACCAGAAGGGATAGCCTTCGTTGTCCTTGTGCGTCAATGAGTCTTGCACACCCAACACCCTGTTGCCAGTTTGTGGTTTGTCCCTCCTCGGACCACTGTTGGTAAATTCTCACCACTGCTGACCAGGAGCAACACACAAGCCTTGCCGTTTCAGAAATACTCTGATCCAGCCGTCTTGCCATAACAATCTGGCCCTTGTCAAAGTCATTTAGATCTTTATTCCTGCCCATTTCTCCTGCATCCAACACATGCCTGATTGTTTGCTTTCCATCTAATCTACCCAGACCTTAATATGTGGTCTTGTTAGGAGATGATCAACGATATTTGCTTCACTTGTGACTCATCAGTGTATATATCTAGTTCAGTCATGAAACTCTAGATGACACAGGCTGATAGGTCCTTTGCATGCTATCTGCAAACAATGACATCTTTACCACACAGCACAAACTGATTGGCCTCTGCCATTGAGATGGCTTGTTCAACATTTAAATAGTCTGGTTCAGTGTTTGTCGTAAACTGGTCCTGTAGTTCCTCTGAGACCCTCCACCGCCCCAGCTCCACCTGTCTAGATCTGCTACAGGATTTATGCATGTCTATGTAAAGGATTTTTTTTAATTAATCATAACTAACATTGCTTTTTCTTGCGTTTGAAAACTAAATGTTCCCAATACTTAGGCAAAAGTTAGTGTGTCTGACTTTAACAAAAGAGGAAACAAAACCTATTTTGGTTGGGGGATTTTCTCTGAAATTGGTCTGAGATCCTCCGGGCCGTGATTAAAGGGTCATGGGTCATTTCTCACATGAGTTTTGAAAAATGCTACAGACGTAGGTGTGGTTAAGCTCTGGAGTGGAGGGGGATAAGGGGAGACTGACAACACAGCAATGGCTTCTGATTCTGACAGTTTTATTTCACTCTCATTAAAAGCATCAAAGCTTCCCACAAATGCACACTTCAAATTACCATTACATGCAACACAATATACACGTTTTTTTGCTATAATTTAATGCACAAATAAATGCACAGCCATTCGCATTTTGTTCTCTGCATCGAATACATATATGAACACGCTGTTGCATCTTTGATAACTTTTGAGACTTATTTTACAGCCGTTTGATCGATTAAAGTCCCGTAAAGACCGGATACAGTGTGGATGAATTGCATTTGCGTCAATGACACAGATATTGAAGAGAACTTGTGTGACACAGAAACTCTTACAAAGCAAAAACAAACACTCGTTTTTGACCCATTAATGCATCTCTTGCTTATTGTATGCGATCTCACTGTTTGAAGCGTCTGTTAGAGGAAATCAATGTCATGAATAATTAAGCACGTGCGGTCATACGAGACACCGATGAGTCATTACCGTACTATAGTATGAGAAAACGTTGACACAAAGTTGAATTTAAACCAGGAAGTTGAAAATAGTGCAAAAAGGTTACTAGTTTTCTCCTACATTCAAAACTAACAGATGGTAACACTGACTTCTATGCTGTTCAACACACATAACTGTTAAAATCTCAGAAAGTTTGGTTTAGGGTTTCATGACCCTTTAAAGCATATTCAAAGGTAATGTCTGGAGTCTGTCTGGTTACTGCTGCACAGCAGGTTAGTGGAACACTAGAGACCTTATTGCAAAGTGATAGTGTTCATAAGTTGCTAAGTTCATAATGTTAATGTATTTGGTTGGCTAAGACCATATTCATTAACATGCTAAAACTATTTTGACTGAAATATACAGTATATAGGTATATACATACACACACCTGCCTTACGGAGGGTGCCGATCTGAGATCCAGTGATGCTCATGTAGTCTCTGTCTGTAACGACTCGTACAACGACTCCCTGTTTGTGCAGGAGGAGAATCGCCCTGCTCAGCTCCATGTGAGAGAAGGAGAACACACACAGGTCCAGTGACGTACATGCAGACAGGAGATGCTCAAGGAGCCTGGAGAAGGATGTCTCAACTCCATGGGGGAGGGGACATGCACTGAGGGCAGAGAGAAAGCAGAGAAATTAGTTGATTTACACACTATTACACATTTAGATTAGAAAAAGTTGACCAAACTACCAGGGGAAACGTCCATGACGTGTGAACAGGTGCTCGACACAGACATGGGGTGAAGGAAAGAACAGAACTTCTTTCAGAGGCCCGCGAAAGACTCTCAGACGCCGCGTCAGCCAGTCTAACCACTCCACCCCCAAAGCGAAAGCTACGGCTCCCAGCCCTAACACTTTGATCAGCTCTTTAAATGACACCTGAGAATACACATACAGAGTGAGAATGGATTAGAAAAGGAAAGCAGCATATGTATTACACTTTAGGAATAAAAAACTAATGGAGACTGTACATTCCTAAACTTTTTGTGCTACCATTTCATAGTCACATACAGTTGGGATCATAAACAACCAGCCAGTCATTATCGAAAATCAGGGCCAATGTCAGAGGGGACAGATCCTGCATGGACAGAGCCCACACATTTTGACCCAAGCATAATGAATTACTACAATTACACTGGAATGAATACACGTTTGGGATTGGTCTTCTCAACTAATTAATAATTAAATTCAAAACAATATTTATGTAAAATTATGTGAATAATTATGTCCATTTATTTATTTTAATAGACAGTTAAATGAGAAATAGGTACAATAATAGTTCAATATACAAAAATACCACAGATGTGACCGATTAGAAGCAAGTAAAAATTTGGAGCGTTAATATAATTAAATGATCGTTCTTGCAGGTTTATGCTAATCTCCGAAATGTAACAATAAAACCAACAATTGCTGTTTTCATATAAGTGACATAAATTACCAATGAATGTACAACAACGTGCTTTAATGTTTTATGTTTAACTGAACACTGAAGCCAACGGCAAACACAAATCTCTTTCTTTGACGCTCGTGGTCGCGTTTCAGAAAAGCGACCAATATGAGAAATTAAACTTGTAATTGATAGCGTATTTATTATTTATCCAGGTACAAAATGTGAGAATGTTTTGGTATAATACCTGTTGGAACATGTCTGCCGAACTCAAATGAACGTTCGGTTCGTGAACGAATCGTTCATGTGAGTTGGATCTTTTCAATGAATCGGTTGAACACGTTCACAAAACTAATTTCGAATCGGCTCGAGAGGTTCTCGAACAAAACAACTTACAGACACACCTCTTTCTAACATGCTTTCAAAGAGCGAGCTAGTACATCACATTGGATTAAAATAAGGATTTAACCGATTTTTCAACGCGTTGGTTTTAATAAATTCCGAATTTTACTGCAACGACCAAGAACTTTTCACCCAAAAAATGAAAATAAGTTTTAGTAGCCTATTGTTTGGTGTAAAATACCAAATTAGCTGTATTTCAGTTCTATTTTCTATTATAAACCTATGAAAAAAGTGTAGGCTAATAAACAGCAATACACGCTCAAATGTTTATTAAAACGTTTAGTTCGTATACCAACCACACCAATGTCATGAACAGTCGGGGATCATGTGGGGGTGTTGAAATTCTTGTTCAGATGCATCGACGCTGAGCAGACCGATCGGCGTATGACATCAAATTACTGCGAGAGTATGTCGTATGCTCGCGGTACTTTGATGTCATACGCCGATCGGTCTGCGCAGCTCCGATGCATCTCGAACAAACATTCTGCATCACGGCGTAAAAGATTCACTGAATCTGTTTTTTTTTAATGTGGTTCTTTGAATGAGTCGGACCTCCCATCACGAAATAGGCAAGTTTGTCCCCCCCCCCCTTGCAGAGACTTTTGAACGTAGTCAAAGCAACTGGAAGGCAAGCCTGCAACCTTTAGCCAAAAAAGCCGTTATGCGCTAATGCTAACTAGGCTGTGGCGGGGCGGTACGCAGGGAAGGAGACCAGAGGCCATTACACAATAGGCTAAGAGGTGCCGCACGTGAATTAGCCATTATGTTTTTTCCAATGGTAAGAGATACAGACCCTCTCATCACAATCTCTGATGTTGTGTCAGTAGCCCCTCACTGCAGAACACTTGGGTCAGTGGCTCCCCCTACTAGTGAAGATTTGATACAACAAATTCGAGTAAAAACAAGTGGACAGGTACGTTTGGTCATTGTTTATTATCTATTATAAAAGATAATGTTTTATATTCAGAATGCATAGCGTAAATTCAAGAGAATTCTAAAGAAAGGTGCCAAAAAAAGTACCATAGAGTTGCTTTTTGTGCAGCTTTTTTTGTTTGTTTTTTGGACATGGTGTATCATAGAGCTTACTTGCTAATGCAATTCCATTGTGTTCTCTGACGAACCTTGGAGTAACATGATGCCACGGTCCAATATAATCATTTAGTATTACAGTACATATAAAGTCAGTTCTATCACTGTACCGTGTAAGTGTCAGTAGATTTGTTAAGGATGCCCAAACAGTATAGGACTAAGACAACCAAAGAAATATTAGTTACTACTCAGAGAATACCATTTCTCTTTAATGCTATTTTATGTTGTGAGCATTTTTTGTTTGTTTTTTGTGACAAAGTAATTATACACATTATACTGTATATGCAATTGCCAAGAAATGTCGGTTTCTTTCTGCTGAGACATTTTAAACAGTACAGACAGAAGATGGAAAGATGTCACAATTCTCCAATGCAGACATAGCAAGCACAGGCTGAAAAGATCAAAAGTGTGTGAAATGCTCAAATGCTTTCATACTTTCCTCTGAACATTGCATCACTTCCCTTAATACTTACACAAGTGGTGTATAATCTGAAAACATTAGTGTGCATCAGTGTGAATGATTCAACCTCCTTTTCTCTAAAGGCACACTATGCAACTTAAAAAAAACAAACAAAAAAAAACCAATCAATCCTTCTTCCAAAAACGTGTTTTTGCCTGATTCACTATGGTTAGCCTATTAAATGTTTACGTTTTAGAATTGTTGGGATGGTTTTCACAGGAAATTGCGTACAACAAGCACAATGTTCTTCTACGAAATGCATGCAGTTTTATTTAACTGCTAGAGGGCCAAAATTGACATAGTGTACCTTTAATGACCCTAAAGAACATATATGAATAACTGATGACAAGGGACCAAATGTAGAGGACCGGGTCTTGTCCTGACCTTCCTTCAGAACAATAACATAAACATTTTATGCAACATGTTCATTGTTGTTTAAGACTTAGTAATTCCCCACCTATAGGCATTAATCAATGATCTTTTGTTTATTTTCAATCACCAGTAACTTTTTCTGATCCAGTATATTCTGAGACTAAAGACCAATTACATACAATTTTAAGGAATATGATCCATAATGAAGCACCTAAATCAGTTGATTTGGAATTTAGAAGATTTTGTTAAACTGATCAGAGAGCAGCTTCATTGTTTTTCTAATTAAGGAGAGAAAATGTATCCCTACATCATCCACATAAAAATGATAATTTAATTTAGTTAAGCTGGTCTGAGATCAATCAGGAGAAAGGGACGTTGCCAACCAATGCTGAATACCAAAGTGTATTAATTAACGAAATCAATGGCATCTTCTTCATTAGGCTTGGCGCAGTATTTGCGGTCGTACACTAGACGTGAGCCTCCCATCGGAGTGAGGCCGCTCTGGGACGCAACTTTGTTGGTTCCCATCTGCAGAGATACTGTTGTCATGTCCACTGGGTCTAGATTCACGTTCTTCTCAGTAACTTGTCTAGCTGTGCCAAGAGCAAACATTCCAGCCTACAACAGGACAAAGACGTAGTTAATATATTAAATATATTGTAATTGCAACAGTTCTGGATTTTTTTGGGGCATTCTTGAACTTTCAGTATATATAATTTTATTATAGCCAGTGCTGCTTTCTGAAATCTTCAGCATTTTTCAAGAGCATAGAGATGAATTAATAGTGTGAATGTATTTTACTGTCAACAGCAATAAAGCCACACATGTATCAGTTTTGCAATTATGAGTGTTGGCACTAATAATATCCGAGGAGGACATGAATGGAGTGGTCATCTCATAATTACAGTGATTTTGGCGTTAATGTAGCATGTGCTCTCACCATACTGGCACATTTGTTTGTGCCCATCTGGAGGTTTATAGTGGATCGATCCACTGGTTTCTCCATGCCTATATTGGGATCATAGAGATGGCGTCTGGTTCCATATGAGGTCATGCCCTTTTGGCTGGCAAATTTATTGGAGCCCATCTGTGAATCAGATGAGAAATAGTGTATTTACTACTGTTCTAAAGATTGGGGTTGGTGAGATTTTGGAAGAAAAAAAAGAAAAAAAGCTTAATACTTTCATTCAGCAAGGATCCATTAAATTGGTCAAAAGAAGCAGAAAAGACATTTATAAAATTATAAAAGATTTCTGTTTCAAATAAATGCTGTTTTTTTTGTGAACTTTTGATTAATCAAATATTCCTGAAAAAAAGTATAATTTACACAAAAATATGAAGCAGCACAACTGTTTTGTGATAATAAACATAAGATAATAATTGATAATAATTAGAAATGTTTCTTGATCAGCATATTAAAATGATTATTTATATATATATATATATATATATATATATATATATATAAAGAAAACAGCATTTAAAATGTATTTACTTTCGAAAACATGAAAAATGGTACCGCTTAAGACATTCTGCAGTACTAACTACTACAAATACATGGGTTAAAGTGAAAAAAATTCTTCTGACTGAATTTTTTTTCAGGCTGTCATATTCCTTTTAACCGGCACTCTATTTAAATAGTCGAGACCTATAGCGTTTAAAGGGGAGAAGCTTTAAACTTTGTTTTTTTTTGTTTTATTTGCCATTTTTGCCATATTGAAGTCTCCTGTGGCTTACTGTGCAAAGACATATGGAAGCCCATTTCCGCCACAGTTGAGTAAAAAATATAATTCTGTAAGTCATAATAATGAGAATTTATCATAATTAGAAAGTCTTAGTATCATAATAATGAGAAACTATAATTAATATGTTAATATTTATCATATTCGGGGGAAAAAAAATCTCGCAATAATGAGAAACTTCTACGCATGCGCAAAGAAAGAGAACAGAAGGGCGTGGCACGCCAGCGACATCCGCTGGTCAAAACCGTTTTAAATGCGAGAACACAAACATGGCACATTCTGCAAAAGTGTAATCTATAAATCATAAAATAACTTATCAGTGTATGAGACAGTCTTTTATTCAACAGTTTCCACCGGTGAGCACAAGCAGGAGTCGGTCGTTACCACGGTAACCGCTCTGCTTCTGCTTTCCTTCTCGTGCGCATGGAAAAGTATGGAAGATATACTAATAATTTATAATTGATGTTATTTAATAATAGGCCTACAGATTGCAATTTGTAGATTACACTGACTTTAACGAAAACAACTGTTTTGCAGAACGTGCCATGTTTGCTGTGTTCTCGCATTTACATGGCTTTGACCAGCAGATGTCACTAGCGTGCCACGCCCTTCTGCTCCGCTGCTTTGCGCATGCGTAGAAGTTTTTAAGTTATTACGATAAAATTTCTCATTATTATGACTTACAGAATTATATTTTTTTACTCAGCTGTGGCAGAAACGGGCTTCAGACACGTACCTGCCTGTTTGATTTTTTTTTTTTTTTTTTTTTTTAGCCCAGGAACCCATTCTCACCCATTTCGTTAAGCCAAGCCCATCTCCGTTTATTTTTTACACTTTTATCGATCTCTAATACATTGGAGCCTTCTTGCAACTGTGTCCATGCCAGCTGAAATAAAGTTCTAGCTCAGAAATGGGAACGCGGGGGCACCGCGATGCGACCGCAAAGGGCACTTTAACTTTCGCGATCAAAGGGGCAGGGGCTTAAGCAGAATAAAGTGTTAGCAGATATTAAGCAGGCAGTTACTAATACTCTAATGAGAGTTAGATGACATCTAGTTGCAAATGTACTACTTTTAGTTAGTAGAACGTATAAAGTGGACTACTGAAATAAAGTGTTTTTTGTGTCTTAGCTTCAGGTGCTACAGAAGCAGAGACTGTTACATTCACATCAAATGCAACTGTAATTCAAATAGTTAATTTACATACTCTTGATCTTTGTCTAGTTTAGGCTAATTTCCATTTATGTGTAATTGCATGTTGTTTTTTCCAGTATTCAAAGTGTTTTCTGTTTTCTTGCTGCATCTATTTCCAAGTATTTGTCATGTGACCTGTTGGCTGATAAAGTTGTTCCCTTCTTTCATCTTGTCAGGATTGAATTTCCTTTGCTTTTTTGCTGCATACTTCACACCAATGTCACTTTTTGTGTAGAAGCCTTTAGTCTTGGCCTGGATGAAGAGAGAACATGGAAAAAGACAGCAGAAACAGTGTAAAATATTTTTGGTCATATTTACAGTTCGATCATGCTGCTTACTAAGGATGTCACAGTGAGGAAATTTTCACACCAGTAGGCCTATAAACTAGGTTTTACTGAATTATTGAATGAATGCTCGCTTTGGAATTCGCGATCACAAAAACTATGTGTATAGGGAGTGGTGGTACTGACCACACATTTTACAAGATAAGATATTAGTCAATGATGCTCAGAATCTGTTGCGCACCTCCTGTCAGTTATCTCTCCTCACTCTTTACATGTAATAAGTGAAATCTTTGAGATGTTCTATGCAGACTCTGCAGCTCATGCTGTATGCACTCTAAAAAATGCTGGATTAAAAACAACCCAATGCGCGGTTGAAAATGGACAAACCCAGCGATTGGGTTAAATGTTTGCCCAACCTTCTGGGCAGTTTTATTTAACTCAACTATGGTTTAAAAATTACTGTATGGCTGACTTAAAATGAACCCAAAATAGGTTGGAAATTAAAAATCATACACATAATTTACTAGAGGCAACAATAATAATCAAAAGTTGAACATTTTATTAATAAGCAATTTAATAAATGTTTATTGTTTAATTTAATTGGGTTCATTTTAAGCAAGCAATACAATAATTTTTAAACAATAGTTGAGTTGAATAAAACTACCCAGCAGGTTGGGCAAACATTTAAAACAACCTAATTGCTGGGTTTGTCCATTTTTAACCCAACTTGGGTTGTTTTTAACCCAGAGTTTCTTGGAGTGTATGGAGCAGAGCAGATGCTTTCAGTTTATAATTGTAGTGTCCAAATGAACTAAATAGTTTTTATTAGGGATGCACCGACATGATTTTTTGGGGCCGATACCGATATTAACAAACAATTATTGGCCGATACCGATATTTGTCACTTCCTCTCTTATTTGAAATGTTGTCATCAAAATAGATGGTATTTTGATTGTTTTAAATTAGCAAAGTTCAAAAACACCTGCATTAAAATATACTAGCAGGTGTATTGCTGCATCATCAAATAATTTCTAATGAACATCGATTGGATCCATTTAACAATCAGCAGGCCTACATAAAGACAACAGAACAAAGATACATATGAAATAAACAGTGCTTTTTAGGTAGGTTTAATAGTTTTCAGGTACAGAAATAAAGTAAACAAATGTAAAATAGCTCTGCATATTCTTCACTGTATAAATTATATACATATTAATCCTTCTTTATTGTAACAGTATTTGTTAACTGTTGTAATAAGTGTTTTGAGTAATTTGCTGTATGTTGATGATAATGCAATGGAGAGAGAGAGAGAGAGAGAGAGAGAGAGAGTTTAATGCGCACTTCTTGTGCTCTGTAATGTTTAGCTTTTGTGGTGATTTGTTTGGAGTGAAAACGGATGCAATAAACTTGATAAAACATCGGTAAAGGTTTGGTCATCATTTGGATGGGGTCCGCTACACTTAGGGGAGTTACAGAAGTTATTTAGTCAAGAATAGTGTGTGATCTTTTGTTATTCGATTAACATTAAAGCGCAGACAGCAGCGCTAGGATTAAGCAACAGTCATACAGCTCAGCGCCTTCACGCAGTTAATTAATAAACCATCGGTTTGTTATATTGGCCTTTTTCCTGTAACACTGACTACGCAGCAAGCCTACTGTATATTGAAGTTTTTTATTAGTTTTTCTCACCACTCCAGCCAAAGTGACGAGGGTACACTGGACCTGGGTGTGGTTCATGTCCTCAAAAAGATCGTTGGCCTCAAAGATGTCATATGGTTTCAGACCGTATTCACCAATGGCTCGCACAAAGTGAGTGATATTCTCCAACTAAAAGAGATTGAGGGGATAGATGAAAATGACTGAAATAAATAGGGTTGGATGCATCTCTGGGTAAAGTCCAAATTTCTCCCAAATCTTTTCCCCTCAGTTTCACAGACTAGGCTTAAGCTAGTCCCAGACTAAAATGCATGTTTGAGCTGTTTTAACTGAAAGCAACTTGTACTGACATATCTTAAAATATTCCAGTGCCATTGTTTTGTCTCAAGATGCACACCAGTAATGTTTTTTTTCTAAGGCATGTTTATAAAAGCTACTTAAATGTCCTAATTGAACTAAGGCCTAGTCCTGGCTTAATCTAAGCCCTGTCTGTGAAACCAGGCCCTTGTCTCATAGATACTACTATGCCATGTCCGGGAATCTAGTATTTGTAGGTCAGTTCCACAGTTGAAGTACTTTAAACAGACTAAAGTTAATGAGGTAAAATAGTCCATTCGTTAGATGAGTTTGACTCTTGTTGCATTCCTTGTTAATGTAGACCACTCTTAATTGCATGTTTCTTTTATCTTCTGTAACTGTTTGCACTGTAAATCAATAACCACTTTGACAGTGCCAAAGAGGAAGCCAGTCTGTGGCTTTTTTTTTTCAGTTGCCTTCATCCTAACTCTCACTTCTGTACACTCTTCCAGTGTCTACATTCTCTGCATTTCTTCAAGTTCTTGAAACCGCAAAAATGTGGCTAATGGTTTCCATTTCATAATATGAAACCCAAGAAGTCGCCCTTAAACATAGTATGCACACACATTTGTCAAGGAGCAATGCGAGTGATGCCTCAAAATTCAAACATTGCAGATATACACACTACCTTGTGCCAGTTCAGGGTTGAATGATTGACCTTCGGAACGGATCCAGGTTGTAGTTTGTTGATCAGCCTAGTGGACGAACACCATATAAGAGCAATTAGGCCAAGCTCAAAAATGTTGTCAGAACAGGTCTTTGTGTGACCCTTGAATTTTTACTTTTGACTTAATATATCCACTTTAGTTTTGCTTTTGTTTGTTTCTGTTATTCTATCTCAATTATTATTTATAATTATGTGTTTTTGTGATAATTGTCCCTAAATATCCTCCTTTTGTGACAAGTTTTTTTCTTTTCTGCTTTCCTGGTGAAGAGATTTTTCTCATTGAGTCCTTTTAACTAGTTAAATAAAGCTTACTAACTATCTTTCACTGCCAAAACTTACTCGCACAGGATCACACCGTCTTTGAGACCCTGCATGAAGTCATCAGGAACCGTTCGACCTGTGACCTCATGGATCCAAATCCTCAGGGCCTCCTCTGTCTGAGGGTCGTACTTCTGTGCCAGCTGCCATGTCAAATGATGAAAAGGTAAAATAAGTGCATTTTAACAATTTAACTTGTTACTAAACTAGCTTTTCTAACATTATGTATGTAAGCTATTTGAGATGATAACTCCTTTATGGATTATTAGGCTAAGGTAACAGTTTTGCCATTCAGAATTTTGTAACACCTACAACAATGTAGATATTGTTGTCTGTGATATCAGCAAATAGATATTGTCACTGAAGCTTTAATAACCATCTATGAATCATCTTGTAATGACAATTTTCTGACATTAAAGAGCTTCAATAACAAAAATAAGTTGATGAACAACAATGTCTAATATAATACAGAGAAAACATCCATATGTAGATGAAATTTATAGAATGCACTTATGCCTTTTCTGTGAGGTGGGGAGAAAAACAAATGTCTTGTGGGGTAAAAACAGCATATTATTAGCTTCAGCTTATTAATTCTAAATATGCAATATGTTGTAGATTTTTTTTTTTTTTAATATGGAGAACCCCATATCATCAAGATCATCAGAGATCAGGAAGAACATCATACGCTGACTTCCAAGTTTATTGCATTTGTATTATAAAATGCACATACCTTATTCCTGACATCAGCAGAGAGTCCAAATGTGGGTCCTTTGCTAAACTGGGTGCTCATGGTCTCTGCTGTAGAGTTGAGTCCTGTAGATGCTCCTGTGATGCAGGAGTTCGGCTCTGACCCCCTCCATCTTTTAAATGCCCCTCTGTCCATGTGTCATACTGTACAAGTCTGCTGCTCATTGGCTGAGGCCTCTTGACCATCTGACCAATCATGAACATGAATGTACTACTGCAGGGGTCATATGAGTTCTAAAGGAGTAGTATAATAACAAAAAAATATAAATTATTATCTCTCTGTTATGTCATTCCAAATGAGCATACAGGTTTTTGATGTGTTCTTCACTCCGTTTGGTTTAATTCAAAAGAGCGTGTTAAATATATTCTGCCCAAATTTCACTGTTTTAAGGCAAAACATACACTTTTCTTAAGAAATAACAAATTAAGCAAGGAGGGCAGGAAGATGATGGAGGGTAGGGAAAGAGGGAGATGGAATTTGAGCACTTTATTTGGTCATGACGGTCCTACAGCTGTCATGTGTTTGTAGACATTTATAACAGAAAGAATCCACAGTGAATCTGAACTGAATTAAGAACATCACATTAGTGACTTTCTGTGTCTGTATATGGAACATGGACGATAAACAAAATTTTTTTTTTTTTAAATTTAAACATTTTTAAAAACTTTTTTAAGAGGTTGTTAAGCTGTTTGGTGTGGTTCCTAAGCAGCTGATAGATAGATAGACAGACAGACAGACAGACAGACAGACAGACAGAAGACAGAGACAGACAGACAGACAGATAGACAGATGGATAGAGAGACAGACAGACAGACGGATAGAGAGATAGACAGACAGATGGATAGAGAGAGACAGACAGACAGATAGACAGACAGACGGATAGAGAGATAGACAGACAGACGGATAGAGACAGACAGACAGATGGATAGAGAGAGAGAGACAGACAGACGGATAGAGAGAGAGAGACAGACAGACGGATAGAGAGAGAGAGACAGACAGACGGATAGAGAGAGAGAGACAGACAGACGGATAGAGAGAGAGAGACAGACAGACGGATAGAGAGAGAGAGACAGACAGACAGACAGCTAGATAGACAGACAGACAGACAGCTAGATAGACAGACAGACAGACAGACAGACAAACAGACGGATAGAGAGACAGACAGACAGACAGACGGATAGAGAGATAGACAGACAGATGGATAGAGAGAGACAGACAGACAGATAGACAGACAAACGGATAGAGAGATAGACAGACAGATGGATAGAGACAGACAGACAGACGGATAGAGAGAGAGAGACAGACAGACGGATAGAGAGAGAGAGACAGACAGACGGATAGAGAGAGAGAGACAGACAGACGGATAGAGAGAGAGAGACAGACAGACAGACAGCTAGATAGACAGACAGACAGACAGACAGACAGACAGCTAGATAGACAGACAGACAGACAGCTAGATAGACAGACAGACAGACAGCTAGATAGACAGACAGACAGACAGCTAGATAGACAGACAGACAGACAAACAAACGGATAGAGAGACAGACTGATAGACAGACAAACAAACGGATAGAGAGATAGACAGACAGACGGATAGAGAGAGACAGACAGACGGATAGAGAGAGACAGACAGACGGATAGAGAGAGACAGACAGACAGACAGCTAGATAGACAGACAGACAAACAAACGGATAGAGAGACAGACAGACAGACGGATAGAGAGACAGACAGACAGACGGATAGAGAGACAGACAGACAGACGGATAGAGAGACAGACAGACAGACGGATAGAGAGACAGACAGACAGACGGATAGAGAGACAGACAGACAGACGGATAGATTAGATAGAGAGACAGACAGACAAACAAACGGATAGAGAGACAGACCGATAGACACAGACACAGACAAACGGATAGAGAGAGATAGATTAGATAGATAGATAGACACACAGACAGACAAACGGATAGAGAGACAGACCAATAGACAGACAGACAGACAAACGGATAGAGAGACAGACCGATAGACAGAGGTTCTTGTTTAGTACAGTGGCTAGATTAACAAATAAACAGACATCACCAGAACAAAACATTTCATTACAGTTTAGTAGCGATGACTTTATGAATTTCTTTACTGAAAAAATCGAAAGCATCAGAAATACAATTGTAAATGTACAACCTTTAACAGAGTTTTATGATTCAGCCTCAATTATCACCCCTCAAAAACAGTTTCAGTGCTTTACAACTATAGGACAGGAAGAGCTAAATAAACTTATCACTGCGTCTAAACCAACAACATGTTTATTAGATCCAATACCCACTAAACTACTAAAAGAATTGTTACCTGTAGCAGAAGAGCCTCTTCTCAATATTATTAACTCGTCTTTATCTCTAGGTCATGTCCCAAGACCGTTCAAGCTAGCAGTTATTAAGCCTCTTATTAAGAAACCACAATTAGATCCAAATGTATTGGCAAATTACAGACCCATCTCAAATCTTCCATTTATATCTAAAATACTAGAAAAAGTGGTGTCGGTCCAATTGTGCTCCTTCTTGCAAAAAAACGCTATCTATGAAAAATTTCAGTCAGGATTCAGGCCTCATCATAGCACAGAAACTGCGCTCGTTAAAATTACAAATTACTTATTTCTAGCTTCTGACCAAGGCTGTATCTCAATACTAGTGTTACTTGATCTCAGTGCTGCGTTCGACACTATAGATCATAAAATACTCCTAGATCGACTACAAAATTACACTGGTATTCAGGGACAGTCATTACGGTGGTTTAGGTTGTACCTATCAGACCGTCACAATTTTGTTTATTTAAACGGGGAAAAATCTAAGATAATGATAGTAAATTACGGAGTGCCGCAAGGATCTGTGTTAGGCCCTCTGCTATTTTCAATATATATGCTGCCACTTGGTAATATTATAAGAAGACATGGAATTAGTTTTCACTGCTATGCCGATGATTCTCAGTTATAGATTTCAACACAACCAGATGAAATCTCTAAATTATCCAATCTGACAGAGTGTGTTAAAGAAGTAAAACATTGGATGATTAGTAATTTTCTATTATTAAATTCAGATAAGACCGAAGTATTACTTATTGGGCCAAAAACCTGCACACAGAATCTCTCAGACTACAATCTGCATTTAGAAGATGTACTGTTAATCCGTCCTCCAGAGTTAAAGACCTGGGTGTTATATTAGGCAGCAACTTGTCATATTTCATATGTTACAAAAACAGCCTTCTTCCACCTCAGAAACATTGCTAAGATACGGAATATGTTATCTGTTTCTGATGCAGAAAAGTTAGTTCATGCTTTCATGACGTCTAGACTAGATTACTGTAATGCATTACTAGCTGGTTGTTCTGCTTCCTCAATAAACAAGCTACAATTAGTCAAAAATGCAGCTGCTAGAGTTCTTACCAGGTCAAGGAAATATGATCATATAACACCAATTTCATCATCTCTACACTGGTTACCTATTAAGTTCCGTATCGATTATAAAGTACTGCTAATGACCTATAAGGCTCTAAATGGTTTAGCTCCAGTGTACTTAACCGATCTTCTATCGCCCTACAATCCTTCACGCTCTTTAAGATCACAAAACTTTGGACTTCTGGTTGTACCTAGGATAGCTAAGTCCTCTAAAGGAGGGAGAGCGTTTTCACATTTGGCTCCTAAACTCTGGAATAGCCTTCCTAATAATGTTCGGGACTCAGACTCGCCTCACCCAGTTTAAATCTAGATTAAAGACGCATCTCTTTAGCCAAGCATTCACATAACGCCTGTCCCGAGGTGATTAGAGAGTACATCAGCTTCAGTTTGGATCCAGCCTCTTAAGAAGACCTCAGATGACCAACACCTGTGAAGAGACGGCGCCAACTCCTGCGAGGACTTCAGAAGATGCAACATCTGGATCAACATGTACATTCCCAAATTTTTATATATCCTAATTATTGTTAATATGTAATTCATTTTTCCAGGAGCTCATTGCTTCTACCTTCAATTAAATTGCTAACAGTGATTGTAAATAAATTGCCTAAATTATTACATTATTAGCTAATTGCATTCTCTAAATTGTAATGTTGACATGCACTCTCTGTAAAACTGCTTTGAAACAATATGTATTGTGAAAAGCGCTATACAAATAAATGTGAATTGAATTGAATTGAACAGACAGACGGATAGAGAGACAGAGAGACAGACAGACAGATGGATAGAGAGACAGAGAGACAGACAGATGGGTAGACAGACAGACAGACAGACGGATAGAGAGATCGATAAGATGGAAAACTCTTTTCAGTTAATTCTGTCTCAAATGATTGCAGCTGACCTCCTACTGATCTTTCTGGACCAAAATTCAATTGTATTTCAAAAGAATTAGAGTACATACGTGAATTCTATAAAAGTGGAGTGCAGAGGAAAGTTCTAAGCTCCCATGTTTGTCAGGATAATGGAGAGTTACCTTTAGTTCAAATTGGCATAATTTGGTTACATAATTCATAGAAATGTGCAAGTGAAATCGATTTATAAAAAGCAAATGAAAAATGTTACCAATTGTCCCCGTAACAACCATAATTTTCCACCAGATGGCAGCGTGACCATAAACCTATGACACTAAACTCAAGGATGTTGACATACATGCTTTTCAGAGGAAATTTTAGGAGATTATGCACTCAGACTTGTTGTCCTATTAGTAAAAACTATAAACACTATAAACTATAAACTATAGCTCTTCACTCTATGCCAGTGGTTCTCAAACCTGTCATGGAGTACCACCAGCCCTGCACATTTTGTATATCTCCCTATATCTAATCTGACACACCTATTTCAGGTCTTGCAAGTCTCTACGAATTAGGTCATGAGTTGAATCGGTGATAGATGACAGAAACATACAAAACATGTTGGGCTGGTGGTACTCCAGAACAGGTTTGAGAACCACTTTTCTATGCCATTATATCATATTAACACTGCAGTTATGCTAGTTCATCAACAGGAGGCGCTATCACAACCACCTTTCAGCTGTCTTGCAAAGCCCAAGTTGCAGCTGGGCCACATACCACAGCATAATTTTAAACAGAAGCACAAGCTGTTAGGAATTGCTTGGCATACTATTCTTAATATTCCTGTTGTATGCATTATATATATCTTCAAAACTCATTATTTGATCAGACTGTCACAAACTGACATAATTTTATATATATATATATAT
The DNA here is from genome assembly GCA_037101425.1 of Elopichthys bambusa. NCBI lineage: Eukaryota > Metazoa > Chordata > Actinopteri > Cypriniformes > Xenocyprididae > Elopichthys > Elopichthys bambusa. The sequence goes on from CM074436.1 coordinate 34,902,421, forward strand.
ATATATATATATATATATATATATATATATATATATATATACATACACAACCCCATTTCCAGAAAAGTGAGGGGACATTTTGTAAAATGCAATAAAATCAAGAATCTGTGATTTGTCAATTCTCTTGAATTTATTTAACTGACGAAAGTACAAAGAAAAGATTTCCATTGTTTTTACTGACCAAATTAATTGTATTTGGTAAATATAAACAAATTTTGATTTTGATGGCTGCAACACACTCCAAAAAAGCTGGGACAGAGGCAAAATAATAGTGAAAAGGTTATAGAATATTAATGTTCAAATGTTTTTAAACAGTTCACAATAAGCAGGTGAATTGGTAATAGGTGAGGGTCATGATTGGGTATAAAAGGAGTATCTCATTCTTCGCAAGCAAATATGGGTCATGGCTCACCACTTTGTGCCAAATGTCATGAGAGAATTGTCAGACAAATCAAAAATCACATTTCTTAATGCAAGATTGCAAAGAATTTATGTCTTTCGCCATCTACCATACATAATTTTGTGAAAAGATACAGGGAGTCCAGAGAAATCTCAGTTTGCATAGGGCCGGGCAGGAAACTTCTGTTGAATGTGCATGACCTTTGACATCTCAGATGGCACCGAATGAGAAACCGTCATGCTGCTCTGTTAAATATGGCCCACATGCGCTCTGGAGTACTTAGAAAACCGCTGTCACTTAACACAGTCTGCTGCTGCATCAAGAATCTCTGTTATACGAGGAGAAATCTATACATCAGTTCTATACAGAGATGCCGGTAAGTTCTTTTGGCCCAAGCTCATCTCAGATGGTCTAAAAGACAGTGGAAATCTGCACTGTTCATATTTTTATCAGCGACAGGTGCAAAAGCAAACATCTGTCTTGGTATGGGGTGCATCAGTGCAAACGGCATGGGTGACTTGCATGTGAAGGTACCATTGATGTGGAGACGTATATTAGGTTTGTACAGAGACACATACTGCCATCAAGATGACATCTTTCCTGGGAAGCAAGACAATGCCAGGCCTCATTCTGTAGAAGGGATGTGCTTGACTGGCCTGCCTGCAGTCCAGATCTGTCTCCTATTGAAAATATATGGCCCCTCATGATAAGGAGAATCAGACAAGGATGACCACGGACTGTTGAGCAGCTGACTTGCAGTAGGCATAATTTCACTTTTCAAAACTTTAACAATTAGTATCAGTTCCCAAACAATTAAAAAGTGTAATTAAAAGGAAAGGTGATGTGAGACAGTGGTAAACAGGCCTCTGTCATAACTTTTTTGGAGTAATAATAATTAATAATTCCTTACATTTGTATAGCGCTTTTCTAGGCACTCAAAGCGCTTTACATATTAAAGGGGGAATCTCCTCAACCACCACCAATGTGCAGCATCCACCTGGATGATGCGACAGCAGCCATGTTGCGCCAAAACGCCCACCACACACCAGCTTATTGGTGGAGAGGAGACAGTGATGAAGCCAATCAGTATATGGGGATGATTAGAAGGCCATGATGGACAGAGGCCAATGGGCAAATTTGGCCAGGATGCCGGGGTTACACCCCTACTCTTTTCGAAGGACATCCTTTGAAAGATTTTTAACGACCACAGAGAGTCAGGACCTCAGTTTAACGTCTCATCCGAAGGACGGTGCTTTTTGACAGTATAGTGTCCCCATCACTATACTGGGGCGTTAGGACCCATACAGACCACAGGGTGAGCACCCCCTGCTGGCCTCACTAACACCTCTTCCAGCAGCAACCTAGTTTTCCCAGGAGGTCTCCCATCCAGGTACTAACCAGGCTCAGCCCTGCTTAGCTTCAGTGGGCAACCAGTCTTGGGCTCCAGGGTAATATGGCTCCTGGCTGCTGGCTGCTGGCTGCTGGCTGCTGGCTGCTGCTGGAGTGTGTTGCATCCATCAAAATTTGTTTATATTTACACAATACACTTAAGTTTGTCAGTGAAAACATTTACTTTTGACAGTTAAGTAAAGGTTCAAGAGAATTAACAAACCACAGATTATAGATTTTAGTGCATTTTACAAAATGTCCCAACTAGGCATGTGACAGTATCAAATTTTCATGTTGCGATTAATTGCTGAAGCTTTTATCACGGTATACGGTATTATCATGATATTGAAATAAGCTGCAAAAAAAGTGTTGTCAGTATAACAGGTTTAAGAACTCTTTTTGTAATAACAAAAATAACCCTGAATGTTTAAATACAATAATACAATAAACAAAAAATATATAAAGTAAAATTTTCAAACCGATTAAAGTGCAAAAGAATTAGGCTATAAAGAACAACAGGTAACACTTTACAATAAGGTCTCATTATTTAATGCATTAACTAAGATTGAGCAATAGCTACATTTGTTACAGAAAGTATTATTTTTTGTTAATGTTAGGAAATACAACTGATCATTGTTAGTTTTATCTCAGGTCCATGTAATAAGTTCTTTTGATTTTAGTAATGTTATTAAACAGTAACTAAGAAATTAACATTAACTAAGAATAATTAATACTTTATAAGTATTTTTTATTGTCAGTCTGGTAATAATGAATTAACATGTTAACTGATTAAGCCATATGTCACTAAGTTTTACTGAACAATAACATATAAACAGAACATTTCTAATCATTAGGGCATGTTGTAGTCCAGATTATTTATTTTCAAACTTAAACATTTAACAACTTTAAGTATTAAGTATTTGGTGCTGTGATAAACAACATTGAGATTACAAAAAAATGAATGGTTTGAAGCATTTTAAAAACTTCACTAGCGCAGTTGCTTTGTTTACGGGTTTCCGGGGTAACCGCTGCATTCTGCTGTTCCATCTGCTGTCAGAGAGTGAACGTGCACGTGTCTTTCACTCGTTCCGCCATGTGCTTCTCATGCACATTGGGTTTGTTTACATGCGCATGTCTCTTTGACGCAGTATACAGCGGTGTTGTGCATTTTATATGGCTGATGTGGAAAGTATTCTTAAATGCATTATAAAAATTTTAATAATTGGTAATAAAATTATTATTTACGGTATTTTGAAGTGCCCACGATAACAATATCGTGCATATTCATTATCGTGATATATCACATTACTGAATATCGGCACATGTCTAGTCCCAACTTTTCTGGAAATATGGTTGTATATATTTTTAAAACCAAGGTAGGGCGAAAAACTGTCTTGATAGCCCCCAGGTGGCTGGATGCAGTATAGGTCATAAACCCCGCACTCTCCATGTAATGAACGTGAGACAAACTAAACAGTCAAATTACACGTCAAATATTTTTTCTTCCAAAGATGGTTTCTGTCATTTTGGGCACTTTTTATCACGCTCATGTTAAAGTGTTCGTTCTTTAAATAAGTTTGTTTTAAGTTAGTTATTTGATACTAAAAAAACGAGGGTTTTGACGTCATGATTGACAGCTGAGATTACAGCTTCTCTGAGTGAAGTCGTCACTGAGGCACCAACAGACTTTTCTCTGGATCTTCGGGAGGAGATTGGAGTTTTAACTTTAATTTCTACATTTCCATAACTGTTTATTTCACACCGACGCAACGTGTTGTTCTGCAGTATTAACCGATTTTGCAGGGAGTGTGGGCGGGACCTTGATATCGCGGCACCACTTGCTGCTCACTATTGCGCAAACTCGGGCTCCAAGTTCACTATGTGCAGACTCGAGACTCAAGATATCAGCGCCATATTAGGCTCACTGGCGGCTTTAGGTAACTACAGTGGAAGTTGCGTCGTCCATCTTTTTTTACAGTCTATGGCTGAAATACATTACAAAGACTGTCAACTATGTAGTATGAATTGTGGAGTTAGACCGTTAAACAGTTTTTCACCAATTCTGTGTTCAGGATTTTTTGGGCAGGGCTAAAGAGCCACAGAGCATGGCCCTGCCCCTAACACTATAATAACTACAGCATATTAGCATCAGTGGCTCGCCTGCTCAATCGCAAGTTACTGTCATTACCGTTAGTTACTACAGCCTACATTTTGCTAGCTAGCTATGCGTTCGTCATGCAAATGCATATTATCTGGTTGCAATAATATACAAAACAGCTCAGTCTACTTATTTAAATTTAAATCTCCAGCCTTGGCCTTCATCCTCCTGTCCCGCCGACAACCGATGATATGGGGCTGAACAGAGTCTCTCCCGTCCCGGCCTTCATCCTCCCGTCTCCCGGCGCCCACATTTGGTGTCCACAGTCTGCAGTACATGCCCACCAATGAGTGTAAGTTTCCTTGTGTTATAATTAGTAGGTAGTCCACAGTAACTCTACTAAATTTTGTAACCCTCTAAGTTGATTCTTTTGTTTATATGCATTAGTATGTTTGACTCATTAGACAAGTAGGTTGAGAGAGACATCTTTCTCACGAGTGGGTGTAGTTTCAGCATTTGAGAGCAGAGAATACTGCTTATTTTTTCAAGATTTTGATAACTTATTTAATTTTCTTGGCAGTTTTTTTTTTAATCATTCAAATTTGGCTGGGTGGTTAATAGCACATTTTTCTGTGGTGTGACAAACTTAACACATATTTTAATATTGCTTTACATGGAATGGTAGGCAGTATAGATTATATACTTCAGAGTAATCATTATGCTAGTACTATATTCTTGAAAATATGTAGAATAATAATAATATTTTTCCAATTAAACCAATTTTTCACACCCCTTCATATCCCAGCATTCCAATTCAAAAACACTCAAATCAAAGTCCCTGAGCTTTGGGTCAGATCTGTGCAATACATACATCACATTTATTTAGCAAGCATGTAGAGTATCTGCCAAGTAAGCGATAAACCATTTATGCTGGATGAGTCGAACAGTTTCGCAGCGCTGGAGTTCAAGTGAGGACACTAAAACTGTGTGTGAAGAAGTTTAAAACATGCACTTTGTCAACTAAACAGTAACTGTTTAAATCACTTCAGGGTTTCTTACCTATACCACCCTGTAACATATGGTTATAATCAGCATAAGACAGGGATGAATAATGGTCAAATATTACGTAATACTGCTGTGGCTTTAAAGCAGGTTTGGAACAATGACAGAATGTTGCCCAGCAGCTCCAAGAATTCAGACTTGACACTAAGCTTTACCAGGTACTTGTCTTTTAGACAAGAAAAACTGTTTGGTTAATTCTCTGAAACTAATTCACTTGTCCAAAAACAATTTTTAACAATAGACAAAGCTAATGGAACGAGGCATCAGGAATCTAAAGTCATCTGTATAGGAAACCAGAAATTCTGCACAATTTGGACTACATAACCTTGACTGCCATGTGGGAAAAGAGGCATAGTTTCCAGCCCAGATTAATGTTCTTCTGCCATTATTCTTCTCTGCAGAGGCCAAAGGTTACTCATGATTAAAATACAGGGTGTTTTTACACTTAATGAACTGAGTGACAGAGAAGCCAACTGGGATTCACACGGTGTCTGGCCCTCAGCATCTTCTGGTTCAGTTTAGTTGTAAAAAAAAAAAATTACACTACCATTCAGAAGTTTGGGTCGGTAAGAAAAAAATATTTTTGAAAGAAGTCTCTGTATTATTATCTGTAACATACTCTGCTACTGGCAGTATGTTAACTGAGTTTCTTTGTGTCTGCTGCGCTTATTTGTTTCGATTTCTCCTCGAGAGGCAGCGCGAGCGCCTCAACTGCGCAACCTTGTTAGCGTCAGTACATTACATATGTTATGCACTATCGATCGCCACTTAGACTAAATTAATGTAGAATCATTATTCCCTTGTTATTTTTGTTATTTACATTTAATCCGGCTAGGCTACTTGTCCGGTCGGGCAAGTAAAATTCTCTTTCACTTGCCCCTTTAAAAAAATCCACAAGCGGACAAGCGTTAAGGCTGATTTATACTTCTGTGTCGGACCTACGCCGGAGCCTTTGCGCCGTAGGCTATGTGTCTGTTTTCATTTATACTTCTGCGTTGTTGTCCGCGTCGACGTGCATGTAGACCACTAGTAGTCATGTCATGTTGTGTATCAAGGCAAAAGCCGAAGAAGAAGCAGCTTGTCATGTACGTTGTCAGAGAAGCTTACAAATAGAAATGGCAGAGAAGCGGCAAATAGGTAACGACTTTTGTTGCAGTTTGACTGCATGTGTCCCCTGAAACAGAGCATTTTTCATTCCTATGGAAGTTGAAAAGGCTCGCTCTTCTACTATTGCTCCGCGCCAGTTTTTTGACCCAAGGGAGGGGTTTTAGCAGACCAATCGCAGCGCTTGCGGTCCGTGTGGAATTGACGCGTTGTTACATTTTTAAAGAGGTGCACGTCAGGCTACGTCGTAGGCTACGCGTGGTACAAACAGCCTACGCTGTAGCTACGACGTACACTTGACGCAGAAGTATAAATCAGCCTTTAATGTCGAGCCCTGCGACGTGTGTTTAGACTGCTTCAGTAGGCTAGGTCCAGTGCTGTACGACTCCTCTGTTGTATCGCGTCAGTGGAGTGGTACGTTAATTCTTCCTTGTTTTTTTGTTGGTTTGTTTTGTTAATTTAATTAATAATTAATGTAATTATGCAATGAGGTTGATTTAATTTGTGCCCCCCTGAAAAAATGTAATGCCCGTCCGTGAATTTGTGTCTGGCGCCGGGTCTGGTGCTGCCTTATATTTTTGTGGAAACCATGAGGGATTTATGGGGTGCTTCTCAATTCTTATTTGTGCATCCTCGTTTCCTTTTCTCACTTCCTTTCCTTGCGTCTTAGCTCCACCCCTTCAGGATGCGAGGGAAGGACACAAGGAATAGACGTGAGGACGGAGGAATTGAATCAAGTGAAATGATATCCTCGCTCCCTTTATCGCCACTTCCAAGTGCCATCAAAAGTAAAGCATGCATTTAAATTATTGTGACAGATATGAAGGGGGAGGAGAACTCTGGTTTCTCAACGAGAAAGACTTCCGCAAAGGATACTCCTGTGTATCCTTGCTCATGACTCCTCAGGAAGCTTCCTCACTCCTCGTTCCTCGCCTCCTCGCGGTGCAATTAGAGAATTGAGATGTCCTTCAAGATGGCTGAGCTCGATCGGTTTCCGGGTCATAGGATGGAGGACGGAGGAGCGAGGAAACGAGGAGGGATATTGAGAAGCACCCATGGTTTCCACATTCAGGATCCATTCAGGATTCTTTGATGAATAGAAAGTTCAAAAGAACAGCATTTATTTAAAAAAACAAATATTTTGTAATATTATAAATGTCTTTGTCACTTTTGATCAATTTATGTTTTAAACCGTAGTGCAGGCCCTATATAATATTTTATAAATAGTATTATTGTAACGGTTGAAAAACATTAGTGAAAAAAAATAGTGAAAAAGCTTCTATTCTGCAATTTTTTTTTATTAAAAGAAAAACCTTTTTTCCCTTACAAATTAATATTAAAAGGATTAGTTTACTTCAGAATAAAAATTTCCTGATAATTTAATTTAATGTCATCCAAGATGTTTATCTTTCTTTCTTCAGTCAAAAAGAAATTAAGGTTTTTGAGGAAAACATTCCAGAATTTTTCTCCATATAGTGGACTTCAACGGCTACCAACGGGGTGATTACGTAATGCATGGCGCATCGCAGAACTAGTGCGAGACGAGCATTTGTGATTAAAAAGTATATACATTTTTATTTTTATTAAGAAAATGACAGATCGTTTAGTTAGATAAGACCCTTATTCCTCGGCTGGGATCATCTAGAGCCCTTTGAAGCTGCAGTAAAACTGCAATTTGGACCTTCAATCCGTTGGTAGCCGTTGAAGTCCACTATTTGGAGAAAAATCCTGGAATGTTTTCCTCAAAAAACTATTTCTTTTCGACTGAAGAAATAAAGACAAACATCTTGGATGACATGGGGGTGAGTAAATTAACAGGAAATTTTAATTCTGAAGTGAACTAATCCTTTAATGCATCAATAATCTGTATAACAGTTTGAGATGTGAGAATTATAATAAATATTTACATGATTGTTTTAATTATTTGGTCTTGAGCTTCAGTGGAAGCAAGAACATCTGATGATCTAAGTAAAAAAATCACATGATAAAGTGTCACTAGTTAGAAATATTTCTTCTTCATTGTATGATTTAATGCTAAAACTAAAAGTTTTGGACCTTTTGGACCCTACTCTATGCGTGTTGTCATCATCTTTACATATACTCCTTCAGGGAACCTCGTTCAGAATGAATTACAGTTTGCATTTGGCAATCATTACATTCAGAGTACAGTGAGCTGTGTTGTAATATGGGACACGTGACCCTGTTCAATACTTTATTGTCCGCACAATTCAATGAACGTCTTTCCTTTCAGCATGTTTTCAATTATTCTGTCTCATGGAGGCATTTCATGGAATAATATATTTTTAAAAAATCCTGTTGTACCAGTTTCTTAAAGACTACATAGTAACAATAGGGCACTGTATTCATCTGAATATGTTCAGCCAAAAGCTGAATTCATACCAACTGGCCCGCTCTCATAGACAGAAATTAAAGACCATGAACGGCCAGATGTGCTTATTACTGATAAATAAATCAGTGTCATATAAGATCTCCCTCACAGACTGAGCCTCCCAAATGCTTTCAAATTCCAACCACTAAGTATAAAGATCTGAATATTTGAGTTTGAAATAAGATTGTATATTTTATGTTGCTATTACAGACACTTTGAGTCTTATCCTGCAGTTCCTTCTTCATTTACACACACTGCCCCCATCCCTCCAGACCTCACATAAAACCTATCAATATATTATTACCTGTTCCGTCAGCTCCGTATTGATCCCATACCTCTATCTCTTCTCATTTATTGCCGGAGTTATGCATCTATTCTGGCCAGCCGTGGTGAAAACGACACTAAAACCCTGACAGTACAGTTTCATTGATTTCTGCACTGCTGCATGATTGTTTGCAAGTGCTCTGGATATTAAGTGGCCGTTAGACGGCTGCCTATAAACGTATGCTGCAGAATATGTCGCATGATAACAGTTTATCTTCATGTATATGTATTGAGGTACTTGGATTCAGATTTAATGTGACAGATCTGATTGATGAAGATTGCATTTGTCTTGTTGGTATGCTAACAAGACGTGTGTGATGGATAGATGGGCTAAAATCCTGATTCTGAAATATGAGATATGATCTTATATGATTATTTATAGCATGGATTTATTAAGGGCCATCTATTGTTTGTCTTATAGCTTTTTCTAATTTATTGGCTTTATGCTCCACCCAGAGGAGTCAATTATAACATTTTTAGTTTTATCACACTTTCTTCTTCAAACTTGTCCTAAAACTTATTTTATATTGACCCCTAATTTGAGTCAGATCGTCTTTTGACTACAGGTGGAAATCTGTTATATACCATAACATTTGTAGTAAAACGCAAGAAAATATGATGACGAGTAGGTCATCCAAGCAGTCAGACAGTATCTTAGATTAAATGTATTATAGGCTACTTGGATGTTGACAAAAGTTCCAAACTTTTCTTCCCCCCTACACTAAAAATGGCTTGTAAGGCTGTATTTTGTCATTTTTGTTTATCATTGAGCACATACTGATACTGACATGAAACTTTGTCTGAACCATTGCTATAATTCGGACAGTACTGCGGAAATGTGATTATGGCGTCACCTACACCTAGGGGTTAAATGTAAGCATGTTCATGTATTAATTAATCACATTTTTAATTGAAAATGTGTGTAAACAGCTTGTAACGAACCTTCCCCAGCTTCCTAGGTTGTCTATGAAAGCCTGTAGACTGATTTAAAAGACGTTTTTGCCGGGAAAATCAAAAGGTTGTGACGGTTACTAACGCGCTCCTGAGAGCCTCTGTTCCGTTCTATGACACATGAAACGAATGCTTATAAAAATGTTTAGGATAATGAAGAAAGTGCTGTTCTGTACTGTAATGTCAATATGTCATGCAAAGAAAATGGATTAATTAAAACTATATAGCCAGATCTACTTTATAATAAAATGATCATAACAGTGAATTATTGCAGAGCTCGTGCAAACATATACACATCGCTATGATCAGATGCTTAACTGCTGCTTTCTTGGCGCTGTCATTTTTGTTTTTGTTATCGAGAGGATATTCATATTCATTTAATGTGTCTGGATGCTTACTAGCAGTATACTGCTGCAAAGGTATTTCCAACTTCTTTTTATTTTTAAGCAAGAACGAAAAAGAACGTCACCGTGTTCATAGGGCAGGGACCGTGTTCACATTCAGTCTCTTTTGCGTTACGTGTGCACTAATATGAGCACGAGCAATAAGTTGCTTGCTGTAGTTCACTTAGCGGCCACCGGTGTCGCTAATAACAAAGGTTTCTGAAACAAAATCATCAAAATCAAGTGCTTCTCAAATCACCACTGACATGCTGTTATTTTACCATTACTTATCTACTATTATGTATTCATATTTTGAATTAGCTATCATTTATTTCAGTTTTCATTTTAATTTTAGCTTTTTTTTTTTTTTTTGCATTTCAGTTCCATTAGCAGGTGTTTTAATCTAGCTTACACTTAAAACCTTGTGTACTGTTGGCTCTTATAATAAAACACTTGTAATGTTCCTCATTTGTAATTCACTTTGGATAAAAGTGTATGCTGATTTAAAAACTGTAAATCTATTCATATTTGGGTTCTTGTTGCGCATGTCTGTGTCTGAAGTTGTAAAATGCTCCATTAAAACAACATAACAATACACTGACTGAAGGAAAATTCATTCAGTCAAGATTCATTTTGAATGCAAGTCTTTTTACACGCCCAAGGGAGGAAGTCCGAATGTGACTATCCTGTTACCTTTTCTTGATCGGAATAATGCAGGTGGGTTTAAATTTGAGACTGGAGCAGGACACACAGAAACACACATTCATGAGGCCTTCCTACCATACAACACCTGGCTGGGGTGAGTTAACAATTCACAGCAGCCATCTATTTACTGCGGAGGAGGGAAGTCAAATGCTAATCAGGTTTTGTTTGAAGTGGTCAAATTTCTGAGCCAGTGAGCATTTAAAGTAACACTCCATTGTGCTTCAAGCTAAAACGCCCTGCAATCTATTACTTATGTTTCCTCTACATAGTCATTTTCTGCTCTGTTATGTTTGTGAGCACCGAAAACACATCACATTAAAATTCAGCATTCACAGTGCACTTCGTCTTTATTTCCACTTTCACGAAAATGTTGTTTGTTTCTCAAAACCCATTTTTCCTAGTTTGCTTGGTGCCAGCCTCAAACAAAACTATGAATCTCTTTCAAAGACTAAACTAGTAATCTGGTAAACTTTTTGCCAACATTTTGTTTCTTGGCATTCTGATGTAAACACGCACCCTGCACTCTTCAAAATAAAGCTTCTTTAATTGCATCAGTGGTTCCATAAAGTATCTTTAACATCCATGGAATTTTTTCATCCCATAAAAGATTATTTATAGTGGGAAAAAAAGGTTCTTTAGATGCTTAAAATGTTCTTCACTGAAATGTTCTTTGGGGAAATCAAAATGTTTTTTTTTTTTTATGGCATTGCTGTGAAAAAATGTTTTTAGAAACTTTATTTTTAAGAGTGTAACTACAAGAAGTTGTGTTGTTGTCTGATTATCTGATTTTGTGATTTTCGGTTTTGTGTGCAATATACATCAGACATTCAGTGATCAGACTCTGGGCAGTGCGTTCGTGTGCCGTCTGAGACTAATGTAGTAATGACTGCGAGTATGATGGCAAACAGCTTCAACATCTGAAAACAGGCGTCGGAATGGAAAGAGAGGATGGAAAACTCCAACTTTGGCTCTGCTTATGTCCATCATGTCATGCATGAGACATTGCATTACTGTATTTTATACATTCATGAACAAGCTGTCTGAAACACTCACTTATTCACAGAGCAAATCCCACATAGTTAAGTGAGTGAAAATATGTGAATCTGGACACCAAATGATGTTGAAACGGAGCTGTAACTATGTGATTTTGCTTTTATACCGCAAAATGACAGATCTACTTGAAATCCAGTTAGACCATTTGAGATGCATTTCTAAAAATCTCATTTTAAATTCAGGGTTTTATTTATTTATTTTATTTTAGGGTTGGTGAAATTTTCAGAAGTCTCTTCTGCTCACCAAGGCTGTATTTATATAAAAAATACAGTAACACTTTACAATAAGGTTCATTAGTTGACAAGGGCCAAATTGTGATGGCTAGACGACTGGGTCAGAGCATCTCCAAAACTGCAGCTCTTGTGGGGTGTTCTCGGTCTGCAGTGGTCAGTATCTATCAAAAGTGGTCCAAGGAAGGAACAGTGGTGAACCGGTGACAGGGTCATGGAAGGCCAAGGCTCATTGATGCACGTGGGGAGAGAAGGCTGGCCCGTGTGGTCCGATCCAACAGACGAGCTACTGTAGCTCAGATTGCTCAAGAAGTTAATGCTGGTTCTGATAGAAAGGTGTCCAAATACACAGTGGATCACAGTTTGTTGCATATGAGGCTGCATGGCTGCAGACCAGTCAGGGTGCCCATGCTGACCCCTGTCCACCGCCGAAAGTGCCAACAGTGAAGCATCAGAACTGGACCACGGAGCAATGGAAAAAGGTGGCCTGGTCTGATGAATCACGTTTTCTTTTACATCACGTGGATGGCCGGGTGCGTGTGCGTCACTTACCTGGGGAACAACGAGTTTGAGGTGTTGACTTGGCCTCCAAATTCCCCAGATCTCAATCCAATTGAGCATCTGTGGGATGTGCTGAACAAACAAGTCTGATCCATGGAGGCTCTACCTCACAACGTACAGGATTTAAAGGATCTGCTGCTAACATCTTAGTGCCAGATACCACAGCACACCTTCAGGGGTCTAGTGGAGTCCATGCCTCGACGGGTCAGGGCTGTTTTGGCAGCAAAAGGGGGACCAACACAATATTAGGAAGGTGGTCATACTGTTATGCCTGATCTGTGTATATATCAACACATGAACTGAACATTCTAACCACTGCATTGTGTTAGATGTATCAGGGGCAGGTGTAGGTTTTCTGTAGCGGGTGTAGTTTGTGTAATGTGAGGGGTGTGGTGCGCAGGATGTGGGGTAAGAGGGGTTAACGGGCAGACAGATAAGATACAGCTGGCCAGCGAGAAGTACCGCTGTTTAATTCAGGAAAACACACACAGAGTGATCACAGAACAGGAAAATGAGCGTCTTTAGGGACCTGAACTACTCACTCATGACCACAGAAACCTCTGACGCACACATTGTCCCTGCCTGCTTGCTTTTTAATGAATCCGAGTAGTCTGCCTGGCTGTCTCCTGTTATCAGCCATGCCATGGGTTTCAGGCAAAAAAGGGCTTTTGATATAAGGTCAGAGGTCATGGAAAGCATCTAGAAGCTTCTCCACCCCTGGTTTTGGGTCACTTCACATCAACAGTGCATTTGCAACAAAATCACAGAACAGCGTGTCTCGTTGGATTCTCTATTGGCGTCCACTTGTATGGGTTCAGTTTAATCTCTTTTCCGTCATAGTTCACTTGGTAATGGAAAGTCATTTGCAGCGTATTGTTTTACTTTTAACTATCTGTATAAAGTCTCGTCCACTTTGTGGCATGTTCTAGCCACACTATGACACATACATGAGAAAAAGCAAAGCAAAGCATTGGACATCATACACTACTGTCCAAAACTTTGGGGCCAGTAAGATTTAAAAAAAAAAAAAAAAAAAAAAAAATTAATACTTTTATTCAGCAAGGCTGCATTAAATTGATAAATAGAGACAGTAAAGAGATTTTTCATATTACAAAATGTTTCTATTTAAAATAAATGCTGTTCATCAAAAAAAAGTCTTACTGAGCCCAAACTTTGAACAGTAGTGTAGATCATGTTAGTCATGTGGGATCTCATGTCACACCACCACACAGGCAATTGGTATCAAGGAGCCAAATAAGCACCACCCAGTGTGTTTCATTAGTGCACATTTAACAAACCTACGAAACATTTATAAGCAAATGCATCTCTTAAAGCAGAACACAAACAAAAAATAAGCCTAATGATAAAATATAATGCATATATAGGGCAAAGTGGTGCCCTTTTCTATAATAGAAATGGATGTTGGGTTTTTCTTGTGATCAGGTTTTTATAATTACAGTGGTATGAGTGCAACTGCACCCATCAAAGGAATGCATTTTCTAACCCACCAGCACTTTTTTTTGTTTTGTTTTGTTTATAGTGACTACTCATTTTTGGATGGAAACCTTATAAAATGTACAGTGAGTGTGTTTGTTTGTATTTTGTTTGAATGTGGAATCCAACACATGCCCGTATATGAAGAGACAACATGAAATGGAACCGTTCTGGATCATCAAAAGTTCCAAATTCTATTCCAGACGGCAGTTGTGGTCCACAGTATATAGGGAGTTCTGCTGATTTGATCATAATGTAGCTGGAAGGTTTATTGGGTGTTGGAAAGGAAAGACCAACCCTCCCACTTCAGAGATCTTGGAAACAATTTGTGCTTTTGTCAGAAACAGCTACTTCAGATCTGCTATGGTGCCAGATCCACCAAAGAGCTAAAGCAATGGGTCAGCTGGTTATGAGAGGTATTTGGAAAAATATTGCAGATGGTAGTGTTTTATTCCTTTGAAATTACTTCAAATCAATATTAAATGTTTCTGGTCTTGTTGTGCTTTCATCTGGCCACATTATTCCAAACCTAAAACATTTGTTTAGAATATTATAAGTCTTTTCAGTCTGTTTATCAATAGTTCACATTTCACTCAATTTCTGATGAATAAAATTTTAGATTGTAGTTAATTTAATCTTTATTTTATTTCTTAGTTGCAGAGATAACATTTCATATTAGTTTAATTTGAAATACTAAAATAACTAAAACTAAATAAAATAAAACGAATAAATAAAACTTAGTGCAGTCAAATTGAATCGTCAAATTGTGATTAAACGCATGTAACAAAAGTTTGTAAATATGTGTGTATTTGTATATATATGTGTGTGTGTGTGTGTGTGTGTGTATATATATATATATATATATATATATATACACACACACAAACACATACATATATACAAATACAGCAAATATACCACGCAATATATTTTAAAACATTTGTTAGATGCAATTAATCGTGATTAATCGATTTGACAGCACTAATAAAATTAATAAAAACTACACTGTAAAATCTTTTTGTTAACACTTTCCAATAAGGTTCATTAGTTAAACATTAGTTAATGTATTAACTAACATGAACTATCCATGAGCAATACATTTGATACTGTATTTACTAATCTTCGTTAACATTAGGTAATGAAAATACAGTTGTTCACAGTGCATTACCTAATGTTAACAAGATTTTAATAATGTATTAGTAAATGTTGAAATTAACCTTAACAAAGATTAATAAATGCTGTAAAGGTGCAGTTCATTATTAGTTAATGTTAACTAATGTAGTTAACTAATGTTAATGAACCTTATTGTAAAGTGTTACCATCTTTTTTGATTTTAGTAAACTAAACTTAACTTACTGTGTTTATCCAATTGTTTGTCCAATGTATTTAAATTGAGGGAAAAAAATTATCTCAACTTAAAGTAAGTAAAGCAATGAAGTCGTCTTGAAGTTGAGTTTTCATGGTCATGTCAGCAAGAGAGATTATAATGTGAACATGTCTGTTAGAGAAGATGAATCTCGGCTGATGACCAGTTCTCATCAGCACTGACACGGCTAACGGGAGGGGTCAGAGGTCAGCAGTAGGTCTTTTCTCAGAGAAACAGGCCCTTGTGCTGATCTATGGCCTGCTTCAACTGGCCAAACTCGATCCTATATATCATTACAACAGAAATCGAAGATCTCTGAAGATCAGAACACTCTAGCATCATGTCAGCAAATTTTGCACAGACAAACAACTCAAGTAGATGTAATTTTGTATTTTTAAAATTGTATTTATTTTTAAGATCGTATAAATGTTGTGGCTCCTGACGCTGTCAAAAAATGTGATTGATTTTGAGATTTAAAATTAGATTTTAAATGTCTCATAATCATCTTAAACCTGCTGTCTCTAATCCATCATATGTAGTAAACCAACACAAGCCGAGCAGCTGAACGTTACTCTGAGAATAGTATGTAAGCAGGACGTGAGTGGAGGTTTGGAATGCACTTTCCCCTTTGACCTCAAAGGTCGCCGTGACACTCTCGGCCCCCGTGAAGGAGGGAGGATCACGTGGCTGTGTGGGTGGTGTTTTAGCTCTGATGTACATTACTTTGCATGGCATATCCTTAAAGGAATAGTTATGCCATTATTTACCCTCCCTCATGTCGCTCCCAACCCGCATGCTGGTATTTCTTCCTTGGGACACAAAAGAAGTTTTGAAGAATGCACATTCTGCAATGATCTTACATGTTTAGTTAGGTTCCAAGCTTAAAGTATGTATATCTTTTTTATATTAAATTTAAAAACAAAATGTAAAAATGAGGACAAAATAATTGGGTATTTATATATACATATATATTTATATATACATACATATGTACATGCGCATATATATATGTGTGTGTATAATATATATATATATATATATATATATATATATATATATATATATATATAATTTCATATGTTACATTGCTATATGTTACATTGCTATATGTTACATTGCTATATGCTATATGGAATATGTTATCTGTTTCTGATGCAGAAAAGTTAGTTCATGCTTTCATGACGTCTAGACTAGATTACTGTAATGCATTACTAGCTGGTTGTTCTGTTTCCTCAATAAACAAGCTACAATTAGTCCAAAATGCAGCTGCTAGAGTTCTTACCAGGTCAAGAAAATATGATCATATAACACCAATTTTATCATCTCTACACTGGTTACCTATTAATTTCCGTATTGATTATAAAGTACTGCTAATGACCTATAAGGCTCTAAATGGTTTAGCTCCAGTGTACTTAACCGATTTTCTATCGCCCTACAATCCTTCACGCTCTTTAAGATCACAAAACTCTGGACTTCTGGTTGTACCTAGGATAGCTAAGTCCTCTAAAGGAGGGAGAGCTTTTTCACATTTGGCTCCTAAACTCTGGAATAGCCTTCCTGATAATGTTCGGAGCTCAGACTCAATCTCCCAGTTTAAATCTAGATTAAAGACGCATCTCTTTAGCCAAGCATTCACATAATGCATCTCATATCAGATCAATTACACATGACTATCTTTGTTTAATGTTATGAACAGCAGCTACGCTAATTATTCTCCATTTGCATTGCCATTTGCTTTTCCGTTTTTCCGATGACTAGAGAGTACATCAGCTTCAGTTTGGATCCAGCCTCTTAAGAAGACCTCAGATGACCAACACCTTTGAAGAGACGGCGCCAACTCCTGCGAGGACTTCAGAAGACGCAACATCTGGATCAACACGCACATTCCCAAATTTCTATATATCCTAATTATTGTTAATATGTAATTCATTTTTCCAGGAGTTCATTGCTTCTACTTTCAATTAAATTGCTAACAGTGATTGTAAATAAATTGCCTAAATTATTACATTATTAGCTAATTGCATTCTCTAAATTGTAATGTTGACATGCACTCTCTGTAAAACTGCTTTGAAACGATATGTATTGTGAAAAGCGCTATACAAATAAATGTGAATTGAATTGAATTAAATATAGACTTGAATTTATTGCGCAGTTCTTTTGTACAAATTTTTACATTTTGTTTTTAAATTCTACTTTTGTTTTTTATAGAATTTTTTTTTTTTTTTTGGGTGGAGGCTTTAAATAAGCCCTAATGGGTTTTCTGCCTTTCCCTGCATATGGAATATATTTTCTTGCTTTTTGTTGTATATATTTACTGTGCAAAATAAACTAAACAAACTATCTGCAGCTTCCTTTTCTTCATACTGACAGTTGAAAGAAAAACAAAAAACAGATTATCCTCAAGTATGCTAATGGATAACTTTTGTGTGGTTGTTAGCAGGAATATCATGAATATCAGTGTGTTAGGTACTCAAGAGACTCTCCAACACTTGAATGCTGATCCTTGACCTTCAGTTTCAGGGTCACCGGTTCTTTTTTTTTTTTATCAAAGAGTTGGAAAGTTTTAATCTGAGGGAGATTTTAGCACGAGTCCAGAGCTCTGACTGCAAGAAAGGTCTAAACGTCAGCCATGAAACAGAAAGAGGGAGCTGAACACACGCACACACACACACAAGTCTGATGAGATGAAGAGGCCAAAGCGAAGCCTGTTTGCATTTGAATGCAGGCAGTCAGCTGCAGAACAGGATAACATCTCAGCTTTCGCTGATTTGGTGCTGGCCACAGGGATACAAAGAAGACTTTACAAGAGGGAAGCACTCAAAGACATTCCTCAAGTCCATTTCAGTAGAAAGACAGAAGACTGGGCTTATGTTTCAAGACAGAAATAGCTGTTGTATTTTTCTTGGGTGTTGATTCCTGTGCCACTGATTTGAATGATGCCCTTTTTATTCTCCTCTAGCCAACCAAGTGCTCTTTAATTGACTGTATTTGCATGTCCAGCTTTACAAAGAACAACCTTCCACCTTTCTCAAGAACATCAGAACGTCACTTCAGATCCCAGGACTGTTTTATCCATTTTGTCACATTCTCTGAGACCATACATCGGCAGCCATCATCCTCAACTTTTGATAATTTAGGCAATTTTATGAAATGAGTTGATGATTGTTTGTATTTATTTTCAAATTGCTTCTTATAAATAGTCACCTCAGGTAACTTCAAACTAATTTTTCAAAGCAAGAAAGACATCTGTGTGTGTTTTCACCAAGAGTAAAACAGAAATATTCTGGAATATTATTACAATTTAAAATAACTGTTTTTCTATTTGAATGTGTTGTAAAATGTAATTTATTTGTGTGATCAAAGCTGAATTTTCAGCATCATTACTCCAGTCTTCAGTGTCACATGATCCTTCAGAAATCATTCTAATATGATGAATTGGTGCTCAAGAAACATTTCTGATTATTATTAATGTTGCAAACAGTTGTGCTGCTTCATATTTTGTGGAAATCATGATCATTTTTTTTCAGGATTCTTTGATGAACAGAAAGTTCAAACAGCATTTATTTGAAATTGAAATCTTTTGTAACATTATAAATGTTTCTACTGTCACTTTTGATTAATTAAATGCATACTTGCTGAATAAAAGTTGAACACAATTACTTTCTTCTTCTTCAAAAATATCTTACTGACCCCAAACATTCCCAAAAAATCCCCAAAACATTTTTTGCTTGGTTACAGGTGGATAAACAGATAATATTTAAGAAATACTAAAGAGGGGACCATATGTCTTTTTAGTAGATTAAAATCATGGTTTAAGCTATCCACGTCTTAATATAAACCCACACAGGCCACATTAATCTATCAGGATTTGGAAAATGCTGTAAATCCTCCATTAAATAGCATTTTATGGATGTTTGGAAGCGAGCAGCACTCGATCTGGATTAAATCATGGTGATGGGGGACTAAATGGACGATGGCACACCGCAGTGGAACTATAAACTTAAACAGACAATTATTGATTTTGATATTTTTTTTAGGAATGAAGAGGCTGTCTCTAGATTGGTAACATTAATGCAGCGGGAGAACATGGTCTGTGTGGCCAGCTTTGGTGGTCAGTGCTTTAATATGGCATGGCGTGGGAGGTCATCCAGGGGTCAAGGGTCAAAGATTACCATCCTAAAGGTCTCTATGACCCTTGCAAATTGATTGCTTATACATCAGAAAGATTCAGCTCAGAATGTTAACATTTAGCCTGGTTGGCACTGACAGCTACACTCCTTTATATCTTCTTCTTTCCATTTACTCCACTGGTATACTGAAGTTATAAAAACAGGGAATATAAATGTGTTTCCTACTCATTATGTATACTCTATACACTGGAAAACTGCTGTTAAATTAATTAGCCATTACAAATCTCAGCAATATTTGATCACAGAGAAAAGTAAAATGAATATAATGTGTTTATACACTACTCCTATCATGTTTATTTATTATAATGTTTGTAGAAAGAAAGCTGCTCATTGATTTCAATATATATTTGGACATTGACAGACCAAAAAATCTTTACATTCATAAATATAAATAATAGCAATTTACAGCAGAAGCAAATCTTTCAGTCAGCAGATATTGTTTTAAGAATAATGCATAGTCCAGTATTCATCCCTGTATGACATCTTGAATAATTATTGAGAAAATAAACTATTTAAACTAAGAAGGTTAAATAGCTAATTCACTATGAAAACATCTCCTAAGAGAATTACATGAATAATAATCTGTCATAGAAAAACACAAAAACAAATATGTGGCAGAAACAATGCATGGTTCAAAATCTAAACCAAAGAGGACACATTAAATAGCTTTTACTGTAATCTCTTGTAAAATGCCTTTTAATGAGCAAAAATACACAAAATAAATAAATATAGCACATTTCTGTTGCTTTCCTCCCTGTCTCTCTTTTCTTTCCTCAGTCTCATATCTGTTACATAACAGTGGTTGAATGACAACATCCAAGTTTTGCCCCTTTTGGCAGCAATAAATCACAAAGAACAAATGTGTTTTAAGCTGTATCATTACGGGCATCTGAAATAAGGGACCGTTTAGGCAGCAGACATCAGAGCCGTTATTCTGTTCAGTTTGAGATCGTTCTCAGCTGAATCAGACGCAAACAAAAAAACAGATGGTAAAATGCATTTTAAAATGCAAATATATACTGGAAAATGCCTGTTTAAAATGTATTTGATGAGAATGTTTCAATGCATTCATTTGGGGTTTAAAAGACACTTAATATTCAGTTTGACTGCACTGATCAGATGAGAACAAAACTTGAGCTGAATAATGTGATCTGTTGAGCTGCTTATAGCTGAACTGAACTCATTTCATAATGGGCCTGTTTACACCTGGTCACTTCATGCGTTTTCTCTGATCGGATAGCTATCTGATTTATAAAAACGATTGCATTTACACATGGCCACATAAAAACGGATATAGATCCGAATTCCCGCGCTATATGCAGATTTCATGGAGTTCGCGTCACTGAAAGCAACAAATATGAGCTGTATTTTATTGATCATCAGCTTATTTCAAAATCAAAGACGCAATAGGAGAGAGCACGGCAACAGCACTGGTAAGATCATTTAGTCTCATTACTTTTAATGAAGATTATTGTGTTTTGAGCGCCTGAGACTTACTTTCAGTTTGATTTGCAGCAGTTTGCACGTTGTCTTGCTGAATAGATATCAGCTTGCTCATATGTGGCACTGTCATATCTGGCTATAACATGTTATTTAGCCCATAACATGCTCTCACACGTTTATTTTTTAGTATTTTTAAATTTACATATGTGGTTTCAACAACCAGATGCGTTTAGACCTGTTCAGTTTTGACTGGAATGCGTCCCAGACCACCTCCTGAAGTGGTTTGAGTGATCGAATTTATATCCGTCTCGAATGCGTTTCGGGGGGCATTTAGACCTGGTCTTTTCACGATCGGATAGCTATCCGATCAGAGAAAATGCATGAAGTGACCAGGTGTAAACAGGCCCAATGAGTACCTTTACACAGTAAACTTTACAAACTGAACTGAATCAACACTGAACTGAATTAGGCTTGACTGAACTAAAACACTGAACTGAATTGAGCTGAATAACGACACTATTGTCTTTGTAGAGGTGCTTTACAGCAGGATTTGTTGCCTGTTTGATGAAGTTTGCATCACTGATTCTGTTATTCTCTTTATTACTGTGAAGCTGCTTTAAAACAAGCTGTATTATATAAGGCGCTATATTACAGAGCTATGGAAGCTTGTTTCCGCCACTGAATAAAAAATAAAAAATTGTGACTTTTTTTCTCCCAATTGTGACTTTTTTCTCAGAATTGCGAGATATAAACTCACAATGGTGAGTTATAGTCCAATTCTGAGAAAAAATGGAAAAATTCAGTCTTTTTTTCCTCACAATTCTGACTTTATAACCCAATTGCGACTTTATATCATGCAATTATGACATTATAACTCGCCATTGTGAGAAAAGAAGTCAGAATTGCAAGTTTATATCTCGCAATTGTGACTTTAATTCTGATTTTATTTTTTTTTTGTAATTGGGAGTTTATATCTTGCAATTCTGACATTATAACTGACATTATAAGTTTATCTTAATTGTGAGATAAAAAGCTGCAATTACATTTTTTAAATTTTTATTTAGTGGCAGAAACAAGCTTCCATACAGAGCCCCTAAAGTGACATGGTGACATGAAATAGGAGGAAAAAATTTTTGTGCATTCCCACAAGAAACTTTGCGAGTTTCTCAAACAACACAAACATTTTGCAAGAGAACGTAAAAGCATTTACATATATTTTTTTCCATCCCCATGTCCCTTTTTGGGCTATATAAATAAAAGTGACTTGACTTAATCTGCGAAATTCAAAATAATTTTTGTTTCTCATTGTCTTTCTGGGCCAGTACACATTATATGCACTGTGAGCTTTGACTGTGCTTACAATGAAAATCAATAAGACCATTTCATAGCTTTCTGCATTATCAAAAAGGGTCCTGGCTGCAACTCTTTAGTCCCAGCCAAAGTCCTGCCCAGTCATCTGGTAGAACTTCATGTTGAAAGGCCTGTAGAAATCCCTGAGTCTGTGCAGCACCTCCGCCGGTATGTGCGGATGCGGTCGCCCTTTCGTCTTCCCCAGACATCGCGGTCTGCTGCTTCCTTCCGGCTTTTTGAGGCAGGGAAAGCCTTTAGTCTGGTTAAAGTAGAAGTGCTTATTGGTCACCACCCGTTTGAGTCCCAGAAAGTCCTGCACCCTGCCCATTTCTCCCGCGGGATCCGTCACCAGCTTCTCGCCACTCACGAAGAGAAGCTGTGCGAGTGGGAAATACCTGAGCCAGTTCTCCAGGTGTTTGGCGTAGATGCCGATCCTCACGGCGCTCCAGGATGTGTCGATCAGACCCGTGGTGGAGTTTTTAAAGACCAGATTCTGGAAAGACGGCAAGCCGGGGGTTTTGGTCAGAGTCTGAGTGTAGTCCGACACGGCCCGGGTCACGGGATCACGGACCACCACGATGAGTTTAGTGCTGCGGCTCATGGAGAAAACTCGGGAAGGGGCTTCACGTGTGATGAAGTAGCTGGGTGTCTTCTCCATGGTGATCTGGCCGTCTAAAGTACGAGGCATTAGATTCCTACAAAAAAGAGAAAATCAGTCATAATGCAGGTCACTTCTAGAAATCTGTGATCAAACATGGTTTCTAAAAGAGTTTTAAAGTGCTCGTATTATGCTCATTTACAAGGTTATATGTCTGATAGAATACATTTACATTATTTTTCTCATACTGTACATTGCTGCAGCACCTCTCTTAACCCTCTTTCTGAACGATCTATTTTAGAGCCTGTCACACGGAGACGCAAAATTATATTATAGCTGTTATATTATATTAAAAATTTTGTATTGTATCAGTGTTTCGTCCAGATGGATCCGGCGTTTTAGGAGCCTGAAACCTCTATTTTTTGAAACCGGATCCCAGAGAGGATAAATCTGAAAATGACACCCTTGCGTTTTCGTGTGTACAGCCAATCTGTATATTTTGTGAAATGATGATGTCATCACCCCACGTCTCGACCCTAGTCAGACACCGCCACAGCAACAACAACAATAGCGAACTACATGCTTGTGTTCATGTTAGCTTTATTCGTATTAGCTTTACTAAAGTTTGTATACAGCACAGGTTTATGAGCATGCTCCAAGTCTTCTTCTTCATTTTTATTGCATCTCTGTGGCAGAATTACAGCGCCACATACTGGTCTGGCATGTGTACTTCATAGTTTTGAGTCAGTTTCACTGGTTATGTGTGTATGCAGATATTTCTTGAGACAATGCTGTGTTTACGGATTTTTTTTTAGAACGAGGATAAAAAAAGCTCTAGCTTTGTGTGGACACCCCTTACTATAATTGAGCTTCAGCTCCCGAGGCTTCATGAGCAGCTGTAAACTATGGCGTTGATATTGGAAGTCCATACAATGTTTTTTGCCCTTGCAGTGAAGAAATACCCAACTTATTTAAATGTTTTTGGAGGATGGGCCAAAGTTGCCAGGCGGGCATTATGCATATGTGAAATGTGCAAATGTGTTTGTGAAATGAGCACGAGAGACTCAACTCACAGTTGATTCCAATGGAGTGCAACATTAGGATTCCAGAAGTAAAAATCACATTCATTTTTTTTCTTTAGGGGAACTGATTTTAAACCATAACTATACAATGCTGCATTCGAATCAGGCCAAAATGTAATTATGCTGCCTTTCAGAACAGCATTTGCATTTGAAGTGCACATAAATGTCGTCTAAGTAGGCAGCTCATTAGGTTTTGGGATAGAAACTATGTGTAGCTGCACCTATGTCGTCCAAACTAAATATTGGACTGCAATTTTAAGCAATAATGCAAAATGAAAAACTTTATTAAAAGTGACTCTGGAGACATGATAATTGCCACCATTTCAGCTCTTGCCAGGAGATGAAGCTGTCACAAGTGTTCTGCATTTCAGCTCATTATGATGAAAGATGTTCTTTTTATTATCAAATATAAAACAAGCACTTCTCTGATGAGGTCACTGTTGAATTACTCACTCTATCCAGAGTAATGCAAAGTGTTGTTAAATAAACATAAAAGTTGACGTTATTAAAAACCAGCTTTGTGAAATGAATGACAAGGGAGTTGGTGAGTCGCTATAAAAGAAAGAAAAACACGAAACCATAACAGCTCTTAGCAGTCATTTTCTGATGGGTTTTGTCCCCAGAACGTCTGTCAGATGTATCTTGATCTCTCCAAAGCACGTTTCGTGCTGATTTTGTGAGATCCTCATTTAAAACATGAGGTTTGTCTTTACCACAAAGTGGAATATATGCAGTTGTAATGTTACTGTAAAAATGTCACATTTAATTCAGTGTTACTTGCCATTTCTTTGTAATTAAATGTGAGTGAAATTTGTTTGAAAAATCATAATTACTCTGCCTTTCTGATCAGCATTTGCATTTATAAATACATTTTTATAAATAAATACATATAAACAAGTATGGATATATTATGGTTCTTGTTGGTTATAATGTTCATTTAATTTCCTCAATGAATGTCCAATAGCTCCAGCATCAAATGGAAAAGTCTCTACACTAACTCTCATTATTTCCATAGCGAACATATGTAATAGATTAACTCTTCATTGGTCTGGGATGGTGTTTGGAAAGTGGTCGCTCTCTCTCTCTGTCTCTTTCTCTGAGGCTGGCCATCATCTCATTGCCATGAGGCTAATACTGAACTCTAATAAGAATCATATTCCTCTACGAAAGCTTTACCACAGAGACAAGAATCAGAGGAATCAGGACGACTGGTTGTTTAGTGCCATTGGCCTGCTGACAGTGAAATAGACTGAAGGATAATATTGAAATTAGATTTGCCATATTATTTGACCTGCAGTGCTCTTAAAGGAACAGTTCACCAAAAATCACAACATTTTGTCACTATCTGTCCACTCTGGTATTATTCCAAAAGTGTATTTAATTATTTAAGGAGAATTTCTGAGGACTCTTCATGCATCGCTTGTTCAAATAATTTTTAGGTTGTTAAAGTCAACATGAAATCAAAATGGACAATTCTTGAGTTTTTAATGGAATATTGTTTCATGCTGACTTTAAGCTCTAAAAAAAAACACACATAACATTAGCCCATGCAACTTCTGAAGCCATACAATAACTGAAATGTAACTATTCCAGTCATGCAGTATTACTTTAAAAGTGTTTCCAGTATCTTTACATGATGCATGTTCCCAGTGCCTGCTTTTAAAGATGTGATCTTGAAGCATTACATGCAAACCTTTTAAATTGGATTACAATGTCATGGTTAATGTCAATGTTGTCATTCTCACCTTGCATCTAAAGGGCAAGCACTGTTTGGCTATGTACACACAGCTAAGTGCATGTTTAATTCAGAGTAATCAAGCTAATGGAAGCCATAATGACACTGGCCGTGTCTGCTGACATCATGTTTACGCTAGGGAGAGCAAGCTGGTAATCAGTGAATAGTTTAGGCTTTTCTCAATTCACGCCAATGGCCCACACACTCTGGTCCATCCATTTGATCTCCAAATCCAAAGAAGCATAGCAAGATAAAGCCCTCATTTTGACCAGGTTTGCAAATGCAGCTGACTAGCGACCTCTGACAACCTTTGATCTCTCGCCAGTTGTGTGCTTGTGTGTTTTGTTCTTTATCGGGAGGCTTCGAAGCAGCTGCTGTAACCTGTGCGGTTGTCAGGGTGATGAAGCGGCTAGCATCCATGCTGTTTGTTTTGATCACACCTAGCGCAGCGTTAGTAGTTAGCATCTGGGCCGGGAATGTGGGAGTACATGTGAGCTTATCAGCTCAGAACCTGGCAACAATTTATTTTTTGTTTACTAGTACAGAAGGCACGGCTGCGGGTGGCCTGGTGCAAAAATGGCCTCTAAAAATATCAACAAACTCAATTTGTTTGGTTATAAAATAAGCCTTAAAATGTTAAGAAAAATATATTGTAACATTGTTGTCCTAACATCCTTACAACAAAATAAATTCACCTGATAAACAAAACTGCATGTATTTTGTCACTGGTAGAAATCATAATCACATGATCAACTTTATAATCAACTATTTCTAGATTATAGATAAATAGATAGATAGCCAAACAAACAGACAGATAGATAGATAGATTTTTTTTTATCTTTAAATTAATTTATTTTCAATTTAATTTATTTATTTTTACTCCTATGAAAAATCTGCATCACTTACAGTACACAATAAAAATCTGTTTTGTTATAAAGACTGTGAAAATATCCCTGAACAATTATTAACAAAAGAACATGGTTTCATACCGGACACCACACAAATATACTGACTGACCACCACTGTTTGGTTTAGGTTTCTGTGGGTTACTTTTCAAAATATTCAAATACATTTTTGAACCAAAAATATGCTGAACTATAAAAAAAGAGACAATAAACAAAGTGCGGTAAGTCATGCCTGATTACACGACAAGCTCTTCCTATTTTACCTCTTCCTCTTAGCTGTTTGCATAATACACTTCATAACAGAGCAGGATCTTCTCTCCCTCATTTAAATGAATCACCAGATATAACCTTTCTCCCATTATCAGAGGAAAACATCCAGACAGAACACCCCCTGTGTCTGGCAGCAGTGACCCAGGATGTTCCTGCATGATCTCTGCCACATCTGGCAGCAATGAGTCTCAGGGAGGAAGTTGCTTCCTATTAAGGCCTCACCATGGGCCTGAAACAAGTCTCTGAAATGTTGATTTGTCCAATATTTGTCCAATATTTATTTTCAGTTAAGCAGGAAATGTGTCACTTTCAAAACGCTTTGACATTTCCCTCTTATTTTTATCCGATTCACTTCAAACTTCATCAGTATAATGGCAAAACACGGCAGATGTAGACCTGCAAAAAGATTCTTGATATCTTAAATACTGTTGCCATGGCAATGCATCAAACTTGAATAATATTCTTGGGTGCTTTTGAGGCTCTTAGCATGCTGCTGAGTTTATTTGTGCTCTATAAATTGACTAATTGAACGATTGATTGATTGACATGCTGAAAGATTACATTTTTACATTTTATAGAGAAATGAAAAAAACAACGACAACAAAAACACCCTATTTTTAATTAGTATGGTTGATTTGGTGTTCATCCTGAAACAAGATTTTAATTGAGGAGCAAAATTCAGAAAACATTTAGATCATTTACTTTTTTTTATTTAAATTAAGAATTTAAATAATCATTTAGATTAAAATAATTTTAGATTTTAATCATTTTCAGTGGTATTTGATTACATCTGTCAGTGTAATCAAAAATTACTTGCTTAGAACTGAATTCAAAAGAAGAAACTAACAAATATCTAGCCACTAAAAATATGAATCAGTCTGAAAACTAGAAAGAAATGTTTACAATGAATGTTTTAAAAACTAAAAATCCATAATATATCCAGAAACCACTTCATGTGACATAAAATATTCTGTGGTCCCACACTCTTAAGATTGTTTGAATGCACCGAAAAACCTAAAAAACAGGTTGTACTGTATATAGACACAGCGCTCAGTTAAGTGCACACCGTAGAGAGGACGGCAGGACCTTCTTATTGAGAACACATTGAAGACACAGGCTTGTCATTACAGAGCAAATGGGAGCTTCTAGAAACTGTGGGAAGCAATTAAATGTCAGCTGGAAATAACAAGTAAAACACCATAAAACTGCTCAAACATGCAAACGGACAGAAAACAAGAAGCAAAACACGCCCTTAGGAAAGAAAAATCACAGAGGAGTCCTCTTGAACGTCTCAATTGTTTCTTTTAGATATCAATTAGATTAAATAGAGACTTCTTCTCAGTTTTATCTCCTGAGAACAGATCCTAGTGATCTCACGTCTCCTCTAGACAATGATTTTAATTTGAACTCAAGACCAAATGATCTTTTCTCCCATTGAATGCTAGAGGAAACATCTGAAACAAAGTTGGTACTTGAGTGCTTTATTAAGCTCTGAAAGAGAAACATTGGAGCAATAAAATCTTTTAATTTTAGAAACATTTAGCAGACTCTGAAACTCTGCATGTGTGGCATAGCAGGAAAGCCACAGGTCAAAGGAGAAACCGGGATTTAAATGCTGACATCCTCAAAAGAGAGGGAGGTATTAACAGGAAACAGACTAGCGGCAAATCAGAATGTGTGTGTGTGTGTGTGTGCTTGTGAAAGAGACAGAAACTAATTGCCCTTCCTATCATGTGGGAAAATCAGCAGTGCTGCTGTGAGTGTGTTTGCGTGGGTTTATCTGTGAAGCAGCAGCAGGATGACCACACCCAAGATGAAGACACAAAAACAGAAAAAGACAACTACAGTTGTATTTAAATTCCATCTGAAATAGCTATCGATTCTACCTGATCAGCTAGTTGCATCTGTAGAGAGCAGCCAAACCCAAAATCAAAAACCCTCTACTACTGTACATTAAAGGCACAATATGTAAGATTTTTGGATTAATATATCAAAAAACCACTAGATCAGTGTTATATATTTTGTTGACTTGTGTACTTTATCCCAGATGTTTCCAAGAATGTTTAAATAAGCAATTTTAACCAGGACACGGAGCGTGTCTGTGCGTTGCCTTTCAGTGACATGTTTTATTTTGTAAAAACCATGTAATCACCAAAAATGCTTTAATATATTATATGTTATATTAGACAAGGGAACAACTGCTTGGTTACATTTATAGACAGAAAACTAATCATTGTTATATAGCTTAAAACATATAGTCTATATAGTATAGTCTATGTATAGACTCATTTTTCTTGATTATATTAATATGATATTCTAATATCAATCTAACTTACTGCAGTGTGCAACAAGCATCTCATAGCAGCCGCCGAGTGAGCACACCTGAGTAGCATTATAACAACTTTCAACGCACAAATCTACACTATATTGCCAGAAGCTTTGGGATGCCTGCCTTTACGTGCACATGAACTTTAATGACATCCCATTCTTAATCCATAGGGTTTAATATGGAGTTGGACCACCCTTTGCAGCTATAATAGCCTCAACTCTTATGGGAAGGCTTTCCACAAGGTTAAGGAGTGTTTATGGGAATTTTTGACCATTCTTCTAGAAGCGCATTTGTGAGATCAGGCATTGATGTTGATGAGAAGGCCTGGCTCACAGTCTCCGCTCTAATTCATCCCAAAGGTGTTCTGTCGGGTTGAGGTCAGGACTCTGTGCAGGCCAGTCAAGTTCCTCCACACCAAACTCACTCATCCATGTCTTTATGGACCTTGCTTTGTGCACTGATGCGCAGTCATGTTGGAACAGGAAGGGGCCATCCCTAAACTGTTCCCACAAAGTTGGGAGCATGAAATGGTCCAAAATGTCTTGGTATGCTGAAGCATTAAGAATTCCTTTCACTGGAACTAAGGGGCCAAGCCCAACCCCTGAAAAACAACCCCACACCATAATCCCCCCTCCACCAAACTTTACACTTGGCACAATGCAGTCAGGCAAGTACCATTCTTCTGGCAACCGCCAAACCCAGACTCGTCCATCGCATTGCCAGAAAGAGAAGCGTGGTTTGTGACTCCAGAGAACACGTCTCCTAGAGTCCAGTAGCGGCGTGCTTTACACCACTGCATCTGCTTGGATGCAGCAGCTCGGCCATGGAAACCCATTCCATGAAGCTCTCTACGCACTGTTCTTGAGCTAGTCTGAAGGCCACACGAAGTTTGGAGGTCTGTAGCTATTGACTCTGCATTGTGCTCAGCATGCGCTGACCCCGCTCAGTGGTTTTACGTGGTCTACCACTTCGTGGCTGAGTTGCTGTTTTTCCCAATTGCTTCCACTTTGTTATGATACCACTAACAGTTGAATATTTAGTAGTGAGGAAATTTCATGAATGGCTTATTGCACAGGTGGCAACCTATCACGGTACTACGCTTGAATTCACTGAGCTCCTGAGAGCGGACCCATTTTTTCACAAATGTTTGTAAAAGCAGTTTGCATGCCTAGGTGCTTGATTTTATACACATGGAAGTGGAAGTGATTGAAACACCTGAATTTAATAATTTGGAGGGATGTCCCAGTACTTTTATATATAGTGTATCCAATATGATAAAACAGCGCTGCGTCATACATTTGACCAGAAGAAGCGGAAGTGGCAACTGTGGCATAATAAAAGTTCTGCTGCTCTCGAGCCATGTGTCGCGCTCGTTTCTTATTAGCAATCTCTCCAGCGGCCTCGTTTAGCTCGGTCCCACAGAACTTGGTCCTGCTCTGCTTCATACTACAGTAACGTTAACCCTTTCACACATAAGTTTAAAATATTCTGGCTGACCCCCCAGCACTTACACATATTCGGATATTCCGAATATGTGTAAGTGGACGTGTTTTGTTTATAACACTTTTATAACGATGGGCACCGCCATGTTAGTTTGCGCCGCAGTACAGAGAATCGGATCTGTTGGATTCATCCACTTCAAATTTACATTTGAATTTGGCAGTTGATCACGTGATGTGCTGATGATTCTGTGCTTAATCTCAGCGCCATCAAGCTACGCCTTTGTTTTGAATAGGCGACCTCTAGTGGTTAAAAGTTACATATTGTACCTTTAAGTAATGAATCATTTCATTTGATAAAATGTATAATATAAAGAACTTTTTGGACTCCCAACGCAAATGTGGACGCAAATCCAACTACATCCTCCTGAATAGTCTCTGAAGCCCTGCCAGGATGTGCTTCCTTTTCTTCCTGCTTTTTAATCTGCTTCTGAAGCACTAATTATCTAATCAGACTGGCTGAAAATTTTAGATATTAAGTGTTTGATGTTGTGTTAAGGATCAGTCACAGGAAACAACAAGGAGGAAGAAGTCCTCGGCTGCAGATCACCGGTGGTCAGAGTGGATGTTTTGGTAATGGCCGTTCCTCATACTGGATGATATAATGTTACTGGTGGGCAGCAAAACTGGCCATAGATTTTGGAAATCTGACTGCAGATAGTACAATATACAATATTATACATATATAATAATAATAATACAATATTCCTGGTAAACAAATAACTTATTAAGGTATTTATACCTTAATAACATATTAAATAACATATTAAGGTTAAACTTGAAATAAAGCTATAAAACTTGTTTGCATCAAGTTTTGCACTAAAAGGTATACAACAATTAAAGTACTGTACCTTTACCTCTGAGATTCAGGATGTGTCACAGTTTCTGGAAACAGTCCAGTATCAGGACATTGCTAAATACCCACAAATGCCTGACATAAATTTGGCAGGAGGACCCTGGGAAAAAAGACCTGGCACAATATTCAATGAACTATATGTTATGGTGGTGTGTGCACTGAATACTGTTTCTGTGACAAATGTGTAATTGCTGACTGAACTGAAGCCAAAGAGCAGAATTACATTTATAAAACCGATGTAAATTTATATGTGACCAGATAGCGTCTCTAGCTAGAAGTTACAATGCACACATGAAGGAATATAAAAGTAAAAACAGATCATACAATGGAAATCTGTTGAAATATGCACCACACAGAATTTTAAGTGACTCAATATGGAGTGTGTAGCAGCATAATGAACCTTTAAGACCAGCCTAGAGGAAACCACATCCCTGGCTTGGTTAACAGCCCACCGTATGTGCAGCTTTAACAGTCGACTCGCAGAAGAACGACTGCAGCTGCAGGATTGGGAGGTTCTAGTATGATTAGTGTCTTCAAACACTTTTTTTTTTTTTTTTTTTTTGCCTGATTAATCATACTTTTCTTGTTGGAAGTATTCAGAAGGAACAGACTGGGCTTTTCTCTATAGCATGTCTGTATTTCAGCAGTAAAAGACTAGGCATTTCTGCTGAGAAGCCATGCGTCAGAAACAACTATCTATGCCGTTGTGGGTTGGTGAACAGCTTGGGACAAGCCAAAGCTTTCTTTCTCTTGGCCTAGACTGTAACTTACCCACTGAATACCTCCAAGTTGTTTCTTAGGAAATTATTATCCAGCTAACCACATCATAAAAAAATAAAATATAAATCACAAGCAAAGCTAAACACGTTTCTCACAGTCAGGTGTGTCCATGAAAGACACAGAAACTCAAAAACAAGCGCTATAGTCAACTAACTAGTTGATTAAGCTAGCCAATCAGAAACCCACTCTGCCAGTCATGATTTTGCATATTCAGATTTTCTGACAGGATTGGCTTAAATATGTTTGGAGTGCTGGGTTTGAAGAGAAGGTGTGCCGATAAAATGAGCAAATTGGCGGAAGCTTATAAAGAACCTTTTCCTGTGATTATCAAATTAGTAAGTTAATGAAAGACTCTTAATAATAAAGGTTCCAAAAGGGGGTTTTTCCCAGAAATGCCATAAAAGAACCATTTTTGGTTCTCCAAAGAACCTTTCAATAATCAGTTCTTAAAATAATAATCTGAAGAACCTTTTTCCACTATAAAGTGTCTTTTGTGGAATGTCTAGGCCTCCCTTCCAATGCAATTTCTTTTTATATCTATCTGAGATATCTGAGATCTATTAAGATTGTTTAGTGCCACATATAAGCAGATCTTCTATAAGTATTATGTAGAGATCCTGCATTTGGTGCAACAAATTCTTTTAGTACATGATCATTTTCATCAGTTGCTTCCTCCAAAAAGGACCTGACTCTTATTCTTCATTATGAGGCTGTGCCTCACTCTGAGGATATAGATAACGCATCTATCTCTGTACTGCGCCGCTGATGTGTGCCGTGATGGTTTCTTCCACACTACTGCCCTCAACCCTGATCAATCAATGGCTAGTTTAATGTTAGAGACCCGGGTCATATGGGAAATCAAGCCTGTCAAATCGGCTCTCTGACATCATGAAATGTATGGCTTTAAAATCCAAATTGAATGTGTAATGCAAAATGTAAATGTATTCATTAACATGAGAGACAGGTTAACTGAAGAAAAATTCGCTTTTGTGTGGAATGGATTGAGTGCTAATGCTTTTTCTAAGACAATTTGTTAGAATTCTAGTTGTTTTTGACAACTTTGCATAAAATAAATAAACAAACAAATCTTTCTATCTAAATTATTAAATAATGAAATGTACTAATTATATATTTATGAACACTATTTTATATATATATATAAATATATATATATATATATTTTTTTTTTTTCCCCTCATCAAATTACTTTGAGCACCTTTAGCATAAGTATGAGGTCAACACTTTCTCTGAAACCTACTTTTGTCTGCTTTAGGGATCAATTTCAGTCATTTAAATATCTCTCCTTCTCATTTCTGAGGGCCTTCTGTTACACAGCACTCACAAGACAACAAGGAGATAAACCTATCTAACACAAAAAGGGAGTATTCTCTTAACACAGGTCTTAAAACATAAACCTTTATAGCCAAGCACCTTGGAGCATCATAAAGAATCTCAAGAGCTGAAAAGGCAGCAGCAGTTTGTCAGCAAGATTGAATATGCACAGGTTAATTAACTGTCTCTATGCCTAAGTGCAATAAAGTTGGTTAAGGAAGAATCGATAAGCAGCACGTCTGCACACATCATTGATTGGGAGGAGACTTTTATTACACATGGTGATTTATGGAGTCATGAAAAGGTGCTACCAGAGTCAGGTGGGGGAGGAAGAATTATTATGGATTAATTAATAGAATTAAAGAACATGTAATGCATGGACATGTTAATCAGAACATATTAACAAAGAAAAAAATAGTTAAAAAAGAGCAAAAATAGCTTTCAGAAGATTTTTATGATCTTCAGTTTATAGAACTAGATTACCAATTTTTTTATTCAATTATGCAGTCCTTTAAAATTAATTCATATTTTTCATTATTACAATTTATATTATATTACGTTATATTATATTATTATAAAGTATGAATGTATTAATTATAATTATAATCATTATAATTTATTATTAGATTTTTAAATAATTATTTTTTATTTTTTAATATATATTATATAATTGTTTTTTATTATTTGCATATAATACAAATGAATATTTACTTAAATTACTCATAATAATGAATAATTAATGCTTAATAAATCTGTTTTTTTTAATACAATAAAAAGCATTGAAAAAATGTTCACTGTATTAGAATACTATTAATCAAAATGTAAATTAAAATAATAATTCAAATAAAATCTTTGACCAAACACCTGTATATAATGTATACAATATTTGTAGGCTATAATGTAGCAGTCATTTGTACAATATTTCATATGGGCAACAGTCATGACCTTTTAATGAGTAAAGTATATGAGCACCTGGTCACTTACAAAGCTTGTGTGCTTTCTCTCTCTCTCACAAACACACAGTGGCCATGTGACAAAGCTCGTCCATGTAGGGCTTCCAGCTGGCATGCACAATGGCTCAGCTGTCATTACACATCTGCACACACACAGGATACCCATGGTGTTGACAAGGCTGATATTATATTATACGTTACAAAAACCCTGTACATGGGTAGTTTGTTTACATAAGGCTGTCACCACATGCTGGAACAAATGTGTGTGCAAGAGCGAGAAAGAGAGAGAAATCATCAAACAAAGCCTCAAAGTCGCTTCGCAAGCTATAGCTGTCTTCAGCAGAGAGGAAATGCATCATAAACGGCCCATATCCATGATTATTAAGAGAATATCATCTCATCCTCATGTCATTCCAAACCCATAGATGTTCTTTGAAAAAATAACAGCATACGAGTTTGGAAAGTCAGTAAAAAAATGACAGAATTTTCATTTTGGGCCTAGGTATTTCTTGAAAGACACATTTATGATTGTATATTTTCCATTTGTCTGATTTTGGATGACATGGAGATGAGAGACAGATGAGAGAGAGAGAGAGAGAGACAGTCAATCCACAGACATTATATTGGCAGAATGTCCTGCCGATGAGACATGGCTCTAAACTGGCTAGGTTATTGACAGGTGATATTAATGAACCAAGTGGCATTAAAATAGAGACGACGAATCAATTGCTGATCATGCAGACATATAACTGCTTGACGGACAGTCTAAACATGCAGTTTTGAAAAAAGTCTCAGTATGTAAACTCTTTTGAGGAGTTAATTAAACCAATGATCTCTGCTGGAAGACTTTACGACGAGCCCTGCATATGCATTTTCGGTCTAGATAAATTACAATGTCTGTTATAAAATTGGGCTACTGTGAGATAAAACATCTGGTGGCTCACTTGATTACCACTTTTAAGATTTTAAGTGGGTAACTTGGATACAAAAAATTGCAGTCTCCAAGAATCAAAATCATAGGGAGAGATTACATAGACAGATAAGACTATTTTTTTGTGATTGGTTTGTAACGCAGTACAGGTGTTGTAGCGAATTTCGACCCCCTGTACCCCCCGTCATTGAATTCGCTACCTGATTGCCTAATTCTAACACCACTCTTAATCCTAACCTCTCCCCCATGCCTAATCCTAAACTAAAATAGGGGGGTAATAATTTGCCGGGGGTCAGAATTTTGACCCCCTGAAAAAATTATTACCCCCCCTCCTTGAAGTCACTACCGATTGCCTAATCTAAACCCCACCCCTAATCCTACCCACCCACCTACTCCTAAACCTACCAATACTAGGGGGGTAATAATCTGGCAGGGGGTTGAAATTCGGCACAACACCACCACTTTTGTATTATAATCTGTAGCATACCTTCACTTTTATTTAGTTTCCCACTTCGAGCTCTGGTGGTACCAGAATGGTTGGTTGCCAGGGCATTGGTTGCTTAGCACGTTGCTATGTAGTTACTAGGGGAGAGTGGTTGCTACGGAGATTAGTTACATGCTGGCCCGAGTCAAATAAATAAATGACAAACCATATTTCTCAGTTACTGTGAGAGGCATTGATGCTTCAATGTAAAGTGGTTCAAAAAAGTATTTAAATGCTTAAGAAAATAAAAAGATCACTGTATTGGATACAGCATATCAAAACCTATAGAGTATCTGCAAATATATTTCTTTAAGAAAAATGCCATTATTCTGGTATTGCAAAGGCATTCATAAATTTACACGTGTGCCTTAAGTGTCCATGAAACAAACGCATGATATCTTTTATGTCTGTATAATGAATTTGAACAAGTTTAGGAGTTTTGATAATCCCTTGCCTTATATAGTAAAAGCGATACTATTATTCACAACTATAAGCAGACGACCTACCTGTACCACTGAAGACCCTTCTCATAGAACCTGTCAAAGAAGTGCGGCTCTGCGCCTACGGCTCTTACGTCGGGATGGACGCGCAGGAACTCCAGAAGTGCGCGCGTTCCCCCCTTTTTCACGCCGATAATAATCGCCTGAGGAAACTCTTTGGTGCCAAAATTGTTTGACACAGAAAGATTGTTGTAAGTGTCATAGCCTAAGCCTCGCTGCCTCTTCTCATCTTCCACGTCTGCCGCATCCTGATCGGGGAGTTCGCGTACGATGGAGCCGTTCCAGTGAGTGTCCGGCTGGAGTTTCTTCCATTCCTTTGGGAAAAGTTTGCTTCTGAAACTTTGATGGACGTACAGTGGACTCGGCATGGAATCGCAGTATCCAGTGAGACAGTAGAATAGATAGGTGAATATAAGGAGCATGGTAAAGAACACGGACACCTTGGAATGCGCTTTCAGGTGTCCGAAGTCGAAACTCGTTGTCCAACATCCCATGAGTGTCTTTGCTTCGCAAGAAATAACACGTTAAACGGAGGAATCATGCCGTATTAAATGTAAAATAATAACTTTTGGTTGCAAAACTAAACATTTAGTGAGATTTAGTTTTTTGCGCCTCAAAATCAACTGCACGCCATATTTGCACGATCATGTCTTATATAGAGAAGTAACACAACTTCAAAGTCATGTTCTTTTTGTTGGACTGATATGACTTCTTTGGCTTAGTCTCTCGCAGTCGTGAAGCTTCGGGTGACCAGGGTTACCCATTCATCTCCCACCCGTTTTTGGTGTGAATCCACGCCCTGCCTTCTGAGTCCCACCCCTTTTGCTCAAATTACTTTTATGACTTTCCTAAGCAGTTATAAATCCATTAAGTACTATACAATCGATGAGAGCTAGAGAGCTTATTTTTTGCGGATAAGAAAAGAACAGGTCAAAGTTCACATCCCTTACTGCATAATAGTGAAATGTTATCTCAGGTATTTTTATGGCATGTACTTTCCTACATAGACTACAGTGTGAGGCAGTACAGATGAAGAGGTCAGTGAGTGAGCAACACCTGTCCTGGAGGCCACACACTCAGCGGAGACAGTCTGTTCCTTGATCTGGTCTCTGTAGACTTAAAAATCACAATCACCTCAGTTCATGCAAACACACACACACTGTAATATTCATTTTAAAGTACTCTATTGGTATGATTGTGACCGTAGTTGCAATAAAATAAACAATAGCAATATGAAAATAACATGAAAAATAAATAAAAAAATAAACCAGGGGTTTCTAAACTTTTTAAATGAAAAAATGAAACCTCAAATGTGACCCTGGAACACAAAATCAGTTATAAGTCGCAAGGGTATATTTGTACCAATAGCCAACAATACACTGTATGGGTCAAAATGATAGATTTTTCTTTTATGCCAAAAATCATTAGGATATTAAGTAAAGATCATGTTCCATGAAGATATTTTGTCAATTTTCTTACCGTAAATATAGCAAAAATTTATTTTTGTGAGTGGATATGCATTGCTAAGGACTTAATTTGGACAATTTTAAAAGGTTATTTTCTCAATATTTTGATTTTTTTTTGTACTCTCAGATTCCAGATTTTCAAATATTTGTATCTTGACCAAATACTGCCCTATTCTAACAAACCATACATCAACGAGAAGCTTATTTATTCAGTTTTCACATAATGTAGAAATCTCAATTTAAAAAAATTGACCCTTATGACTGGTTTTGTGGTCCACGGTCACAAATATGGTTATACCGTTGCACTGGCCCCCTTTCAAAAATAAAAATAAGGCTATAATTTTTAATACATTAATTTATACTGAGAACATAGAGAAAGCAAGTGTGGTATTATAAACACAACATGTTGTTCCCAAAATTAAATAATTGACTTTTATTTATCATTGTACTAAAGCAAAAGCAAATTATTAAAATACTGTCTGGACAATATTTGCACTGTAAAAAATAATTGTTGGTTTAACTTAAAAACGCAAGTTACCTGGTTGCCTTAAAATTTTGAGTTCATTGAAATTAAAATTTTGACTTAATGCAATGAAGGCGACTGGTTTAATCAACAGAAACTCAAAATATTATGTTATCTGAACCACATTAATTATCTAAGTTAATTTGACAAAAGAAAAAAAATATTCTGATAACAAATCATGAAAATAATTTTTTACAGTGTACTTATATTTTTTACCTAGTATTACTGTAGAATATAAAACGATACTTCACTTCAGTTCAGATCAGATTTCACAATAAATATGATTCCAAATTAGGTCTGCAGAGAGATGCTGCCAAACTTCTTTGAACATACAGTATGTGAATTGAAGAAATGAGCTCTTAAAGGCACAATATGTAAGATTTTTGCAGTAAAATATTCAAAAACCATAAGGCCAGTGTTATATATTTTGTTCAGTTGAGTACTTCCAATATCCTAAATGTTTCTAACTATCTGTAAATCGTGAGAAAATTGTGATTTTAACCAAGTATGCGGGACGTGTCCGGGAGTCGCCTGTCAATGACATCATACCTGCGTTACCCTCGGTTTCCGATTTTATTTTGTAGAAACCATGGAAACACCAAAGATGCTTTAATATATTACATGTTTTATTAGACAAGGGAAAAACGGTTTGGTTCAATTTATAGGCAGAAAACATTTTGTTGTTATATAGTTTAACATGTTCAGTCTTATTAAGTAGTTATCTTGATTTTCCGTACCATGCCTCCGAAAAAAAACGCTATTTTGTCAAGTAACTAATACAGTTTTTTCTCCATCATACAATACGTTTTATTAATTGCATGCCATTTATCAACACAAGCCAGCATTTATTATTATGATATTCTAAAATCGATTTAGCTTACTGCAGTGTGCAACAAGTGTCTCACAGCAGCCGCCGAGTGAACGCACAGAGTAACGTTATAATGTTATACCCCACATACGCTTGACTGGAAGAAGCAATAGCGGCAACTGAGGCGTGTGTCGCGTTGGTCTCTCATTAGCAATCTCTCCAGCGCCCTCATTCGGCTCCAACAGAACTCGCCCTGCTCTGCTTCATACTACAGTAAAGTTAATAATCTCATCCATGAACATGATTTCTGCCCGAGTCCCGTGCCGATTCTTTTCCACTGACTCGGCGTCATCAAGCTACGTTTTGAATAGGCAACCTCTAGCGGCGAAAAATCTACATATTGTAGCTTTAAAAATATATATTTTCCCTCCACAAAACTAGTCTGGATTTTTCCTTTAAACTTCTAAAATCGATTTGCAAAACCTTTTCTCTCCAATATTCTATGGACCCCTTATGAATTTGAAAAACACTGCTCTCAACCGGTCTTAAAAAAATATTCTTACTCTGTTGTACACACAAGTCTTAAAGGAATAATTCAACCAAAAAATGAAAATTCTGTCATCATTTACACTCTAATTGTTCTAAACCAGAATGAATTTCTTTCTTCTGTTGAACACAGAAGATATATTGAAGAATGTAGGTATAACAAACAGTTGAAGGGCCCCACTGACCTCCATAGTATGGAAAAGAAAGAAATTCATACAGGTTTGGAACAACTTGAGGGTGGAGTAAATTATGACAAAATTTTGCTGACTTGTGCTGCTTAAATATGGGTTTTGGTGCAAAAGATGCACAATTGCTCTCACAATTATGGATACTTTTCTGTCAGTCTAGAAATTGTCAGAAAAAGGTGTTTTTGGCAACACAGTCTTACTTTGGTTGACAATCTTTCCTCTTGTTAACACTAGAAGACAGGTGTCATTATGGTCCAGACTCTACGGAGCCTGCAGCAAGGCTAAAAACAACACTGCCTGACTGTGGCCAAACAGGACCCCCATGTCAAACTCAGGATTATGTCATAAAATTGGATCATTAAGACTTTACAGCAATATTTAACAGTTCTAGACACTCTTCAAATGTTCCAAAATTTTCTTCAAGCTCTATAAAGTTTGCTCCTAGACCTGGCAATAGCATGTTGATTCTACAAAAACCATGAAATCAACAAGATCGGGCTAATTGTCCCAGCTCTGCAATAATGTACACATGATCTAGTTACTCTTGCTTCATGGCTTTTTGTCTCTGGTTACTGAAAAGTTTTTTTGAGGAACCCAAAATGTTTCTCATTCGCTAACCCCCTTTATTTTTATTTCTTTTAAGTGTATAAAAGGAAACATTAAATGAGGGTTTTAGTTCTATTACCTTTTTAAGCATCAAGACATAAGGAAAATCAAATATTCCCATACAATATATTTACATTTAAAGGAGACACATGATATTTCTATATAGATATTAGGAAGGCTCTTTTGAAGCTGTCCATAGCATCCACCCAGATTACAATAAAATTTTGTCAGATTGTTATTGTAAACAGTAATGCCAAATGAAATTCCCAAGATATCGTTCATCATGTGCCCCAAACCTGTATGAGATAATCGTTGTCTGCAATAGAAAAAAATAAGAC
Source organism: Elopichthys bambusa (assembly GCA_037101425.1). Lineage (NCBI taxonomy): Eukaryota > Metazoa > Chordata > Actinopteri > Cypriniformes > Xenocyprididae > Elopichthys > Elopichthys bambusa. Next base: position 34,943,642 of record CM074436.1, read on the forward strand.
TCCTCGAGAAGAATCAAGTAGTGTTTCTTTCTACATATTTGAGGAAGACCACCAGGGAGCTGCCACCCACAAACATGTATTATACGCATGACTGATGACCTGACAACCTTTCCACTCAGCATCTATAGTTCAAGTCAAAATTATATCATTAACTTGTGGTGCAACATGTGACACAAAATGTATTCAAGCTTAAACCTGCTGACAGAAAACATACCAGAGCTGTCACTAGAAAGACAACAATTGAAAAACAAATCATATAATTATTTAAAAGGGGTTTTATTATACAAAAATGTATGTAGACACAGTATATTTGATATATCTCAAATAAGATTACAATGAGTAATCAGTTACAGTTGATATTATTATGTGTGTCAAAATTTGAACAACAGCTACCAAACCAGTTCTTTAACACTGAACTTAGGTGACCACGGAGTATGTCAGTATAATGTTTGCATGCTCAAAGCTATGTACCACTGCAGGTCAGACTGGTTGCACTAGATTAAAAATAACATCTTTTGGTTTGTCATATTTATTGAAGACATGGTATTTTGCCTCATATTAGCAGTTTTATTTTATTTTTATTTTTTTTGAGCATTTATTTGAGATTTAGAATGCTGGACTGGTTACCTGTACATGCCATTTAGCAAATGCTTGTCAATCACAGCAACCTTCTGTACACTACCATACACTAATTGCAGGAACAGTGTTCACCTGAGGTTATGTGTTTTTTCCTTTGGGTAAAAGTCAAGTTAAGTCAAGTCACCTTTATACATATATATTCTAAAAGAAAACAGTGTCATTCAGCTGAAATCAGTTCAGTGCTGATTCAGTTCTGTTGTAAAGATCATCAATTATTAAATTAGTTCATTTCATCTATAAAGCAGTTCTGCAGAAAACAAGTGCATATTACACAAAAACAGTACACACACTTTAAAGAGATAGTTCACCCAAAATGAATATTATCCCATGATTTACTCACCCTCAAGCCATCCTAGGTGTATATGACTTTCTACTTTCAGATGAACACAATCTGAGATATATTTAAACAATATCCTGGCTTCTCAAGCTTTATAATGGTAGTGAATGGGGGCCCCCGTTTTTAAAGTAAAAAAAAATCCATCCATTATAAAAGTACTCGACACGGCTCCGGGGGGTTAGTTAATTATTAAATAATATTTTTTTGTAAAAAAAAAAAATCCATATTTAAAACTTTATAAAATAAAATAACTAGCTTACGCCAGACGACCGTATGCAACCCCTGATGCGATGTATGACACAGGATGTAGAAGCATCGTAAGCTTAGACACGTCTCGTGGTTTAAACAAAGGGCTGGGCAACAAACTTAAGCTCCTCTACTCTTATATTGAAATCCTCCGACATTTCTCTTTAAAATTTCTCATTTTAGACTTCTAATTCATGACTGGTGACCTCTGTGCTTCCACTTTCGTCATTTCGTCATGCGTCGAGTCAGAGGTCACTGTTCCGCCGCAAATTGAGGCGACCGGCTTTCTGCCTTAAGCTAGTTATTATAGTTAATAATGATTTAAATATGAAATTTTTTTTTTTTTACAAAAACACATCGCTTCACTTCAGAAGGCTTTATTTACCCCCCCGGAGCTGTGGAGTATTTTTGTGATGGATGCACTTTTTTTGCTTCACAATCAGGCCCACTATTTAATGCTATTATAAACCTTGGAGGACTAAAGAAAATTTTAAATCTAACTATAGTCATATACACCTAGAATGGCTTGAGGGTGAGTAAATAATGGGATAATTTTCATTTTTGGGTGAACTATCCCTTTAACCCACCCCAGACTTGTATAACAACAACAGACAACGACAAGCTCACAGGGTGAATGTGTCATTTACGGCAGATTGTCAGGACTAACATGAACTGGGGTTATTTTTAAAGGCCATTTTTTAGAGCGTAGAAACGCAAAAGGCAAAAACAAAAACCTGCTATTGACCTATTTCTATTTCCTACAGGGACAGGTTAATGCATTAAATATATAACTTAAATAATCTATTGTTCATTTTTATTTTGTTTAATCTATTGCATTAACTAATGTTAACAAAGTGAACCTTATTGTAAAGTGTTACCATTATTTTAGCCAATGTCCTTAATCACCTTCAGCCAGATGTGGCATTTGTTTTCACAGCTGGGGAGGAGTTTCTTCAATATTGCCTGCCTGCACATACACACAAACACACATACACATTATACTGACACTCAAACACAATTTCATCTGCGTGCACAATCGGTAAAGGGTGAATGAGGGCAGATCGCATCACGCTAATGGTTAAAAAAACAACAGCACATGTGCAGAACTTTCCAAAGTCACCTGCCTCACAATGCAGAGGAGATAAGTACCTTTTCTGCACAACACCTGGATATTGTGGCATCTTAGAGATGCCAGCTGAGGATCACCCACAACAGCTAGATGTTAGTTTAACACTTTGAAGTTTTCTGAAAGAAAAAAAAGTGTCTTTAGCATTTATACAAGTGAAAATACACTGCTGCGATTGCCTGAAAAACACTGCGCCTTTGAGCGTGTCTTTCTTGGACCTCAGCACAGTGTTTGCACATGAAAGCTGAAGTCTATGGTGGCAAAGCCAGTTTCTCTACAGTGCATGGTATGGAAGGCCTGTGGTTAGCCTTAAGTATAGGGAAGACATGAATTACATTACAGTGGATGGGTGTAGCAGTCAAGAAAATGAGGAAGGAGAAAAAAGTAGAAAGAGACAGACTCAAAGGGATTTCAATTGGCATGTCGGGGCAGGACATCTTGCAAAGCACCTTGGAACCTTAAAGGTAAAGTGTGTAATTTCTGTGGCAGAAACAGAATTTCAAAAGTAATCACTGTTTTCAAACAAGTTTTGAGTTTGGCGCCGCTAGTAGCGCAGAAATTACACACTTCAGTGTGAAAGGCTGTTCATTTAACTCTGCTGTATTTGCAAGTGAAATGGGATATTAAAAAAACAAACAAACATTAGAACTTTATTGTATCCATCTGAAAATGACTGGAAAGGGTTGCCCTTACCAGAATTGGGGTGTTGAAATTATTATTTTCTTTGGAATGATCTGCACTGATGAATTGTTCACAATAAGACTCAGAACATGTATTAATAAAAGTGAATTTCGAATACATGGTGATTCTAAGGTGCAGAAAACATTAGAATGGAGATGATGAACGAGACAGCAAACAAGCAACACAGGCATTTACAGTACAAGATCCATAAATCTCCGACTCCAATAAATTGTTTTTTATTGCAGTTAACTGTAGTAAAGTGCTTTTTTATTATCCAATAAATGTCCGTTTGTTTTAACAGCTTTAATAGTCATCAAAGGATTCTTTTTTGTGCTGCCATATCAATATTTCCACAATTTTAAAAAAAGCTTCTTTAAAAAAATAAATAAATAAATAAACAAAATAAAAATACACTTAGAGTTTAAAAACCAACATATGCTGTTTTAGATGTGTATAAAAGAAAGGAAAAAATAATCATGTTCCTTGTTGTAAAACAACAACAACAACAAACAGGAAGTTCACAAGCCACAGGATGCTATTGAATATGAATTCAACCCAGTCACATAACAGGAATTTCATTAGTTTTGCCACCAAACATAAATAATTACTTAATTTTGACTACACTGTGAAAAATGACCATGATTTTAATGGTAAAAGACTCTAAAAATGCTTTGGTGAAAAACAGTTAACTGGTTTACAGAAAGTTTCTGTACTATATGCGGTGAATAACTGTAATAGATCTAACGGTACATTTAATGTAATTTTACAGTAAAATACCGTTAAATTCACAGTTTTTGGAAGTGAAAAAGTCTTTGTATAATTTACAGTGAAAAACCATAAATTGACATTCCCACAGTTCCCTGCGTGACACTTCACATTTGATGTATTTTCGTTGAAATAACTGTTTGTTCTTAGTTTTTCTAAGTTTTGTCTAATCAGTTATGTACATTACATTTAATGTTGTTAAATTCGTGTTTATTGCGTTTTTAAAATTTCATGTGTTACCATGATGGTGTTTAGTGTTTGTGTGAATGACACTGTGCACATATATTAGTATTGTTCTTCTCAGCTTGTGGAAAAACTGCTTGTGATGAGCTTTGATTCATTATGTGACTCTCATCACCACTGTGATTGGTGGTTGTCAGTGTATTACAAAGGTACAAAACAGATATTAGTACTTCATTAGGTTGCTAAATTAACATTATATCAGTTAATGAAATACAGTTTTTTACCGTAAATTTAAGAGATTTTTTTTTACAGTGTGTAAAATAAACAGTCATGAACCGTAATTATTACAATATAAACCTTTAAATTATATGGTTTGAACTGTTAAATAGACACTAAACTAAGTGCACCCGTAAAACCTAAAACGTTGCTACCGTATTTTTTACGGTAAAGTTCTGGCAACCACAGCTGCCGTTTTTTTACCGTAAATTTTACGGGGATGTTTTTTTTTTTACATTGTAATTATGCCTATTTATTCCATTATATGTAGAATAGCTTCCTCAACAGATTAGACCTATTTCTATCAACTATAAAAATGATAAACAAAGACAGCATAAAACTTAAATAAAACTTCCTTAACTTCTTTACTTCTTGGTGATTCTATGGCCATCTTTTGCCATATACACAAGAGACTGTCCATGAATTTTCTTGGTGATGATTTCCCCCGGGGTAGGTTGCCAGGTCTTACCCCAACCCTCCCCATTACTTGGCTTGGGGCTCACACACACACGCACACATTCACACCTACAGACAATTTTTAGCATCTCAGATTCACCTATACTGCATGTTTTTGGATGTGGGGGAAACCGGAGCACCTGGAGGAAACCCACACAGACACAGGGAGACACTGGAAGAACATACAAACTCCACACAGAAATGCCTCCTTGCTCAGCCGGGTCTCAAACCTTCTTGCTGTGAGGCAACAGTGCTTCCCACTGAGCCACTGTTAAATATAAAGAAATAATTATACATTTCAAACTTTGACTATTAATATATATTTAATGTTAAACTCTCAGCACTTTCAGAGTTTAATGAGACTAGACTTTTTTAACACTGATTTTATTGAGGTGACCTGGAAAAAGTGTCCCAGTAAACTGGAATTAACCCTATTGTACATCATGAAAGGCATTTTATTATAGACCTCTGAATGCACAGAGGCGGCATACTGATCACACGGTGTTGACAGAGTTCTTTATATAAACCTGATGCGCGAGGATTCAGAAGTAACAATTTGTAGTAAATAAAACGCCTACATAGTCAAATGTCACAATGAAAGGAATGTCATAAGGTTCCTGTGTTACATTTTTCGTTGTTGAATAACATTGCACAACCAATAGTATTACATTCAAAGCCAATAACTGTGAGATCTGGACGCATTCCTTATGAGTGAAACTTAAATGTAAGCTTCTTTGAGTTGATTTGTTCCATATTGTCATTAATACAGGTGTTCATGTCAATAAAACAATTCTCAGTAAAGTAAAGAACTGTCATTCTCATGTAAAAAGCTAGGTTTAGGTTTGCATTAATCTCCAACCAGTATTAGTATATTACACAGAAGTGCCCTCAAGCTCTTTTGAAAAAAGGTCAAGTGGGTGATATGTACACATACAGGAAACAAGGTAACACAAAAAAAAAAAAAAAAAACCCCACAAGAAAAATAAAACAAACAACATAAAAAACAACAACAACAACATCAAAATACAATACAGTCCCATTGATTTTACCAAGTACAACGTGTTCCTGAATCCACATCCATTTTTTGTTAGAATTTAGTCATTAATTTTTAGTATTAATAATAGGAGACACACACTCATGGCAATTTGTAATCAGTGTTGGGGAAAGTTACTTTTAAAAGTAATACATTACAATATTGTGTTACTCCCTAAAAAAAATTGTGTTACTTGGTTACTTTTTATGAAAAGTAATGCATTACATTATTTTTGCATTACTTTTTCTCACCTAGGCTGGGCTTGCTTATTTGTTTTTTATTAGCAACAAAAAAAAGTTATATTTTTGGCAAATATTAAGGCCCTTTCACACCAAAAGTTAAATGAATAAGCCTCAGGCTGAAGGAAAACGTCTTGGGTTACGTATGTAACCCTGGTTCCCTGAATAGGGAACGAGACGCTGCGTTAAGACGCATTGGGAACACTCCTGCATGATTGCGTCATGAAGAACCTCAGAGGTGGGTGACGTCACAGACCAGGAAGCTATAAAGGATAACCAGAACAAAGAACGCTAGCTTCTGATAGGATGAAGCAATGCGCTCAAGGGCACGCAGGGAGTATGGCAAGGCGACGCAGCGTCTCGTTGCCTATTCAGGGAACTTGCCTATTACATACGTAACCCGAGACGTTCCCTTTCATGGGAACTTCGAGTTGCGTCGAGACGCATTGGGAACCATATCCTATAATAACTACGCCATAATGCCAAGTGCCAGGTCTGTGGACATAAGTGTCTAGTGCCCTAACTGGGCAAAGCAGATTAAGTTTTTCCTGATCTGGATTGGAAAATGGAGGAGGACAAAAGGCCTGCAGTACAATCGGCCCTGGGAAGTTGGTGGGGACCTTAGGTATGTAACCAGGTCTAGGATGTAGAAAAGCCTTAACCATACCAGGCGCAAATTCCAAACATGAAGGAGCAAGCGAAAGTGCTTGAAGATCTCCAATTCTTTTGAGAGATGAAATAGCTAGCAGGAAGATAGTTTTTAAAGTAAGGAACTTTTCCAAAACTTCCTGTAGAGGTTCAAAGGGAGCAGATGCTAACCCCTCCAAAACGATAGTCAGGTCCCAGGCCGGAGTCTTTGTACGTAGAGAAGGCCTAAGTACCACGAAGAAAGCATATGACTAGGGGTTCTCTTCCCACAGAAGAGTCACTCAAAGGAGCATGATAGGTGGAAATAGCCGCTACATAAACTTAAAAAAGGTGGAAGGAGACAAACCTTCCGAGAACTTCTCTTGGAGAAATTGCAGCACTAAGCTGACAGGACAATGGACAGGATCCAACTAACGTTGTCTACACCAGGTAGAAAACAACCATTTATAAGCATACAACTTCCTTGTGGAGGGAGCTCTGGAGTGGAGTATGTATATATATATCTCAACCTCGGTTGAGAGACCGGATTCTATGAGTCTAGCCCTCTCAGAGGCAGGCCCACAGTTTCCACGACTCCGGGCGGGGGTGAAGTATCGTGCCACCCGCTTGATACAGGAGGTCCTGTCTGACAGGGATCTCCAGAGGAGAGCCGCCGAGAAGAGACACAAGGTCCGCAAACCAAACTCAGGTTGGCCAGAACAGGGCTACCAATATGAGATGGACCCTGTCCCGGTGAACCCTCTCCAGAACTCCTGGGAACAGAGCGATCGGGGGATATGCATACAGACGTAGCCTCGGCCACGTCTGTACCATGGCATCCAGTCCCAGAGGGGCTGGATGTGTGAGAGAGAACCACATTGGGCAATGAGTCGTTTCTTTCTAAGCAAATAGGTCGACTTCTGCTCGACCGAAGTTGTTCCATAGCTCCATTCCCCGGGCCTTGGCCCCTGCCTCGACAGGATGTCTGCCCCCACATTTTGACGCCCTGGGATGTAAACCGCTCTCAAGGAGAGCAGCTTCCCCTGGACTCACAGGATAATCCGATGGGCCAAATTGCACAGGTGGCGAGACCTCAGACCCCCCTGATGGTTGATGAGGGAGACCACCGACATGTTGTCCGTGCGGACCAACACATGATGGCCCCTCAGGTCTGGGAGGAAGTACTTGAGGGCTTGAAATACTGCCATAATTTCCAAACGATTTATGTGCCAGGAAAGTAGATGGTCCTCCCAAAGACCCTGAGCCGAGCGACACTCATGATTGCCCCCCAGCCTGTGAGAGATGCATCCGTTCGTTAGCATTACGCAACGACAAGGATCTCCCAACACAGGCCCTTGGGACAGGAACCAAGGCTTTTTCCACATGACTAAGGCACGAAAGGCTGAAAGAAGCACACTCTTCTTGGCATTGAGTCTCAGCCCTAACCTTCTCATGTGAGACAGAACGACATCTCGATGTTGAGCTGCCATGTGCTCGGATTGAGCTAAAATCAACCAATTGTCGATGTAATTTAATACACGAATGCCCTGGAGTCTCAAAGGACCCAGAGCTGCATCCACGCATTTTGTAAAGGTGCGGGGTGAAAGTGCTAGGCTGAAAGGAAGAAACCGGGATTGATAAGCTTCGCCCCCGAAAGGAAATCTGAGGAACTTCCTGTGCTGAGGATGGATGGATACATGAAAGTAAGCGTCTGTCAGATCTATTGTCACAAACCAGTCCTCGGACCTGATCTGTGGGATGATCTGTTTAAATGTATAAGCATCTTGAACTGGAGCTTCTAAACAGAGCGATTTAACCCCCTGGAGCCGGCGGTATCACCTTGCTTTTTTTCTTATCAGCATGAAAGAGACTCAAAATACTCTGTCAATTTTGCCCATACAATTAAGAGTTATACTCCATTTTAATCTGTGAAATATCTTCTTTTATTTGTGTACACTCAGAGTAAAAACAAAATGTTGTGCTTTTTGCAAAATAAAGAAAACTAACATGATGCGCGACCTGTCCTCTCCCTCTGAACGAAGTCCAATCTGATACTCACTCAGAAAATGAACTATAACTTAGTGAATACTAATCACAAAACAATTAGACTTATGTATAAAGAAACGTTGAAGTGTCAGGTTTTAAATCACATAAGTCAAATTGAAAACAAATATTCTCTGTTTATGTAATATGTGTGAAAAGAGAGAGATTCAAGTCGTTTGCGAGTCAGCCACGCCCATTGAGCGCACGCTCTATTCAGACGCAAATTCTGAGGCGACACATGTATACATTGACGCAATCATGTATTTAATGTCTTCAAAAGTGTCTATCTGCATGTTATAGCCATAGTTATAGTGATGTCTGGAAGCCTCTGTTAGTTCCTGGAATGTCACATGGTATGCCTGTTCTTGAGTCATTTGTGGACTAAATGTGCAAAGAGCGCCCTCTGGCTGCAAGTATGAATTGAAAACACAGTACATCAGAGTATCCAGCGCTCATAGTGATGACAATAAATATTGAATAAATATTACTACTCCTCTGTATAGAAAATTGACATAAACATATGAGAATCCATCTATATTTCTCCAAATGTGCATGCTTTTAAGCTCCGATTGATGTTGTTTTGTCAAAGGTAACGGCTCCATTTTTCATAATCATAACTCCTGACGCAAATTAACAAATTGCGGTCACTATAAGATTTTAAGAGCAAAACAGAGATCAAAATGTGAAGCTTATGTCTTAGATCTTTTTAATGATGTATAGTTTGTCAACTGCACATTAACATTTAGGCTATATAATCTAACAAATATAATAGCCTATATGAAATGCCATAGAGGTAACATGAATGTTCAGACGCTTTGCATCACAGAAATACATTATATTTTAAAGTATATTAAAATAGAAAACTATTATTTTTAAATTGTAATATTTCACAGTATTGCTGTTGTTTCTGTATGTTTGATATACAGCATGATGAGCTTGAGACTTATTTTTAAAAACATTATAGTAGTAATGCGTCCAATCTTTTGACTGGTACTGTAATTTAAACTATAATAGGCCTATACAAAATTTTCTTCACATGATGTGCAATAATCATGTTTTTTTTTTGTCAAGAGTGGACATTATATTAACATTAATACTGTTATCAGCATGATCACAGAGGGTATATTTTCACATAGCCTACCTGACTGAAAGGGCTCATTATGCGGGTCATTATATGGGTCTTTGTCTTCTCAGGTGTGAATCACAGCATTATTCATGAAGATTCACGCCTCCATGCATACTGTGTTTCTTGACAAAACGTGTCTTACAAAATTTAAATCAATATATTGTTTTATAAGAACGAGTAGTCAGGATAATTTTTACATCATTTTGAAGCAAAAACTCTAAACTACAACCTCCAATACCCAGAAATCTTGTGAACACATTTTGTATTTATTTGGTGGCCTTATTTCAATAACTTAAGTTTTTTGTTTTTTCAATAACCACGCATAAACTTTATTCCTTCAAGAATACAAACATGTACATACATGTTTCTCACATATTATGGTAGCCTAGTTCGTGCTAAATACAGTGTAATGACACCATTTCCATTAATATGTTTATGAACAACTGAAAAAAGCACAAAAGTCAGGGCTTGTCAAAACTTCTCCAGTGCCCCAAAAATCCTCAGACCCCAGAGGGTTAATACGCGTAAATCTAGAATGGGACGCAACCCTCCATCCTTCTTTGGAACAATGAAGTAACGGCTGTAAAACCCTGACAGCTTGCTGGGAGGAGGAACCCTTTCTATAGCTCCTTTTTGCAAGAGTGTCAGAACTTCCTGTTCCAATACTAGAGACTGCTCGGGGTCCACCACCGTAGGGTGCGCTGAGAAGCTGGCTGATGGCTGAGGCTGCTCCCGCCCAGCAGCCCTGGGCGGTTGAGAACAGCGGGGATGAAATCTTTGGAAGGCTGCAGATTGCTTCTTTGTCTCCTGGAACCTCTCGACGACGGATGTAACAGAGTCGCCAAAGAGGCCCGGAGTAGACAGTGGCGCATCCAGGAGGATGTTCTTGTCTTTGTCTTTGATGTCAGACAAGTTCAACCATAGATGTCTCTCCGTGGCCACCAGGGCTGCCATAGAGCGGCCGATTGTTTTGGCCGTCTCTTTGGTGGCCTGGAGAGATAAATCAGTAGCTTTTCTTAGTTCCTGGATGGCTTCAAATCTTGCTTCCCTGCTCTCATCAATCTCCCCCATAGGCTTGTAAAATTGATGTATGTAGACATGCCGTGGCCTGACCTGCTGCCGTATAAGCTTTGCCCACCAGTGCAGATGTTGTTCTTAGCTGCTTGGTGGGTAGCGTCGGGGATTTGAGGGATGATGCAGACTCAGGTGAGAGATAGCCTGCACGCGTCTCTTCAACCCGAGGCATCGCCCCATAACTCTATTGTTTCAGCCCCATGATGTTCGAATAAGTTGATGTTTGGGGGCTAAATACTCTGAGCCAGTCTCTTCCACGACCTCCACACCGAGGTAATCCCTGACGCTGAGGTTGCTACTTGGAGGGCAGAAAGCATTCGTCTAATTTGCTTTTCTGACGAGTTTAACTTTTTTCAGCTGGCCACTCAATGTTAAGTTTCTCTGCTGCCCTGGTCACAACCTCAAGCAGCTCCTCATATGCTGGAGACTGAGGTGGCGAGTCCTCATCTCCAGCATGGACACCCACAACATCCAACTCCTCGGAGCTGGATAGTTGAAGCGCCGGTGCCTCTCTCCAGGGAGAAGAAGTGTTCTTAAAGACAACTTTTCGCAATGCACACAGACAGCTCCCTCGAGCAACAAACAACACACATCTTGTGTGTATCCCCACCTGTAATAAAACGAGGGCAGGGATGAACACACTTGATGAAATGCTGAATATGATAATAAAATCATATGTTTTATGGTTGGTTAGGATAATACATCAATAAAATAGCATTGCAGTGTAATTTTACCACACAAAATTACCAAAATTTTAAAAAATCATAAAATACGTACATTTTATCTACGGAGGAATGGGAAAAGGGTTGAGGTAGGAGCTGAAATTTGGCTATAACATTTTTTCCTATAGAGACACGCACATAGGAATGAACATGCGCATTAGCTTGATCCAGCCTCAAAAATGCCTTTTTTTTTTGGTCATGATTCGAGTGTTTAGAAACAAAATTATGAGACAGTTGATGTTGTTAAAAAAGCTTGGCAAACAGCTTTGAAGAATTTGATGTTTCCCCATTTAAAGAGATAGGAACTCCACTTGCATGCCCAATAGGCGTTTCAAAGATGGCTGTCGAGTGAAATGACTTGTCTTAAAGGGACTTTGGTTGAGGCAAGATGGAGCTAAACTCTGCAGGACAGTGGCCCTCCAGGACCAAGATTGGACACCTCTGGGCTATTAATGCACCCCTCCTCTTCCCCCACATTTGTCAGTGCAAGACATTTGCGAGTGAATGCAAAAATTTGAAATATTTTTTTCCTCATAACATGGTAACATTTTTCTGTCACTATGTCCTCTTAGGGGTTCCGAACTAGCACACTCAAACAAAACTATTTTACATTAAAAGGTTTATTTTAAAATAATAATAACAAAATAATAACGATGGCCATGTACGACAAGCTCAGCAATCAGCTATTTTCTGGTTCTCAAGTGTGGTTCTTATTCCCTTTAAACCTGACATCAAATCTTAATTTAAAATCAATACTCAGCATGTCTGCCATAATGACAGCCATCTCTTCCTTGTTAACAGTGAGGTAGTTCACTTTTCTGAAACTCCCCAACACCCCATCCTCAAAGCTAAGTTATCTGTTTTCTCCCTTTCAGCTTCGGAATTTGCTTTCAGTCATGAACTATTCAGCGCAGAATCTCTGTTTTTGTTACAGCAGCCTATTTAATGGGTTTTGACATATGTATGATGTACATACAGTATGTAACGCATTTAATCTTGATAAATGATTTTATTTATTATTTATTTATTAGCACTCATACTTCAACCAATACAATTAATTTATCAAACAAACACTGGATCAGATATTGTGTTAGTATTGTCCATATTATTTTATAAGTGTGTGAAACTACCACGTTTGATTGGATGCACAGCCTTTGATGTCATAAACCAAAAAGGTTATGGAAACAAAACATTTTCTCCTCCCTTTTAAAGTCGATAAGCCTGTTTATTTTGTTATGAAAACTACGCTAAATGTAAATATTAAAGACCATAGATTTGTGCTTGTGAAATGTGAAATTTGCTACCATTTTTGTGTCATGACCCAACATTTAAGAACCACTTGGTTATAATACATTATAGCACTAAATTTAGAATTTAGTCAATCTCTATACCCATTGATAATCATCTTGTCTTTCTCTTCTGTGGTAGGTTAAATAGAGTGGAGTGGGTGTAGTGGTTAAGGCTGGTAAACACAGGGTTGAATAGAACTTTCTGTACTGGTTTTTGGAGGGGAAACCTGTGGACTTATGCAGACTTATGCAGTTGCTAGAGTAGGGAGCACAATAGGTTTTTAAAACAGCCTTTATATCTTCAATCCAGTCCACCTACTGTATATGGGGAAAAAAAAGAAAAAAAAGGGGGGGAAAAAATACTATGGAATTTCTTATTTAACTCTGGCAATCTAGCTGTGTGATGAATTTAATAATAAGTGTAGCTCATCAAGTTTATCTTTCTCATTTTACAATTCTTTCTACATGAAAGAGAAAGTAGTTTATTGTAATGCTTGAAAGCGAGAGAGAGAAGTTTATTGTAATGCTTGAACAATTAGTTGGCCTTTTCTATTAACATTATGACAAGCTATGTGTCACACCCACTCAATTTTATTGTGTACTGTGTTGTTAGGTAACCTAAAATATATACAAACTAAGTGGAACAAAAAAATAGAAATTCTTCTGTTGATGACTGGAACAACCTTCCTGTAAGCTAGCCTACTTTAAAAATGGTTCAAAATGTCAAAGGGTGGTCTCTCTCTCTCTCACACACACACACACACACACACACACACACACACACACACACACACACACACACTATTCAAATTATTTTTGAAAACATCCTTCTTTATGGCATTTTTGACAGCTGCCTGATATGTTTCACAGTACTGTACCTTTACACAGTTCTTCTATGGATTTATTCTGTCTCTTCATGTAATCTCAGACAAACTTTTTGATCTCTGTGTGGACCATACCTGTTGTTTGTAGGACTCCTTCTTCATAAAAATCTCACAATGTTATTTTTAAAAGGAATGTTTGTAAATCTAAAATTGATGTTTCCTAGTGGCCCAGTAAAAAGTCAAAAGTATAAATAATTGTACATGTACTTTGTGTAATGTATATGTTAAGTTTTGGTTTCATTTTTACTGTGTTCTGTTCCTGTGTTTCCTAGTTAGTTACCTTGGTTACTAATTAGCTCCATGCAACTGTTTCTGTTCAATTGATTACCTTTTCTGTGTATTTAAAGGGTTAGTTCACCCGATGAGAATACTATTTTTAGTGCAAAAACAAAACAAAAATAATGATTTTATTCAACAATTTCTTCTCTACCCTGTCAGACTCATACACAGTTGACGCAGTGAACACAGTTCAGCACTTCCGTGTTTACGTCCGAACGCCGGCTTCGTTAAATAATTAAAATTGTAATTATTTTCTACTCTTGCCTGTTTATGGGGTTAATAAAACATAATTTATGATCAACAGCAGAACTGATATCAGACATCGATCTACCTCACTTCAGACATTGATTGCTCAATTGCTCCTGTCTGCCTCGCTGGGCAGAGTGGTTTGCGTCTGTAACTCGTCAGTAACTCCGTATAGCTTTGTACTTTCATTCATTGTTGTTTATATTATCATTACCATATATCTAATATTGCCTACCACATTAATCTGACGTCGCTAGCTTTTAATATTTTAATCTAAATCGCTTTTACAACGTGTTTGCATCTTGCTAGCTTGTTAACTTGTCATCAGTCTCTCGCACGCTCCTTTTTCTTTTTCTATGCGTTCATCAAACAGCTGTGGTAAGTCGGATTAGTCTACAAACACGGTGAGTCATGTCATCCTCTCCTAGTATTGTATCGTGCTCTGCTTGTCACATGTTCAGTATAGCTTTCTCTGTCAGCGACGAGGGATTTACATGTCATAAATGTAGGGAAATAGTTAGACTGACAGAAAAAATCTCAGAATTAGAGACACGCATCCAAACTTTAACCGAGGATAGTAAGAATGCAAGGGCTTCAGATACTGTTTTGGATGTGACTACCTTAGTGAACTCTGTACATTGTTTGGTTCCGACTGTATAGCCCGTGCAGCAGGGCAATTGGGTAACGGTGAGGCGGCATAGCCACGGAAAACACCACTCTTCTGTTCCAATAAGAACATCAAACAGGTTCTCCCTACTCAGTGACGCACCCACTGAGAATCCTGTTGAAAGTTCCCTAGTTATTGGTGATTCTATTACACGGGACGTGAAAATAGAGACACCAGCCACCATAGTCACATGTTTGCTGGGAGCCAGAGCACCTGACATCAATGCAAATTTAAAAGTGCTGGCTAATGCTAATCGTAAATACTCTGAAATTATAATTCACGTCGGCACTAATGATGTTCGACTTCGCCAGTCAGAGATCACTAAAATTAACATTAAAGAGGTGTGTGAACTCGCAAGTACAATGTCAGAAAAAGTAATTTGCTCTGGCCCTCTTCCTGTTCGTCGGAGTGATGAGATAGTTAGCAGATTA
The DNA here is from genome assembly GCA_037101425.1 of Elopichthys bambusa. Classification (NCBI taxonomy): domain Eukaryota; kingdom Metazoa; phylum Chordata; class Actinopteri; order Cypriniformes; family Xenocyprididae; genus Elopichthys; species Elopichthys bambusa. The sequence goes on from CM074436.1 coordinate 34,959,011, forward strand.
TCATCACTCAATGGCTGGCTGTCGATAAGTGGTGTCCGCAGAATAATATAGGTTTCATAGACAATTGGAAAAGTTTTTGGGCCAGACCTGACCGTCTGCTAGCTGCCTCATGTTACTGAAGTCAGATAAATCCCAGCACATAGAAACTCTTCCACCTAGATATTATCACATAGAGACTGTGTCTGTACCCTGAAAACTAAAAACTTCCAAACCCATTTAAGGGTAAACATTTAATTAATGTTCAACAAATAAAAAATTTAGATAATATTGATAAACAAATGATAAAGCTTAGGTTGTTAAATATTAGATCCCTTTCTTCAAAAGCACTTATTGTAAATGATATTATCACAGACAATAATCTAGATGTGCTGTGTTTGACAGAAACTTGGCTAAAATTGGACGATTACATTACTTTAAATGAGTCTAGCCCTCAAGGTTATGATTATCGACACAATCCTCGTCAGAAAGGCAAAGGGGGAGGTGTTGCTGTAATTTATAGTAATATTTACAGTATTAGTCAGAAGTCTTTCAAATATAATTCCTTTGAAGTGATGGTACTTTATGTAACATTATGTAAGTTGACATTTGTGTTGGCTACTGTATACAGGCCACCAGGACACCATACAGACTTTATCAAAGAATTTGCTGATTTTCTATCGGAGTTAGTACTAGCAGCAGATAAAGTACTTGTTGTTGGTGACTTTAATATCCATGTAGATAATGAAACTCTAATTCTCTATTGGAGTTAGACAACACGTGTCAGGACTCACTCATTGTCGTAATCATACTTTAGATCTAATATTATCACATGGAATCGATATCGATGCCGTTGAAATTCTGCAGCAGAGTGACGACATCTCAGATCATTATCTAGTTTCGTGTATACTACATTTAGTCAAGGCTGCTAAACTGCCTCCCTGCCATAAATATAGGGATATCACTTCTACCACTAAAGATGGCTTTATAAATAATCTTCCTGATCAGTTTCATCGCCTTAGCATACCAGACAGCTTAGAAGACCTCGATGTTGCAACAGAAACTATTGCCTCTGTCTTTTCCAGCACATTAGACTCAGTTGCTCCTTTGCACTTAAAAAAGATTAAGGAAATTAATCCAACATTAATCCATCACTGTAAAGCTGCTTTGACACAATCTGCATTGTAAAAAGCATTATATAAATAAAGGTGATTTGACTTGACTTGATATCTTTCTGACATTATGTTTTAATGTTATTTAAAGTACAATATGATAAATACTTTGTTACGTATACACCGATCAGGCATAACATTATGACCACCTTCCTAATATTGTGTTGGTCCCCCTTTTGCTGCCAAAACAGCCCTGACCTGTCAAGGCATGGACTCCACTAGACCCCTGAAGGTGTGCTGTGGTATCTGGCACCAAGATGTTAGCAGCAGATCCTTTAAATCCTGTAAGTTGTGAGGTAGAGCCTCCATGGATCTGACTTGTTCATTCAGCACATCCCACAGATGCTCAATTCGATTGAGATCTGGGGAATTTGGAGGCCAAGTCAACACCTCAAACTCGCTGTTGTGTTCCTCAAACCATTCCTGAACCATTTTTGCTTTGTGGCAGGACTGATGCTCATGTGCCCACTGTTGGCGCTTTCGGCGGTGGACAGGGGTCAGCATGGGCACTAACAGGTGCCGTGATGAAGAGATAGTCAGTGTTATTCACTTCACTTGTCAGTGCTCATAATGTTATGCCTGATCGGTGTATAGCTGGCTGGCTGTTTGGTGCAGTCACAATAACTTGGAGCTGAACACGCTCAAAACAGTGGAGATAACAGTGGACTTTAGGAGAAACCCCCCTGCACTCCCCCCACTCAGCATCATGAACAGCACTGTGGAGGCAGTGGAGTCATTCACGTTCCTGGGCACCATCATCTCTCAGGACCTGAAGTGCTGACACAGTTTTACTCAGCTGTTATTGAGTCAGTTCTGTGCACTTCTATAACTGTCTGGTTTGGGTCAGCCAGCAAATCAAATATAAGAAGACTGCAACGGATTGTTAGGACAGCTGAAAGGATAAATGGTATGCACCTGCCCAACCTTCAGGACTTGTACAACGCCAGAATGAAGAAACGGGCAGGTAACATCATCACAGACCCCTCTCACCCTGGACACAACCTATTTACAGATCTCTGTGCACTAGAACATCTAGGCATAAGAACAGTTTTTCCCCCAATGCTATCTCCAGCTTAAACAGCTAACATAGCAATTACCCCTGTTTTAGTATTCACTTTTTTGAGAGAGAATAAAAATTCGTTTATATATATATTAGTATATATACTAATCAGCATCATGAACAGCACTGTGGAGGCAGTGGAGTCAATGTTGCGTGTCTTTTTGTGTAGTGAGTTGGCTCACGTGATTTATGTTTCACACTTCAGAACTTCCATTAAGAGAACTAAAGCTGAATCCGAAATCACGTACTTCCCTACTATATTCACAAGAGTAGGCAAAAAGTACCTGGATGACCTACTACTTCCGGCAAGATTCTAAAGTGTGCATTCTATGGACACTTTACCATCCCATGAGGCCGCGGGAGAAGATTTGTGAATGGCGGTGACGCAACGCAACTGATGTTGGTAGGTCATGTGATAAGGGCAACATAGCGAATGTAATGTAAGTCCTGATTATTTTCATACTACACACATTCATACTACAGTATATAGAACATTTTTTTTAGTGGTCGTACTTATTTAAAATAAGTACCTGCTCAAGAGAATATGTGATTTCAGAAGCAGCCATAGTGGATATCGATGTTCCTTGGTTTTCATAGAAGCCTAAAGAAACGTTCGGTTTGAGGCATCCTGTTTAAACAGTTTGCATCTCTGTACAGACTTGAGAACAATACAGTGTCAGGAACAAGTGATGGTTTATTTTTAATGGTGTCCTGGATCATGTCGGAGGATTATATGTTTGTTCAGAGAATTTGACTGCAGATTGTTTTATAAACAAGGCAAAGTGTAATAAAGTGTTTGCAAAGAAACTTTTGTTGACAGATGAAGCAGCCAGCTGTATTGGATCTGACAGCAGCTACATCACAAATCGCAAGTAAATAATTTCATTACGCTTTGTTGGTAAATGGTTTTATATAGATAATGTTTTCAAACGCTTACATCGTGTTACAATAGCAAGTGGGCGTTGATACCGTTTCCTATGCACTGACAAGCTTTAAAAGAGCTCCTTAAAAAATAATCTCAGAAAGAGGGTCAGAATATGGGTTGAAACTAATTGTTTTTTCACATATTTATTTTGTTTTTGTGTGCAAAAGCGAATCATAAGGCACATATTAAAATAATAAAAAGTTAGGCTACATTATTTTTAAATGCAATAGATCATTAAACTTTCAGCGGACATTGTATTCCCGAACTGCCGTGATATGCGTACAACAACAAACATAATAAATAATAATTCACGTTCATCTGTTTTGGTTAAAGGTGTCATATAATGCCACTTTTACAAGATGTAAAATAAGTCTCTGATGTCCCCAGAATATGTATGTGAAGTTTCAGCTCAAAATACCCCACAGATCATTTTTATAGCATGTTAAATTTGTCACTTTTTTAAGGTTAGCAAAAAAATGCTCAGTTTTTGTGCGTCCCTTTAAATGCAAATGAGCTGCTGCTCTCAAGAAGAGGGTGGAGTTTCAAGAGCTTGTGTTAGCAGCGCCGATTACCTCACGCAGACTCACTGAAAATGTCAGAAACTGACATTGTTCAAAACGGAGTTGGACACTGATGAAGAGACTCAGGAAGAAGTGACAACATGTAGAATGAAACAGGACGTTTCTGAATGGTTAGTTGATGAGTTTATGTAGCTGATGTGGAGTTAACTATCTTAAAGTCATTGATTGCCTATTCTTTCATGATAGTCTATAAATTGCTCATGTGGGAACTGTTGTAAGATCCTACAGAGCCATAGAATATATGCTGCATGAAGATAGAACAGGTATAGTTTCGTTTATTTACGGTCATAACTTATGTTGTCATCTTGCTTTTATGACATGCTATTGCATATATGTTTTACACTGTATTGCAATAACATGGCCTTACCCCCTTTGTTGCGTGTTCTCGGGGGCAGGGTTTATGTAAATTTTAGGGTTAATGATGTCACCAACCTGGGAAGAAGCTCATTGTAGTCCCTACCAGCTGTTTGTTGTAGTCCTTAAACAGACAATTCTTTAAAAGAAAATATGAACTGAACTTTTTTGCATTGAACTTTGAGCGTCGTAATTTTGCATATGTTGATTATGCTCTAACAGCAACATTACACACATTACACAAGTGAAATTGCAATGAACTACCTCTTTAAAACTAAACACACTTTCAGCGCCACTCACTATATATTTTAATTTGAAAGTGATACAAAACGTGCAAGAAACAACGTAATATTTATTATTTTGCACAAATGTCACGACAGGCATTTTTTGGGCTTACAAAATGTAGAGGTCTGAAAAATGATCTCTCTGTGGCAGAATAACTATATTATATCAACAGTAACTCCATAGGTCACCAATTCTCCATAACCTTAAAATGATCTGAAGGAAAAGCTGCAAATTTGTGCCCTGGGGATCTGTACATACAATGACAGAACTAAAGACAAGAGATAATTTTACTTACCTTATGTATCATCTTAAGTACAAGTACTTCACATTAATTAAACTTGTATTGTGAACTCTGAGTGATGCCAAGAATACCACTGTAAAAAGTCACTATATGTAAATCAATGTGACCTATGTGACGTATAGAGGCAGTTTGGTTAGACCAGTCTGTCTGCTTCAAAGTCAAATCAGTGAAACGAACTGTAACACAATTATTATGACTAATTGCGAAACTTCTTGATAAGCACGCAGCGCCTTTGTATGACAGTCTCTCTTTCATTCATTCAACTTTTTTTGGTCTGCAGTTCACATACCTCCAGACTCATGTCAAATTTACAGGCATTATTATATACTTTAAGTCAGTGGTTCTCAACCAGGGAGCCTCAACAAACTTCCAAGGAGGCCTCAAGATGATTTAAAATTGTTTAAACAAGCATGAGAATAAGCTAAAACTACTAAAAACAAGGTACTTCTTATTTGGTTATTTTTATAATAAATATACATATTTCTTGCTATGTCATATCATGGTCAATTGTATTGTTATCTATTTTAACTGGTATAATTTTGACACCCCTTTATTGGAATTGGAGGCTTTTGTCCAGATGAAAGCACATCTTTCATCTCTGCTGTTTCTGATATGTTGATAAAAATACACAAGTATCCTGCTTGACAAGTTCTATATAGTTCCTTATTATTTTAAATAATGACAACAGCAACAATACAGTAGAACTGAACTTCCTCAATGAAATGCCAATGCTTGCAAAATGCAAAAATGCCATTCCTGAGGAAGTGCGTCATGAACGTGACGGCGAGGATGACAATTTTGACAAGCCTATGTCTTTGCAATGGTTTGCTGCATGGGAATGTGTTGAAACTGTCGCTATGTCCTTAATGTATTTTAGCTATTTAGATTTCTTTGGGTTATTTTGTCTTTTTTTTCCTGATTGGAATTCACTCTAAAGTACAATTAGGAGATTCCATTAAATAAAGTTTCCTGTGCGTGAGATACATCCTGCAAACCATTTTATCATGAATTAATTGATAGTTTTTAAAAAGATGTCTTGTAATGAGCTGAAATTCTTTTAATTACTTTAAATATGCATACAAATTCACTTTCTGCATATTAATACTATGGAATGATTTCCTGTTGACATCCGAAATCACATACTTCACTAATATAAAGTACAGTAGGTGATCAACAGTATGTGACAAAATAATTTTTGTCTGAATGCACAGTACTCATAAAGTAGGAAATAGTACCCAGACGACCTACTACTTCCAGTGAGATTCTGAAGTATGCATACAATGGACACTTTACTATCCCATGAGGCCACAGGAGGATTTGTGAATGGCAGTGAAGCGACACAACTGAGGCTGGTAGGTCACATGATAATGGCAACGTGGCGAATGTAGTATGTCCACATTAGATTCATATATACACATTCATACTGTATAGAACATACTTTTTTTAACGGTCGCAAAATAAGTACCTGCTCAAGAGAGTATGTGATTTCGGATGCAGCCATTGACTGAAAGAACTGTAATAAGAATGTGGGTTCCTGTAACGAGGGGTGGTTCAGAAATGATAGAGAGCAAGAGCCAAATTCAGTTAGATGACATTTATTACCAAAACATACCAAAAGTAAACCCAGAACCATGAGATGAAGGCAAAAACAAAAAATCCATACAGAACAGAAAAACAGGGTAAATCCAGACAAAGGCATGGTAGGCAAAACTGAACAACACACACACATGATATAAACATGAGAAACATTGGGGTTTAAATACTCACAGGTTAACAATGGGCTGATGAGGGACAGGTGTAAGTGATTAGTTACAATGGGAACTTAGTAGGGTTGCTTTGGTGATGGGTTACTATAGAAACAGGCTGCATCCAAAATCACATACTTCCCTACTATGTTGTAGAGGAAAAACAGTATGCGACAAAAGAAGTAATTCAGTATTTACACAGTACTCATGGAAAAAGTTCCCAGATGACCTACTACTTCTGGCGAAATTCTGAAGTGTGCATACGATGGACACTTTACTATCCCATGAGGCCACAGGAGAGGATGTGACACCATGACCACAATGTCCAGATTATATACATACTACACACATAGAATATACTTTTTTAGAGGTCGCAAAGTAATTAATTATTCAAAATAAGTACCTACTCGAGATAGTATGCAATTTCGGATGCAGCCGCTAACAAGGCAGGCAATGAAACACGGAAAACAGGAACTAAACCTTCATGCAGTGTGTAATGTAGCTGTATGTGAATGTAAACAGTCTGCAAAGTTGTATAGCTGAAAGTGCATCATTAATAAAGTTATTGTATCTCAAAAGAAAGAATCAACTCTGAACCACTAAAATGAGTCGTTTGTCATATGTCACAAGTAATCCAAAAACAGGCAATGGTCAAGGCAAGCAGCAAACGATCATTAAACAAGGAAACAGTCCAGGGTCAAAACACAGGAAAGGCTAGGAAAAGACAAGGAACACGGAGAACAAGGTAGAACAAAGGCTAAACAATACTCAGCCATGAGTGTGTGTGTGGGTGCAGCTTATAAAGGGTCACTGATAGGAAACAGGTGTGAGTGCATGATTGGTTCCTAGGTGAGGGATTGTGGGAAATGTAGTCCAGAGTGAAGTGACTGCGTGTGTGCACTGAAAAAGTCTTAATGTTAAAACAGAGACTTCTGGTGGGGAGTGGATGGAGACAGCAGTGAGCGGAATCGTGACAGGCCGCCTACATTCTGCGTGGACGTCCCGCGAAAACTTGAACCCCTCTCAAACGCTGTAGCTTGTTCGTGATGTGTGGATAACATGTTAACAAGACGATGTGCTCTACGCTGTGAAAGGAAATTCGATTTATTTTCACTTCCAAAGTATGAGACTGTGAAGAATCAGTGGTTTAAGATGGGACAATACCTACTTTATTTGGACCAACTTGCTCTTTAGAATCACAACCTGTAATGGTGATTAATTATTGACATATTTTATACCGAGTGTTCAAAAACATATATATTGTGTATGTCTCCGGCTAACCAGCTATCTCACGTTTTTACTGTGTTACTTTTACTAATCAGCTGTGGGCCAACATTACCTAAAACTGTGTCCATTAATACAGATTGTCTTTTGTTCTTACTACTTTGAGTAATGATAAAGGAAGGAGCAAGATTTGTTTTACAAACTTTAATTATACATCAGTCATTCATGTTAGTGCTCGGCTAACGTGTGCGCTGTTATTGATACAGTTAATAATACAGTTCCCACCAATAATACAGTTCACCACAATAAATTAGAAAAATACACATCGATTTGTTGATGGACATACTTGTTAATGCTGATGGCGAGGAATTACAGTTGCAACATCTCACGATGAACGTCAAACTGAGTTTCACTGAGAAACGTCCTGCTCAAGTCATCCTTGCTATGGAGGTTTGGGTTGAATAACTAGTTCTTCCATTCGATTGATATGGTAAAATCGATGCCATTGTTACTGTCTTTACATTGTGTACAATCGCTGAGCTTTAGGAAGCTCCAGAGCTGTAAGCTGTAGACCACTCACAAAAGACTGGGCCATCTGGCCAATCAGAGCAGGCTTGCGGAAAGGAGGGATTTAGAGAGACTTTGATGCATGTAAACCTGTTGTATAAGACCTTCTAAACAGAATTAGGAACCTTTAAAATAGCATAATAGGGGCACTTTAAAAATAAAAGTCCTTAAACACAAGGCATGGGAACACAAGACCATAATTAATGACAGTTCCATCAAACATTTACATCAAATGATATTTGTAGGCAATATTGATAACATTATTTATCAATATCAATTTTAGTGGTAATATTTGTAGACATTAATAATGTTAACATCATTAAAATTATGCATAGTCATTGTTAATATTATCTAAAGCTTTCTCAGAGTTTTATTAAAAAACTGACAATCAGTAATTTGTGCAATTCATGTTTAACAATCCTAAAATGTCTTTGCATTGCAGATCCACAATGTGTGAGAATGAAAATGTAGTGCTGTTGAAGATTTGTGAGGTATAAAGTAAAGATTACTGTATTATAATAACATTGTGTATAAGCTGTCTGTCCACACCTGCTGGATCCTCAACAAAAGGATATATTATATTATATTATATTATATAAATCCCTTCTCAGAGAACTGGTTTCACATCATCTGTGTCCACCTTATCATGTGGATACTTTAAGTAAGTATAAAGTGGAGGATAGTTCACAGTAACACCCACCACACCCATCTATTCACTTCTAAGGGTTGATTGTAATGACAACTACTTGATTTACTTTACTTGATAAGCAAGGTGACAATTAAACCCAAATAACCTGAAGACTACACTTCTTTATGCTTATACTTTTATGACTAACTATATAGCTGCTTATTGCTTGTTGTATATTTAAATCAGTACCTATAACAAATATATCAGTTTAAATGTTTAATGTCCTAATAATGATTTTAATGAGACGAAAACTAGGTCAAAATTGCGAAAAAATTACACAATATGAACACACCAGTAAATGTACTACTGATCAATAAGAAACTGACACACTAAATTAGAGAGTACCCATGTGTTATTTGTAATATTCTAACTGGAAGACAGATATATGAAAAAATATTGCATAAGATACTAAATACGTTTCTACCCAATCAGCACTCTGAGTTTATTTATTGAGAATTGAAACTTTCAAAATATATTTGGTAAACATTCCCAGAAGCAGTGAATGTGAAGAATGCTTTCGTTAACTAGGCGTCTTTTGACATCTTTCATGTGTAGCACGCATGAGTGTTTGGCACATACATATGCAAATGTGCTGTATGATGATCTAAATGAAAACATGCATGTATATTCACACCTGACATAAATCCAAGTCTTCCAGTTTTTAGATGCAAATGATTGTTTATTGTTTAATTCTAAAAAAAAAAACTAAATGAAGGCTTGTAATTTTTCCTGTCATTAAAAAAGAATAAACTGGTTATCTCAATCATTATTTATCTTTATTATTATTGTTTTGTAATGTCCATACATTGAAAGATCATAAATAGAAAATGTACTTCAATCTTATTTTTAAAGTTAATCAATGTCTTTTGGAAGCATTAGCTAAATGTATATAGATTTAGAAAATTGTAGATAGACTGAGATATGTTAATTTATCATTTAATTTGTACACATACTTTTTAGTTGTCTTTAGTTACAAATAGATAAAAAAAAAAAAAAAAAAAAAAAAAAAAAACATTATGTCTCAATAATAATGAAAATCAGCAAACATGAAGTAGGAAGATAAGCTTCTGACATCACAAAAAATATAACCATGTTAACAAAAACAACAACAGCAGCAAGTTGAAGAAAAAAAAAACTCCAGGCAGTAGTAATCTCAGGTTTCCATAACACAATATGTGCACTATAAAAATGCCATATCATATGATGTTGTCACATTTTGATTTTTATCATCAACCTTTTGAAGACAGGGCTTGTCAAGTTGCTTAACAGCCTCTATTTATAAACCTGGCATTTTTCTTTAGCATCATCATCACGGCTATAATAAATTGGTATGCAAACAATACATACTGTTGACAGACAATAAAAAAAAAAAATCCTTCACAGCCCCTGTCAAGAAGCATTCCATTGCTCAATTATGCATTTCAATAATGGCCCCATGCAACCCTCAGGACGTCATTCCATTCTCTTTAAAAGACAGTATTGACACGGGTGAGTCTTAATTGCTAAAATTTGAGCACAGCATAACTTGCAAGCCAACTTGAAGCCATTGAGCCAAAAGTGGATTTACAATTTTCGTTTTACAGTTCAGTGTTCAATATTTTTGTCAAGGATTGGTAAGTACATTTTTATTAAAGATGTTTGTGTTCATTTTAATTTTAAGCGGAAAATTTTAATACTAAATTTATATAATCAGAAATAAGCTAAAAGGATAACAAGGCAAAAATAAATAAGGAATTGTGTAGATTTGCTGTAGTCTGAAACTTTTCAAGTATGTAAAAAAGTTGATTAAAGTAGAGGTGTGTAGAATGTGTCCTGTTACTAGTATTTTGTAAGGTGCTCAAGATGAGTTTCTTCTTTTTATACACGGTCTTGAATTTTTTAAAACTCTAACATTTTTAACAGATATTTCGTCCCCTTAGAATTATTAAGGTTCTGTCTGCATTCTGAACTTTAATGAGATATTGAGCTTCAGAGTTTTTGCATTCCATTCGACTTTGTAGACAGAACCTTTTTATTTTCTAAATAAAAAGTCCTTAAATGTACTCACTATTACCAAAAACACCACATAATCTAAATAAGGTGTCATAGATTAAGAATATGTAAATATACTCAATTTTGACAAAAATGTCAGATAGAACCTTATAATTTCAAGGCGATGATTTTACTATTATTTCTCATGCTGTGTTAACTTTTGGAAAATTGTTACAAATTAAAGTACTGTCTATAGTTGCAGATAACAGACAGTTGTATGAACCGACACTGGTTGTTCCTCTATAGGTTGCAGTACTGTTTTTATGTGTTCGTGCTTTGTTTTCCTCCAGCATATCTCTGATGATGGATAATGTGTTTGTGTATCCTCAGTGATATATTGCTTACTTTGCAGACTCTCTTCTTCACCACTTGACTTTTTCCACGATGGAGAGGAGAGCTTTTATTATAATATGCATTTTTATCTGTAAGTGAATTATTATTATTATTTATTGATTTTATTGTTTAAATGATTTATTGAATTTTTTTCTCATTTCAAAATCTGAAGTGACTTGCATGTGCTAAGAAACGTATCATCTGAAATGTAATATTTTGCATGTAATACTGTAATTGTCCAGTGTCCATGTAAACTAAGTTTTGAAAATGTTGGATATAGTGGTCACAGACATTTTATAAAAAAAATAAAAAAAATTCAGCTAAATGACTTTGGTGTGTATAGATGATGAATGTAAATTTAGTTTAAATTAGATAAAAAAGTAAAATCTGCTAAACGACTTCGGTGTGTGTGTAGATATTAGATGCAAATTTAGTGTAAAATGGATGAAAAGGTTTTACGTATGTATATACACTACCGTTCAAAAGTTTGGGATCGGTAAGATTTTTAATGTTTTTAAAAGAAGTTTTGTCTGCTCATCAAGGCTGCATTTATTTAATTAATAATACAGTAAAAACAGTAATATTGTGAAATATTATTACAATTTAAAATAGCTGTTTTGAAAATATTTAAAAATGTAATTTATTCTTGTGTTGGCAAAGCTGAATTTTCAGCATCATTATTCCAGTCTTCAGTGACATATGATCCTTCAGAAATCATTCTAATGTGATGATTTGCTGCTCAATAAATATTTATTGTGTACAATTGTACAAAATATTTGTGTACAATATTTTTTTTCAGGATTAATGAATTTTACTTTAATGAATAGAAAGTTCACAAGAACAGCATTTATTTGAAATAGATTTTTTTTGTAACATTATAAATGTCTTTACTGTCACTTTTGATTGATTTAATGCATCCTTGCTGAATAAAAGTATTAATTTCTTTAATTTCTTTAAAAAAAAACATAAAACATAAATATTCTTACTGACCCCAAACTTTTGAACGGTAGTGTATAATGTTACAAAAGTTTTGTATTTCAGATAAATGCTGTTCTTTTGAACTTTCTATTCATCAAGGAATCTGTTTTTAACATTGATAATAAAAAGAAATATTTCTTGAGCAGCAAATCAGCATTTTAGAATGATTTCTGAAGAATCATGTGACACTCAAGACTGGAGTAATGATGCTGAAAATTCAGCTTTGATCACAAAAATAAATTAATTTGTAAAATATATTCAAAGAGAAAACAGTTATTTTAAACTGTAATAATATTTTATAATAATATATAATAATAATATTTTACTGTATTTTTAATTAAATAAATGCAGCCTTGGTGAGCAGACGAAACTTCTTTTAAAACATTAAAAATCTTACCAATCCCAAACATTTGAACAGTAGTGTATATATATATATATATATATATATATATATATATATATATATATATAGAATAATGTAGAGTCATGCCAAAAGCTTACATGCACCTTGCAGAATCTGCAAAATGTTAATTATTTTAACAAAATAAGAGGGATTTTACAAAATGAATGTTTATTTAGTACCATCCTGAATAAGATATTTTACATAAAAGATGTTTACATATAGTCCACAAGTCCACAAGTTGAATTTATAGAAATGAGCCTGTTTAAAAGTTTACATATGCTTAATTCTTAATACTATGTATCGTTACCTGGATGATCCACTGCTTTTTTGTTTTTTGTTTTTTTTGTGATGATTGTTCATGAGTCACTTGTTTGTCATGAGCAGTTAAACTGCCCAATGTTCTTCAGACAAATCCTCCAGGTCCCGCAATTTCTTTGGTTTTCCAGCATCTTTGGCTTATTTGAACCCTGACCAGCAGTGACTATATGATTTTAAGATCCATCTTTTTAAGCCTCATACACAACTATGGTGAAACCATTCACTGATTTGGGCAGTTTAACTGCTCAGGACAAACTTATTAACAACCATCACAACCAAACAAAAAAAACAGCCGTAGTTAATCCGGGTACCGACACACAGTATTAAGAATCAAGTGCATGTAAACTTCTGAATAGGGTGATTTGTATGAATTCAACTTTTTTTTGTCTTTTTTTTTTTTGTCTCGTGGACTATACGTAAACATCTTTTATGTAACGTATATTCTATTTAGGACAGTACTAAACAAAAAATAACATGCATTTTGTATGATCCCTCTTATTTTGTTAAAATAATAAACATTCTGCAAGGTGTATGTAAACTGTTGACCATGACTGTATGTATTTAGGCACATTCAGAAATTAATAGACAAGAAGAATTTAGAGATGATCCTGTATTGTTCTTGAGATTTTAAATATTATAATGCCACCTTGTGGCTGATTCTTGTCAAATGTATACAGCTTCAATTTCCTTAATCAAATAGTTTCATTGTTCTTCATACATGTCCTGATTTTGCCATCTTAGACATGTTCCTGGGTGAACATATGTTGTTGATCCTGAAACAACTTTACGGTCCAAAAATTTAATCATTACCATATCACTACCTATAAACCTAACCCTACCCATAAATAAGAGTGAAATGATAAGGGGATAACAATGATGTTGAAGCACCTAATCCCGGTTGTAAATTAAAACCTGACATAAACTGTAAACTTGTCCCTTAAATCTGATTGGAATTGTGTCCCTTGAATCTGGTTAATTGCAATATTGTTTAAGAATCAACAAAGATGTTGATCCAGGAACATTCGGCACTTGTTGAAATCAGGTTCTGCATTAAGCATAGTTAATGGCACAGTTATATATAACATTTAAAAAAAAGATTCTTACCAGTTTTTGTTAGGTTTCGATTTTGCTTTCTGAACATAGGACACTTAGTAAAACATTTCATTGTCATGCAATTGATAGCTTTAGCCTATGATTAGTAAAATTATAGTTTTAGCCTATGTTTAGTAAATTATTTAACATTGTTCATTAATTGACTTAAAGTTCAATATTTTTTTGAATTACTCACATGAAGTTCCATTGACATTTTAACAGGTACAGTGGAACTCTCTAGCACTCAAGCTACATCAACAGAATCACAAACAACATTGTCAACTTTAGTGAGTCCCTCTTCAACTGCATTTCAAAGCACAAATGTGAATACAGCTGAAACAACTACACCAGAACCAACAACAGAATCGTCAAAAGCCACAACAACTGAAAGCACAAATGTTAGTACAACTGAAACAAGTACACCAACCACAACAACAGAATCAACATCAGACACAACAACTGAAAGCACAACTGTTAGTATAACTGAAACTACTACACCAGCCACAACAACTGATAGTACAACTGAAACAACTACACAAGCCACAACAGCAGAATCGTCAACAGCCACAACAACTGAGAACACAACTGTTAGTACAACTGAGACAACTACACCAGCCACAACAACTGAGAGCACAACTGTTAGTACAACTGAAACAACTACACCAGCCACAACAACAGAATCATCAACAGCCACAACAACTGAGAACACAACTGTTAGTACAACTGAGACAACTACACCAGCCACAACAACTGAGAGCACAACTGTTAGTACAACTGAAACAACTACACCAGCCACAACAACAGAATCATCAACAGCCACAACAACTGAGAACATAACTGTTGGCACAACTGAAACAAGTACAACTGAGAGCACAACTGTCAGTACAACTGAAACAAGTACACCAACCACAACAACAGAAAGCACAACTGTTAGTACAACTGAAACAACTACACCAGCCAGAACAACAGAATCAACATCAGCCACAACAACTGAGACCACAACTGCTAACACAAATGAAACAACTACACCAACCACAACAACAGAATCAACACCAGCCAGAACAACAGAATCAACATCAGCCACAACAACTGAGACCACAACTGCTAACACAAATGAAACAACTACACCAACCACAACAACAGAATCAACACCAGCCACAACAACTGAGAGCACAAATGTTAGTACAATTGAAACAACTACACCAACCACAACAACAGAAAGCACAACTGTCAGTACAACTGAAACAACTACACCAGCCACAACAACTGAGATCACAACTGTTAGTACAACAGAAACAACTACACTAACCACAACCCCTAAGAGCACAACAGTTAGTAAAACTGAAACCACTACACCAGTGACAACAACTGAGAGCCCAACTGTCAGTACAACTGAAGTAATTACACCAGCCACAACAACTGAGAGCCAAACTGTCAGTACAACTGAAGCAACTACACCAGCCACAACAACTGAGAGCCCAACTGTCAGTACAACTGAAGTAATTACACCAGCCACAACAACTGAGAGCCAAATTGTCAGTACAACTGAAGCAACTACACCAGCCACAACAACTGAGATCACAACTGCTAACACAAATGAAACAACTACACCAACCACAACAACAGAATCAACACCAGCCAGAACAACAGAATCAACATCAGCCACAACAACTGAGACCACAACTGCTAACACAAATGAAACAACTACACCAACCACAACAACAGAATCAACACCAGCCACAACAACTGAGAGCACAAATGTTAGTACAATTGAAACAACTACACCAACCACAACAACAGAAAGCACAACTGTCAGTACAACTGAAACAACTACACCAGCCACAACAACTGAGATCACAACTGTTAGTACAACAGAAACAACTACACTAACAACAACCCCTAAGAGCACAACAGTTAGTAAAACTGAAACCACTACGCCAGTGACAACAACTGAGAGCCCAACTGTCAGTACAACTGAAGTAATTACACCAGCCACAACAACTGAGAGCCAAACTGTCAGTACAACTGAAGCAACTACACCAGCCACAACAACTGAAAGCCCAACTGCCAGTACAACTGAAGCGACTACACCAGCCACAACAACTGAGATCACAACTGTTAGTACAACAGAAACAACTACACCAACCACAACCCCTGAGAGCACAACAGTTAGTAAAACTGAAACCACTACACCAGCGACAACAACTGAGAGCTCAACTGTCAGTACAACTGAAGTAATTACATCACCCATAACAACTGAGAGCCAAACTGTCAGTACAACTGAAGCAACTACACCAGCCACAACAACTGAGAGCCCAACTGTCAGTACAATTGAAGCAACTACACCAGCCACAACAACTGAGAGCACAACTGTTAATACAACTGAAGCAACTACACCAGCCACAACCACTGAGAGCACAACTGTTAGTACAACTGAAGCAACTACACCAGCGACAACAACTGAAAGCCCAAGTGTCGGTACAACTGAAGCAACTACACAAGCCACAGCCACTGACACCACAACTGTTAGTACAACAGAAACAACTACACCAGCCACAACAACTGAGAGCCCAACTGTTAGTACAACTGAAGCAACTACACCAGCTACAACAACTGAGAGCCCAACTGTAAGTACAACTGAAGCAACTACACCAGCCACATCAACTGAGAGCACAACTATTAGTACAACTGAAACAAGTACACCAGCAACAACAACAGAATCAACATTAGCCACAACAACCGAGAGCACAACTATTAGTACAACTGAGACAACTACACCAACCACAACAACTGAGAGCACAATTATTAGTACAACTGAAACTACTACACCAACCACAACAACAGAATCAACATCAGCCACAACAACTGAGAGCACAACTATTAGTATAACTGAAACTACTACACCAGCCACAACAACAGAATTAACATCAGCCACAACAACTGAGAGCACAGCTGTTAGTACCAATGAGACAACTACACCAGCCACAACAACTGAGAGCACAACTATTGGTACAACTAAAACATCTATACCAACCACAACAACAGAATCAACATCAGCCACAGCAACTGAGAGCACAACTGTTAGTACAACTGAAACAACTACACCAGCCACAACAACTGACAGCACAACTGTTGGTACAACTGAAACAAGTACACGAGCCACAACAACAAAATCAACATTAGCCACAACAACTGAGAGCACAACTGTTAGTACCACTGAGACAACTACACCAGCCACAACAACTGAGAGCACAACTTTTAGTACAACTGAAACAACTACACCAGCCACAACAACAGAATCAACATCAGCCACAACAGCTGAGAGCACAACTGTTGGTACAGCTGAGACAACTACACCGGTCACAACAACTGAGAGCACAACTGTTAGTACAACTGAACCAACCACACCCGCCACAACGACTGAGAGCCCAGCTGTTAGTACAACTGAAACAACCACACCAGCAACAACGACTGAGAGCACAACTGTTGGTACAACTGAAACAAGTACACGAGCCACAACAACACAGTCAGCATTAGCCACAACAACTGAGAGTACAACTGCCAGTACAACTGAAGCAACTACACCAACCACAACCCCTGAGAGCACAACAGTTAGTAAAACTGAAACCACTACCCCAGCGACAACAACTGAGAGCTCAACTGTCAGTACAACTGAAGTAATTACATCACCCATTACAACTGAGAGCCAAACTGTCAGTACAACTGAAGCAACTACACCAGCCACAACAACTGAGAGCACAACTGTTAGTACAACGGAAACCACTACACCAGCCACAACAACAGAATCAACATCAGCCACAACAACTGAGAGCACAACTGTTAGTACCACTGAGATAACTACACCAGCCACAGAAACTGAGAGCACAACTGTTAGTACCACTGAGACAACTACACCAGCCACAACAACTGAGAGCACAGCTGTTGGTACAACTAAAACATCTATACCAACCACAACAACAGAATCAACATCAGCCACAGCAACTGAGAGCACAACAGTTAGTACAACTGAAACAACTACACCAGACACAACAACTGAGAGCACAACTGTTGGTACAACTGAAACAAGTACACGAGCCACAACAACACAATCAACATTAGTCACAACAACTGAGAGCACAACTGTTAGTACCATTGAGACAACTACACCAGTCACAACAACTGAGAGCACAACTGTTAGTACCATTGAGACAACTACACCAGTCACAACAACTGAGAGCACAACTTTTAGTACAACTGAAACAACTACACCAGTCACAACAACTGAGAGCATAACTGTTGGTACAGCTGAGACAACTACACCGGTCACAACAACTGAGAGCACAACTGTTGGTACAGCTGAGACAACTACACCAGTCACAACAACTGAGAGCACAACTGTTAGTAAAACTGAAACAAGTACACCAGCCACAACAAAAGAATCAACACCAGCCACAACAACTGAGAGCACAACTGTTAGTACAACTGAAACAACTACACCAACCACAACAACAGAATCAACATCAGCCACAACAACTGAGAGCACAACTGTTAGTACAACTGAAACAACCACACCAGCCACAACAACTGAGAGCACAACTGTTAGTACAACTGAAACAACTACACCAGCCACAACAACTGAGAGCACAACTGCTAGTACAACTGAGACAAGTACACCAGCCACAACAAAAGAATCAACACCAGCCACAACAACTGAGAGCACAACTGTTAGTACAACTAAAACAACTACACCAACCACAACAACAGAATCAACATCAGCCACAACAACTGAGAGCACAACTGTTAGTACAACTGAAACAACCACACCAGCCACAACAACTGAGAGCACAACTGTTAGTACAACTGAAACAACTACACCAGCCACAACAACACAATCAACATTAGCCACAACAACTGAGAGTACAACTGTTAGTACAACTGAAACAACTACACCAGCCACAACAACAGAATCAACATCAGCCACAACAACTGAGAGCACAACTGTTAGTACAACTGAGACAACCACACCAGTCACAACAACTGAGAGCACAACTGTTAGTACAGCTGAAACAAATACACCAGCCACAACAACAGAATCAACACCAGACACAACAACTGAGAGCACAACTGTTAGTACAACTGTAACAACTACACCAGCCACAACAACTGAGAGCACAACTGTTGGTACAACTGAAACAACTACACCAGCCCCAACAACTGAGAGCACAAGTGTTAGTACCACTGAGACAACTACACCAGCCACAACAACTGAGAGCACAACTGTTAGTACAACTGAGACAGCTACACCAGCCACAACAACTGAGAGCACAACTGTTGGTACAACTGAAACAACTACACTAGCCACAACAACTGAGAGCACAACTGTTAGTACATCTGTAACAACTACACCAGCCACAACAACCGAGAGCACAACTGTTGGTACAACTGAAACAACTACACCAGCCTCAACAACTGAGAGCACAAGTGTTAGTACCACTGAGACAACTACACCAGCCACAGCAACAGAATCAACACCAGCCACAACAACTGAGAGCACAACTGTTGGTACAACTGAAACAAGTACAGTATTCACAACAACAGAATCAACACCAGTCACAACAACTGACAGCACAACTGTTAGTACAACTGAAACAACTACACCAGCCACAACAACAGAATCAACACCAGCCACAACAAATAAGAGCACAACTGTTAGTACAACTGAAACAACTACACCAGCCACAACAACAGAATCTACACCAGTCACAACAACTGAGAGCACAACTGTTACTACAACTGAAACAACTACACCAGCCACAACCCCTGAGAGCATAACTGTTGGTACAACTGAAACAACTACACCAGACACAACAACTGAGAGCACAACTGTTGGTACAACTGAAACAAGTACACGAGCCACAACAACACAATCAACATTAGTCACAACAACTGAGAGCACAACTGTTAGTACCATTGAGACAACTACACCAGTCACAACAACTGAGAGCACAACTGTTAGTACCATTGAGACAACTACACCAGTCACAACAACTGAGAGCACAACTTTTAGTACAACTGAAACAACTACACCAGTCACAACAACTGAGAGCATAACTGTTGGTACAGCTGAGACAACTACACCGGTCACAACAACTGAGAGCACAACTGTTGGTACAGCTGAGACAACTACACCAGTCACAACAACTGAGAGCACAACTGTTAGTAAAACTGAAACAAGTACACCAGCCACAACAAAAGAATCAACACCAGCCACAACAACTGAGAGCACAACTGTTAGTACAACTGAAACAACTACACCAACCACAACAACAGAATCAACATCAGCCACAACAACTGAGAGCACAACTGTTAGTACAACTGAAACAACCACACCAGCCACAACAACTGAGAGCACAACTGTTAGTACAACTGAAACAACTACACCAGCCACAACAACTGAGAGCACAACTGCTAGTACAACTGAGACAAGTACACCAGCCACAACAAAAGAATCAACACCAGCCACAACAACTGAGAGCACAACTGTTAGTACAACTAAAACAACTACACCAACCACAACAACAGAATCAACATCAGCCACAACAACTGAGAGCACAACTGTTAGTACAACTGAAACAACCACACCAGCCACAACAACTGAGAGCACAACTGTTAGTACAACTGAAACAACTACACCAGCCACAACAACACAATCAACATTAGCCACAACAACTGAGAGTACAACTGTTAGTACAACTGAAACAACTACACCAGCCACAACAACAGAATCAACATCAGCCACAACAACTGAGAGCACAACTGTTAGTACAACTGAGACAACCACACCAGTCACAACAACTGAGAGCACAACTGTTAGTACAGCTGAAACAAATACACCAGCCACAACAACAGAATCAACACCAGACACAACAACTGAGAGCACAACTGTTAGTACAACTGTAACAACTACACCAGCCACAACAACTGAGAGCACAACTGTTGGTACAACTGAAACAACTACACCAGCCCCAACAACTGAGAGCACAAGTGTTAGTACCACTGAGACAACTACACCAGCCACAACAACTGAGAGCACAACTGTTAGTACAACTGAGACAGCTACACCAGCCACAACAACTGAGAGCACAACTGTTGGTACAACTGAAACAACTACACTAGCCACAACAACTGAGAGCACAACTGTTAGTACATCTGTAACAACTACACCAGCCACAACAACCGAGAGCACAACTGTTGGTACAACTGAAACAACTACACCAGCCTCAACAACTGAGAGCACAAGTGTTAGTACCACTGAGACAACTACACCAGCCACAGCAACAGAATCAACACCAGCCACAACAACTGAGAGCACAACTGTTGGTACAACTGAAACAAGTACAGTATTCACAACAACAGAATCAACACCAGTCACAACAACTGACAGCACAACTGTTAGTACAACTGAAACAACTACACCAGCCACAACAACAGAATCAACACCAGCCACAACAAATAAGAGCACAACTGTTAGTACAACTGAAACAACTACACCAGCCACAACAACAGAATCTACACCAGTCACAACAACTGAGAGCACAACTGTTACTACAACTGAAACAACTACACCAGCCACAACCCCTGAGAGCATAACTGTTGGTACAACTGAAACAACCACACAAGCCACAACAACAGAATCAACATCAGGCACAACAACTGAGAGCACAACTCTTGGTACAACTGAAACAACTACACCAGCCACAACAACACAATCAACATCAGCCACAACAACGGAGAGCACAACGGTTAGTACAACTGAAACAACTACACCAGCCACAGCAACTGAGAGCACAACTGTTAGTACAACTGTAACAACTACACCAGCCACAACAACCGAGAGCACAACTGTTGGTACAACTGAAACAACTACACCAGCCTCAACAACTGAGAGCAGAAGTGTTAGTACCACTGAGACAACTACACCAGCCACAGCAACAGAATCAACACCAGCCACAACAACTGAGAGCACAACTGTTGGTACAACTGAAACAAGTACAGTATTCACAACAACAGAATCAACACCAGTCACAACAACTGACAGCACAACTGTTAGTACAACTGAAACATCTACACCAGCCACAACAACAGAATCAACACCAGCCACAACAAAAAAGAGCACAACTGTTAGTACAACTGAAACAACTACACCAGCCACAACAACAGAATCTACACCAGTCACAACAACTGAGAGCACAACTGTTAGTACAACTGAAACAACTACACCAGCCACAACAACAGAGTATATAACTGTTGTTACAACTGAAACAACCACACAAGCCACGACAACAGAATCAACACCAGGCACAACAACTGAGAGCACAACTCTTGGTACAACTGAAACAAGTACACCAACCACAACAACAGAATCAACGTCAGCCACAACAACTGAGAGCACAACTGTTAGTACAACTGAAACAACTACACCAGCCACAACAACTGACAGCACAACTGTTGGTACAACTGAAACAACTACACCAGCCACAACAACGGAGAGCATAACTGTTAGTACAACTGAGACAACTACACCAGCCACAACAACACAATCAACATCAGCCACAACAACGGAGAGCACAACGGTTAGTACAACTGAAACAAATACACCAGCCACTACAACAGAATCAACATCAGCCACAACAACTGACAGCACAACTGTTAGTACAACTGAAACAACTACACCAGCCAAAACAACTGAGAGCACAACTGTTAGTACCACTGTGACAACTACACCAGCCACAACAACTGAGAGCACAACTGTTAGAACCACTGAGACAACTACACCAGCCACAACAACACAATCAACATTAGCCACAACAACTGAGAGTACAACTGTTAGTGCGACTGAAACAACTACACCAGCCACAACAACTGAGAGCACAACTGTTAGTATCACTGAGACAACTACACCAGCCACAACAACTGAGAGCACAACTGTTAGTACAACTGAAATAACTACACCAGCCACAACAACTGAGAGCATAACTGTTAGTACAACTGAAACAACTACACCAGTCACAACAACAGAATTAACATCAGCCACAACAACTGATAGCACAACTGTTAGTACAACTGAAACAACTACACCAGCCACAACCACTGAGAGCACAACTGTTGGTACAACTGAAATAAGTACACCAACCACAACAACAGAATCAACATCAGCCCCAACAACTGAGAGCACAACTGTTAGTACAACTGCAACAACTACACCAGCCACAATAACTGAGAGCACAACTGTTAGTACAACTGAAACAACTACACCAGCCACAACAACTGAGAGCACAACTGTTGGTACAACTGAAACAACTACACCAGCTACAACAACTGAGAGCACAATTGTTAGTACAACTGAAACAGCTACACCAACCACAACAACAGAATCAACATCAGCCACAACAACTGATAGCACAACTGTTAGTACAACTGAAACAACACCAGCCATAACAACAGAACCAACATCAGCTATTTCAACTGAGAACACACCTGTTAGTACAACTGAAAGAATTACACCAACCAGAACAACAGAATCCACATCAGCCACAACAACTGTTAGTACAACGGAAAAAACCACACCAACCACAAAAACAGAATCAACATTAGCCACAACATTTGAGAGCACAACTGTTAGTACAACTGAAACAACTGCACCAGCCACTACAAGTGAGAGCACTACTTTCGTTACAACTGAAACAACCACACCAACCAAAACAATTGAGAGCACAACTTTTAGTACAACTGAGACAACTACATCAGCCATAACAACTGAGAGCACAACTGTTAGTACAATTGAAACAACTACACCAGCCACAACAACTGAGAGCACAACTATTAGTACAACTGAGACAACTACACCAGCCACAACAACTGAGAGCACAACTATTAGTACAACTGAAACTACTACACCAGCCACAACAACAGAATCATCGTCAGCCACAACAAGTGAGAGCACAACTGTTAGTACAACTGAAACAAGTACACCAACCACAACAGCTGAGAGCACACATGTTATGAAAACTGAAACAACTACACCAACCACAACAGAATCAACATCTGCCACAACAACTGATAGCACAACTGTTAGTACAACTGAAACAACTACACCAACCACAACAACAGAATCAACATCAGCTACAACAACTGAGAGCACAACTGTTAGTACAACTGAAACAACTACACCAGCCACTACAACTGAGAGCACAACTTTCGTTACAACTGAAACAACCACACCAACCACAACAATTGAGATCGCAACTTTTAGTACAACTGAGACAACTACACCAGCCACAACAACTGAGAGCACAACTGTTAGTACATCTGAAATAACTGCACCAACCACAACAACAGAATCAACATCAGCCACAACCACTGAGAGCACAACTGTTAGTACAATTGATACAACCACACCAACCACAACAACCGAGAGCACAACTGTTAGTACAACTGCAACAACTACATCAGCCACAACAACAGAATCAAAACCACCCACAATAAATGAGAGCACAACTGTTAATCCAACTGAAACAGCTAAACCAGCCACAACAACCAAGAGCACAACTGTTAGTACAACTGAAACACCAGCCACAACAACAGAATCCACATCAGCCACAACAACTGAGAGCACAACTGTTATTATATCTGAAATAACTACACCAGCCACAACAACAGAATCGACATTAACCACAACAACAGATTCAGCATCTGAGAGCACAATCGTTAGTACAGCTGAACCAACTACACCAGCCACAACAACAGAATCGTCAACAGCCACAATAACTCCGGCTGATACATCCACCTCTAATGTAGCAGAAACATCTACAACATCCACAGGACTGTCAACTGTTTCTACAACTGAAATTTCTTCTTTAACAACTAATGCAAATACAGTACCTAAAAATGTGGAGCTAATAATGTTGGAGTTTAGCTCTAATGAGACATTTATAAATGAACTCCTCAATTCAACATCTCAAGTTTATATTGAACGGGCAACGCATGTCAAAAACAATGTGAGTTAAAACTCATGTAGCTGATTCCATTTAATGACATATGTTTCATGGTTAATAAAAAAGTAACCATTAACTGGTAATTACAATGTTTGTTACACCCAACTATAAGAGTGTGTTGTAATGGTCTGTCATTTGTTACAGCTTGAACTCGTCTTCAAAACCAGGTTTCCTTCCTTCTTAGCAGTTAGGGTCCTAGGATTCAGGTAAATATAGAATATTTTAATAGTGCTTACTCTCTCGGTCTGTGTGTGTGTGTATGTGTGTAAGAGTGAGAGAGAGAGAGAGAGAGAGAGAGAGAGAGAGTAAAAAATTGCAATTAACCATTTAAGTAGTGGTCCTTTTAAAATGAATTGTGTATTTCATTATTTCTTAAAATGCATTTCAGACCTGGGTCAATCATCACCACAACAGAATTAAGCTTCAACACTACATACCTGTATAACTCTACAAACAACTCTACAACTGTACCATCAGCTAGTGAGATTATAACTATATTAATGACTGACACAAGGGTCAGTGACCTGAACATTACTGCTGGATCTATCAAAGTCGGTGCAGGTAGGTCTGACAACACCTAAAAGGCAGGCTTTTACTTACTGTGTGTGTGTGTGTGTGTTTGTGTTTGTGTGTGTTTGTGTGTACAAGTTAATATTATATTGTGGGGACCAAATGGTTCCCACAAGGACTGTAAAACCTGAGATCACCTATATTGTGGGGACCAGCCAGCCGTCCTCATGGGGGAAATTTATTAATTAACATACTAAATGATGTTTTTTTTTTTTGGAAAATGTAAAAACGCTGAAAGTTTTCTGTGATGTCTAGGTAGGGTTAGGATTAGTGATAGGGGATATAAAATACAGTTTGTACAGTATAAAACCATTAAGTCTATTGAGAGTCCCTACAAGGATAGTGAACCAGACATGTGTGTGTGCGTGCTTGTTTTCATGATTTATGAGTACACAAATTTGTATAATGACATGGGTATTACACTGCTATTACGACGTAAACAGATTTTATGAGTCCTCATATTTAAAATAGCTTTATAAACATACTAAACAACGTTTGTTAGTTAATAGTAGTTACTAGAGTGTTAATGATTACTCATTTCTGTGTAGTTATTCATTAACGAAGGATCAGTATTCTAAAATGTTACCCTGTGTGTGTAACTTTACATCCCTTTTGCCATTAATTGTAAAAATCCAGTGAAATTTTTGTATGCACAAGGAGTCTGACAACAGCAGGTATGCTCCACACGGAGATCTGATCTCATCATCATTGAGTCCCTCTGGGATTATATGAAGAAACAGAAAAAACTGAGACAGACAAAATCCAGAAGAACTGTGGCAATGTCTCCAAGACACTTGGAGAAACCTACCTTCAAAGCTACCTGAAAACCTATGCGCAAGTATACCTTGGGACAAACGCTTTTTTAAACGCAAAGGGTGGTCACACGAAATATTGGTTCGATTTAGTTAATAGAAGTTAATTGATAAATAAAATTTGACATTATTTTTGAAAGCATCCTCACATTACAGCATTTTTAAACGAGTGCCAAAAACTTTTCACAATACTGTATCTTTGAAGGCACGTTTCTTCAAGCGCCTTAGAGATGTTGCACAGTTCTTCTGGATTAAGTCTGTCATAGTTTTTGTTTCTTTCTTAATGTAATCCCAGATGGACTCGATGACGGTGAGATCAGATATCCATGTGGAGCATACCAGCTGTTGTCAGACACCTTGTGCATATAAAAATCTCACTGGATTATTACAATTAATGGCAAAGAGAAATGTTTGGAAATATAAACTGATATTTCCTAACACACTACAGCAAAAGATATAACTGGCTTAAATTCTAACGTGTCTAAGACTTTTCAACAGTACTGTGTTTGTAAGGAATAATCCACATCTATCTGTGTATGACATGGAGGCAAAGAACCATCTGATGCAAACTGTTTAATGCATGTGGATTATCCCATTTATACCTTGGTCATTTACCAGCAGTGACAACCTAAAGCTGTTATTAATGTTGGCAGTGCAATATTTGACCAGAAGGAAAAAATGACAGTTATGTTTGTCAGTTACGGCTCGTTAGGTCTAGAATTCTGCCCATTTTGAATCAGACACAGAGATAAAGTAATGAGTAAGATTACATTTATTTGAATAAATGAATTACAGCATTTATTAGAATTCATTCCTGAGAGAAAAAAGACACGTATCTGTGTCTGTTCAGCTTCTCTCTATTAAAGGTGACCAATTATGCCCCTTTTGACAAGATGTAATATAAGTCTCTGGTGTCCCCAGAATGTGTCTGTGAA